>QANY01008484.1:0-205885 GCA_003255025.1 Datisca glomerata
GTGAACAGTGCTGGTTACATTTTTAACTAGGGAATATGCTAAGACAAGATATGAATAAGATTGTTATATGATTCTATTTGAGACTTGTGTTATTTACGTGCTATGTTGAGCCAAGTTATGATCAAATACATTACGTTCTTTAATTATGATATATGTCAAGTTCATTTATGTTATGTCATGATTGCATTTATGACATGTGGATGCATGTTATTATGTGAGTTTTCTTACTAAGTATTTTAAAATACTCATCCCCTGATAGTTGTTTATGATGCAGATGGTGATGGCGAGCATCATGAATGGGAGACTGCCATAACCAGTTGAATCATAGGAATTTATGATTTTCAGTTTTATGATTTGCTTCAAGACTTAGTAAAAAAATTCTGTTAAACTCAATTATTTAAGTAGTTTATTTTGCGTTATGTTTTTCTATGAATTATTATGAGAGAAAACTTTATGAATTATAGATTTCAAGTTTTGACTTTATTTCAGAGTTTAATTATATTTTATCGAGGATTTATTAATTATGTATTTTAAGGCGCTTTAATGATTCCGCTTTTTATGGTCAAGGTTTTTCTATCACGGGTAAAATTAGATTTTAATATTTTAGAATTTTTTCAAAATTATGGTTTGTATCGAATTGGAAATTTGAAATTGTCAAATTGTCAAAATTATTGTTTAACCATTTTCAATAGCAAGCCTTTCTTTACCATTTTGCTCTTGTGTCAAGGACATGTTTACAAGATTTGAGGTGACATGATTCGGAGCTGCACTATATTCATACCAAGCACAACCACTTATTCAATTAGGAGATTCCATATGAGGGAGATACCCTGAAGGCTGAGGGAGTTGAAATCGTGAAGGCAGCAGGACTGCTATTCAATTACTGGGATTGTTGACTTTCACTTCTTGAGTTCTTTTCGTGCCTATAGTAACACACAGCAGTAAAATGTCATGGTCTAGCATAGACTTGACAAACAATTCTTCCATTGTTCCTTCCTCCTCTGGCACCCCTTCTAAATTGCATATTGCATCTGTTACATTGGTTAGAATACTGGCTTGAGTACTAATTTCCCTTTGAAAACTATAGTGTATGGCTGAAGATTTTTAATGCTCTTCAAAGACAAGGCACATGGACTTTAACTCCCCTTCCTACTAACACTAATCTAGTAGGTTGTAAGTGGACTTACAGACTTAAACATAATCCAAATAGGAGTATAGCCAGATACAAGGCAAGGTTAATTGCTTAAGGCTTTCATCAACAACCAGGTATAGACTATACAAAAACCTTTAGCCCTGTTATCAAATCTACTACTGCTAGGCTTATTTTGTCTCTTGCTACCCAAAATTCATTGTCATTGCATCAGTTATATGTCAAAAATGCTTTCCTTCATGGCACTCTCCAAGATACGTGTATATGAGTCAACCTTAAGGATTTATTGACCCTAACTACCCTAATCATGTTTGTAGATTGTGAAAGTCTTTGTATGGTCTCAAACAAGGCCCAAGAGCGTGGTTTGAGAGATTTACCTCTTATCTTCATAATCTTGGATTTCTTGCTGCGGTTGCTAATAACTCTTTATTCGTTTATAAATCTGGTTCCTCTATTACATATTTACTCTTATACGTTGATAACATTGTTATTAACGGAACTAGTGTTGATTTAATACACGTTTTGATATCTAATCTCAATATTGAGTTTGAAATGACTAATCTAGGATCTGTAAAATTCTTCTTAGGTTTACAGATTCATCAAACTTATAATGGAATCTTTGTTTTTCAGTAGAAGTACATATTGGATTTATTGGATAAAGGTGGCCTCACTAATGCCAAACCTTGCAAAAAACCCCTCTCTCTCAAGGCAAATTTGTATGACACCAATGCATCTCCTCTCTCGGATCCTACTTCATATAGAACCTCGGTTGGACGGATGCAATACCTACTTTTCTCTCATCCAGAAATAACATTTGCAGTAAACAAAGTTTACCAGTTTATGCATAGGCAAATGTCTTGCTGCTGTAAAACGTATATTATTGTATTTAAAAGGGAGCTCAGATCTTGGAATCAAATTTCAGAAATGGTAGCTATATGTTAGTGCTTATAGTGAGTTGGATTAGGCATGAGACTCTTAAGATCGTCGATCAACATCGGGGTTTAATATTTTCCTCGGGAACAACCCTATATCTTGGTCTGCAAAGAAATAAAACATTGTCTGAATATCCTCAACTAAAGATGAATACAAAAGCTTGGCCTCAACTGCTGCTGAACTTTCATGGCTAAGACAATTATTAAATGATTTACATATTCCCTTGAAGATTCCTCCACCGCTTTGGTGTGATAGAATTTATGCTATCTCCTTAGCCTCCAATCCCGTTTTCATGAAAGAACAAAGCACATAGAAATCGATTATCATTTTATTCAAGAAAAATTGATAATAAAGGATCTGATAGTAAGTTATGTCTGCTCCAAAGATCAATTAGTAGACATATTTACCAAAGCTTTGTCCTTCAATGTATTTAGTTCTTTAAGAAGCAAACTATTGCTTAGTTATCACTTAGCATCGGTTTAGGGGGGTGTAAAGAGATAAAAAATATTTTGTTATTTCTCTTTCCTTTTGTTATTGTTTGGTTAGTTTAGTTAGGGTAACTTCTGTGTGGTCATCTTTTCTAACTGTCTAGTTGTATTTGTACTAGCTATTTTGGTTTATACATTAAAATCAATTAATCGAAATAGTAGAGTTTTGCTTTTTGGAGCTTTCTCCTCTCTCTTCGTTATCTTCTATGTTTCTCCATCTTCTTCATATCTCTCTCAAATCTCACACATACAACATTTTCAAGTGCCAAGAACTAGAAAAAAAGATCGATCTAGGTATTAATACAAATAATTTTTGTTATAGTTGTTATTGTCGTATGGTCCTTAGCCATTATACATTTGTACAAAGTATTTAGGTATTAATATGACTAATTTTTAATTACAAAAATTTATAAAGGAACTTTTAAGTATGATTTAAATTTAGTAATTTAATAAATACGGTAGCCTTAGAGCTGGAAAAAAGACACGAAGAAAATGATATAAGTATCCTTAAGTTATAAAATATAAAATGAAATACTTCCTTCTTAATAATAAGAGAGAATTAAATAATGCACAAAGAACTAATTATATTCTGACATCTCAGTAGCCGCTGGCCCACTGTCATAGCTGACACCTCAACCAATGGAATTCGACCGCGTCACTTGGCTCTCCTTGTGCAGCAAGTCAGCTTGTACGTACCTTTTATGTGTTTTTTGCTTTGCTATTCCAATATTAACCTATCAGTGGATCCTTCTTTAACACTTATACACCGTTGGATCTACATGAGTCTCGCATGTACTAATCACTAGCCAATACCGTAGCAGACCATTTGGAACTTCGATTATTTTCTAGTTACTACTTTCAATCCTTGCAAGGAAAAACATTAGTATTACTCAAGAAATATGTATTTGTCGAAGTATTCTTCGACTATGTCGGGCAAGTTTGATATCATCATGTAACTTATTTACGTGGAACATATCTCATAGGTGTATTTGTCATCTCCACTCAATGTATGTCATGTGAGCTTGAAGAATGATGTGACAAATTTGTGTTAACAATACAACCTCAAATGTATTACATGTTCCCAATAACTTATATGGTAGAATGATTATTTGCTACAAAAAAATTAATTATATGTTTTCTTTTCTTTTTTTGGTCAAAATTATAAATCATGAGAGATAGTGAGGATGATGACACAAATCACAACTTCTATCTTATGGGTATGAGTACCTAATGATCACTAATTTTACCAGATTATTTCATTTTCCTTGAAAACATTTTATCCTTGAAATTTCACTTAATAACGATATGACCTCGACTAATGATAAAAGTTATAATTTTTTGCATGTTTTTACTTCAGATATTGCATAAAACAACGACAATGTGTTTCACCATCTTAAACCTGAGACTTTGTTAAGTGTCAAGTCACAAACTCAACCAAGTGACAAATAATTAGAAAAGATCAAGGAGATCGTGGAGTAATAAAGCATCCATGAACATGGGAGAAATTTGATTTTCACCATGGGAAAAGACTAACGTGGGTTTTCTAAAAAAAGATAAATAAAGAATTGACTGCTTACTGCACGTGTCCATATATATCAAAGAAAAACAAAAAGAAAGCCTTGCACACTTCGATAACAATTATATTGCAACTGTGCAATATTATGTTAGGGATCTAAAGGCTTATTTGGTAACTCGTATTGGACAATACTAAAGTCAGGATAGTACTAAAATAGTATTGTCCGATGTTTGGCAAAAATATAAGACTCGTACTAACTAATACGGTGGGACTAAATAGTCCCACCCACACGGTAAAACTTAGTCCCCTCCTTTAGGAGGGGACTAAACCCGGACTAAAATAAAACAAAGAGACCCTCGACGCGAAGACGGATCTCGCGAAGGCGCCCTCGATGACAGACCCTCGATGACAGACCCCGACGCTGCTCGGACCTACCCACCGACGAAGACTTCTTTGTTTCTGCCCACACGAGGTAAGTATCTCTTCCTTTTCCGTGATTGTTATGTATTTCTTAGATATGTGTTCTGGTTGACGAGAATCTGTGCTTGTTTCATGTTTTGTGGATATGATTTCAGCTTTGAACGATTATAGCTTCCCTCAATTTCTCTATGTTTTTTGTTGGCTTTGTAAGAGTTTTGGTTTTACTGATTGATACTATGTTGAGATCTCTATTCATTTTCACTTAAGCTCGCCTCTGATTTATAAGAAGGCATAAATTAGACTCTGTTACTCCTTCTGTAGGAGAAGTCCAAATTCTTTATTGTTATAGAAACGTGTGGATCAACCAAGGATTCGAAAGGCTGCAAACAATTAAATATGACTATTGCAATGTGTGTTTGAAATCGAAGAGCCTAAATTTCTGTACTAAAAACTAAAGCTTATTGTGTGAGATTAATTTTAAAAGTTACCACCAATTAGATTTGTTAATCTAATTTTCTGATATCAATTAGTGATTTTAGTGCTTCCAATCTACATTTTCAGTATATGTTGTTTATTTTCTCTTTGGGGGTTTGTTGTTTCATTCGGCTAGTGATGGCGAATTGGGGGGGGGAGCTTTCATGATTTCTTATCATGTTAATTACTTTCTGTAACTCCTGTAGGAGAAGTCTAAATTCTTTACAATAGGCACTCTTTTGCATATGGACATCTGGTGTCTTGATGACTTGCTAAATACATTGATAGACTTTGCCATAATTTATATGAATTATTTAGCTAAAATATTTTTTTTTTAATAGAGAGGGATAAGAGGAAGTTTTTTATGTATCTTGTATTGGAGATGTGGCATTTGAAAATGATGATTACATTCATGATGGCACTATGGACGATAGTTGATATGGCAGAGAAGTATTATGAAACTTATTTTTTAGCTGATCGTTCTTTTACTAATCGTGAAACACGACTACGTTATTTGGATAGTATAATAGGAGATAATGATATACCGTGCATGAATCAACTCAAAATGGATAGAAGAACCTTTGGTATCTTATGTGAATTACTTCATAATGATAGAAGAGTGAAAAAAGGATGGCTTGGTTACTTTAGAGGAGCAAGTGTGCATATTCTTACATATACTTGCTCATCATGTAAAGATTCGTACAATAGGTAATAGATTTAAACGTTCATGGGAGACCATAAGTAGGTATTTCAATTATGTATTACATGGAGTTTTACGACTACAAGGTTGTCTACTTAAAGCAGCAACTCCGGTGCAAGTAAATTGTAATGATGAGAGATAGAAATGGTTTAAGATATACATTATTTTAAGTTTTTTTCATGAAAATGTTAATTATTTTTAATTATTCAAATAATCATTCAAGTGTTAATATGTTATATAGAATTATTTGAGAGCCTTAGACAGTATTTATATTGATGTTCGTGTCGCCGAAAATAAGAAGCCAAGGTATCGGACAAGAAAAGGACCAATTGCCACAAATGTATACTTTTATTGTTGGATTGAGTTGCAATATACTTTTACTATTGGATTGAGTTGCAATATACTTTTATTGATTGGGATATGTTTTGTTAGGAATTGGTGGGCATAACAATCAAAATAACGAGCAGACTATACGAAGAACCAGTAGGCGTTCTTGGACCAAAATGGAGGAAGAGGCGTTATTGGACATACTTGATGAAGTAGTTGCAGGAGGCCATCATTGTGATACTGATTCTTTTAAATCTGGTACTCTAACGCTTATGGAGAAAAGCTTGAATGAAAAGTATCCTGACTCTGGGCTAAAGGCTAATACACACATTGAGTTCAAGTTAAGAAAATGGAAAAAAAAAAAAAGGTATGGAATTGTTATTGACATGATGTCAGAAAGTGTGTGGAAGTGGAGAGTAATAAAGTATGGCAAGATTATGTGCAGGTTGAAACTAATGTTATGTTTATTTGGTTTGACGTCAAGAATATATTTTCATATTATTAACTTACATTAGTTTATTCTTGTAGCAAAACAAAGATGCAGAAGGATGGAGAGACAAGCTTTTTCCGTACTATGAAAGGCTTGCTCGTATATTTGGTAAGGATCGTGCAACAGGACTTGGTGCTGAAACTCCTAATGATATGGTTGAGAACATGGACCGAGAGTACGAGGAGGCTAATATACATGACATAGGTAAAGATTTGCCTATTTCTCCTCATTCAGTACCAAAAAATTCAAGTTCTCAACAAAGTAACAAGGCTCAGTCTCAACTAATTGGTAAAAAGAGAACAAGAGCGGGGTGTAACTTTCATACTGGCTTGAATCAGATTACTAATGTTTTTGAGAAAATGTTTGAGAAGTCCTTTGAGAGAATGGAAATAATTAGTAGTAGAATCGTGGGTGAAGATAAAAATTACACTGATATTGTTGATGAGTTACAAAGTTTCGGGCTTTCTGTTGATGATGAGATTGATGCTTTTACTCTTATTCTAGTAAAATCAACAAATGTTTTGGCTTTCAGATCTTTGAAGGACGAGCGCAAGCGAGCATTTGTCACAAAACTACTCCGTCAGAGATGAATTTAGGTTTCCTTTAGTACTTATTTTGTGGATGTATGATATTTTGTTAAATGATGATATTTTGTGGATATTTATTTTGACGTGATGATTTTTTGTGATGCCTTGGTGGATAGGCATTACATGGAGTATATATGTTATATGTGATGCCTTGGTGATGATTTGTTTTATGAATATTATTATAAATTATAAAAATGAATGATGACGTTTAAAGAACTTTTTTGAAGTATTTTAGTTATTATTATTGATTGGTTGAATGAATGTTTATTTTGTAGTTGACAATGTTAAATAACATGTTAATGAGTTCTAAAGCAGATTTATGTAAATCAAATTATGACAAACAGTTTTACAATAATTCAGTACTATGATGACAAACGTTGTACAAGTAATATAGTTTTTTATCTAATACAATATCAAACACTAGACAATATTATTTAATCTAATACAGTACAATACAATATAGTTCGACGGTAGAGTACTATACTGACTGTCAAACGAGACCTAAGTTTTTTTAGAGTAATTCTACATTGCAATTACCATACACCCATCGCGAGCTATCATAAAGATTGTAATTTAGTGTGATTGTAAGCTTGTAAGCCTTCTCTATCTTTTAGACTTAGGGGTTGTTAGTTTGACGAATGCTACAATGTACAGATTATTGTGTAATATAAATAGTAAGCAAAAAATACAAAAGTATGAGAACCATTATTGAAAAAAATAGTAGATTAAGAAACATTACTGAGAAATTGAGAAAATCTAACAGTATCACATGACTATAATATCATTATGTTTGTGTGTAAAATATTATGTGTGTAATATAATATTTTGATTATTTCATATGAATATTATTTTATATATCACTTTCAATATTAATCGTTTTATTCTTCAAAACTTTAAAATTTTAAATCTATATGTAAATTAATTTATCAACTTATACAAATAACAATATAATATTTTTAGTTAAATTTTTAATATTTTATGTAATACTTTTTATACGAATATCTAATTATTCAATCTAATATTATTTTTATTATTTATATCTATTTAAACGATATTAACTTGTGTATTTAAATTTTTGCTCAATATATTATAATGTCCCATGTAATGATATATTTTTATAATAGATAGTTTTATTTTTATTAATAGTTTCATTGTTCAAAATTTTAAAATTTTAAATTGATATAAGCTTAATTTATCAATTTATACAAATAACAATATAATATTTTTAATTAAATTTTTAATATTTATATAATATTTTATATATGAAGATCTAATTATTCAATCTAATATTAATTTTTACGGATATCTTTATTATTTCTATATTTTTAAACAGTATGAACTTATATATTTAAATTTTTACTTGATATATTATAATGTTCCATTTAATGATATATTTTTATGATAGATAGTTTAATTTTTTGCTTAATATATTACAATGCACTTGACTGTCCATGTCCCAAAGCCAATGGAAATTTTCATCCGGCCACCATTATCGGTCAGAAAAGCTTGGGCAGATTGCTACCAATTAAGGGTGTAAACAGTTTGGTTCGTTCAGTTTTTTGGTGAAAAATTGAACAGAACCAAAATTTTAGTTCGGCAATAATACCAAACCATTTATGATAAAAGAACTTAACCGAACCGTGAGTTTCGGTTCGGCATTATTAATTAAAAATAATTTTTAAAAAATATTTTCAAATGATATTATTGAAAAATAATATAAAATCAAAGTTTTACTTTTGGTTCGGTCCGTTTGATATGAAATTATATATAAAAAAATATATATATAGATTTAAAGTTTTGGTTCGAAAACCACAGAAACCAAGTATTATGCTGTTCAAATAACAATAGTGTGAACTAGCTAATGATGTATATTCATATGGAATTTAGGGTTTCTACAATATATGAAGGTTAAACAATAATAAAGTTTCTGAAATTATTTCTTGAGATGAAATATGATACATTTAAATAATATAGTAAATATTATAAAAAATAATTTTCTTTTTCGAAACGCCTTGATCGTCAACCGATTCTATGCTTCAATATAATTATCGATAATAAGTGCTATAGGTTATTTTGAATACTTAGCGGCTTGATTGTACCAAGCCTCAGCAATTTCAAAATCTTCCTGTTGAATGACATGTTCTCTCTGGTCAGAATAGGAAGGTAAATTCCTTTCATTAAAATCATACTTGAGAGTTTCTTACCTCATACAACTCAGTAGTAAATTATTCTGGTATTCTATTTTCAATTAAAATTTACCATATCGAATCTAATCGAAGAATAATAGTTACCTATTTGAATTAAGGAATTTCAATTTCAAAGTTGAAAAAACAAACATGAAATTTATATATTGATTTATTAAGTAAGTAAGACACAACAACTATAAAGACAAACATGAAATATAGAGGTACGGATAATTTTGCAACCCTAAAAAAGAGAAAGTTGCAAGAGCGTGATATTCATCATTATTATAACTCAAAATGTAGAATGAAACAAATAAAAAATAAAAATAGACTTACAATCATTGCATAACTTAAAATAGTGAAGATTGCAGTTGGACCAGAACTAATTGTAAGTCTAAATCTGGACGAACTATATCTACCCCAACTATTGAGTCAGGTCTAAACAAGTTTTTGCATTTTTTTTTACTTTTTCAGACATGATATGAGCCATTTAAATATGAATAGACATCCTAGAGATGCAACTACATCTTTGTTGTTTCTTAGAAAGGGTGGAGAGTTAAGGAATATTTTATTCTCATTTGTCCATGTCAACTGCCACATCACACACTCTCTCTCATCATGCTTCACGTGCTCCTTTGGTGAGGTAGCATGCCCACCTAAACAATTCGGTTACTGAAATATTGCATCATGATTGCCTACTGATTCTCCTTTTGTATAATGTATAGCTAGTTGTCTCTTTAGCTTGTTTAGAGTCTGTATCGAATCTAATCGGAGAATAACAATTACCTATTTGAATTACGGATTTTCAATTTGAAAGTTGAAAAAACAATAATGAAATTTTATATCGTGATTTATTAAGTGAGCGATGTTACGTGATAATGTTGTTAGTTTAGTTTGTTGAAGGATTTTTCTAACTTTTCCCTTTAGCTAGCCGTTAGTTTGTTTTCTTCTTCCTTGTATATTTGTTTTGGTTTTCTTTCGAGTTGGTGTGTGAATACAGAATTAATGAATCTTTCCTTTCTTCTTCTTCCTCCTTCTCTTTCACTTTTCTTCTCTTCAGTAATTCCGTTCATCTCTCCTTCTTCTCTTAAAACTTTTCATGGCATCAAAGCATGTATGGCCAACGTCAAGATCCATGACTGAGAACCTCGAGAACCAATCCATTGTTGTTTAAAAAACCTTTGAGAACCAAACCGGGCCTCAAACCAATTCTCAGAAAAACTCTCAAACAATACTCTCCTCTTCATCCTCTCAAGATAACACCTCCTCTTCTGTGATTATCGTCGAACCATCCCTTCATTCACCAATTTTTCTTCTTTCCAATATTTACAATCTCATCTCCAACAAATGGACTCAAGAAATTTTATTCTCTAGAAGTACCAGATTTCAACAATTTTGGAAACCCACATGGTTTTCGGATAGATAGATGGATCTATTAGATGCCCTCTAAGATTCGTTAAGAATGGAGATAACATAGAGATTACATATCTAAAATACGAGCAATGGGTTGCTCAAGATGGGGCTCTAATGACCCTGATCAACGCATCCCTGTCTCTTACAGCTCTGCCTTACATGGTTGGTTGCAAGACCACCAAAGAGATTTGGGAGTCCATCGAGCGAAGGTTTTCCTCTCTGTCACAGACTAACATCCCTCAACCCAAATCTGATTTGAAATCCATCACCAAGAAGCCCTCTAAGAATATTGACTCATATATTCAACGAGTAATTGAGGTAAAGGATAAGTTTTATGTCGTGTCTGTTAACGTAGAGGATGAAGATATTCTCATCTACACTATTAATGGTCTTCCCATCAAATTGAACACTATCAGAACATCTATATGAATTAGGACTGAGCTCCTATCCCTTGATGAACTTCATGTTCTTCTTAACTCTGAGGAACGGTTCTTGGAGTCACAACACAACACTCAAGATAATCAATTCCAGAACACTGCATTTCTTGCTTCATTCTCCAATAGAGGGACTAAAAGAGGAGGAGGTTTTGGAAACTTCAGGGGCAATAAAAACTCTGGCAGGTTCAATTAAGGAAGGGGAGGGAAGATATCAGAACTGAAATTCCACCACTCTACCCTATGTTCTTGATGCTCCACCCTCTCAAGTGTCACAGAATTTCAAGAACACTTCTAATCTCAACTTAAAAGGCCATATTAGCAATCAAAACAATAGAACCCAATGTTGAACCTGTCAAGAAATTGGGCATAGTGCAGCTGACTGCTTCCATATGATGAATCTTTCCTACCAAGGGAGAAATCCACCAACCAATCTTGCAGTAATGGTTGTTATGGCTCAAGCTTCTCATTCAACAGACGCTCAAATATGGCTTTCTGATACTATGTGTAACACCCACCTCACACATGACTTAGCCAAAATCTTCACTACTTTTAAGTATAATGGTGAAAAGAGTATTTCTATTGGCAATGGGAAGTCTATTCCTATATCACACACTGGTTCTGGTATACTTCATACTCCATCTAATTCTTTTTCTTTATCTCAAGTCTTTTGTGTTCCTCAGTTATCCTCTAATTTACTATTTATTCTCAAGTTCTATCTTGATCATAATTTTTATTCATTTTTTATGTTCCATATTTCTTAATTTAGGACAAAGCTACAGGCCACATTCTGCATAAAAGCCCTAGTATAAACAGACTTTACACTATACCTACATGCATGCCTAAGCTAAATGTTTCTTATCTTGGTGCCAAGACTTCAAATTTTTTTCTGGCATTCTAAACTTGGTCATCCATCTCATAATGTAGTTAGCCAAGTGTTGAAATGCGCTCATCTACCATGTAATTCATCTCAGCGTGATAATAATATCTGTATAAGCTGCATATCCAATAAAATGACTAGAATTCCATTTTATACTTCAGAATCTGTTTCTTCTTCTCCCATGGAGCTTATACATAGTGATGTGTGGGGTCCTTCCCTTACAAATTCGGTTCTTGGGCGTAGGTATTATGTTATTTTTGTTGATGATATGTCAAGATATACCTGATTTTACCCTATCTCAAATAAATCTGATGTAATACTGTCTTTAATAGATTTAAAACTCTTGTAGAAATATGTTCTCCACTAAAATAAAACACTTTAGACCGGATGGAGGTGGTGAGTATACAAACCTCTCTTTTCAATCTTATATACATGAATATGACATAGTTCACCAAAAAGCTTGTCCATTCACTCCTCAGCAAAATGGAGTTGCTAAAAAAATCATAGACACTTGTTGAGACTCCTCTCACCTTAATGCATCATGCTTCTATTCTCCCTGCCTTTTGGAACTTTGCCTTTGTTTTTGCTGCTTATCTGATTAATAAAATGCCTAGATTAGTTTTTTTAAATGTTTGTCCCTTTGAAAAACTCTTTGGTAGATTGCATGATTATGCTCAATTTAAGGTGTTTGGATGTGCTTGTTACCCCAGTCTTAGGCCATACATGAAAAACAAGTTTCATACCAAAATTGTTCGATGTGTATTCTTAGGTTATGCATTATATCAAAGAGGATATTTGTGTTATGACATGAATTCAAGAAAATACTAAACTTCTAGACATGCTCTGTTTGATTAGCAGTTCTTTTCTTTTGATGTTCCTGCCTCTGATGATAATGAGCAACTTCAACATACTAATATTAACTCTACAGACATGTATACTTCTCTTATTCCCTTTTTAAGAGAAAATTCACCATTCGAGGGTGATACTTCTTTACCTACTCCTACTGTTACTTTACCTATAGATAGTATACTAAATACTAGTGCTACTGAATTGCATACTGGTATCACTACTGAAACTGATTTATCTGATGTTTCTATTGATCCTTAGGCTGCTCTATCTACTGATATGCATACTGATGTTGATACTATAGTAAATTCTGATAACCATACTGATCTGCCTAATTTTGTTACATCATCTGGTTTAGATACTAATTTCTATTCTGATGCTTCTGTTGGTGTTCCTGCTACTGTTCTTAATAATACTAGACATAATGAGGCCCTTCATACTGTTGAGTTGCCTGATATTTCTTCTAGCCTATCTTTTGATCTTAATATATTTCCTCCTCCCTCATCTAGGCACAGATCTACACCTTCACACACACTTATAGAATCTCATCACCCTAAGTAAACCAGATCAAAATTTGGTATCCACAAGAAAAAGGCTCTTCTTACCTTAGGCTCCTTAGTTCAGCCTTTGGAATATGAACCTAGTTCTTATGCTACTGCTTCCAAGAGTCCTAAATGGACTAAGGTAATGCTTGATGAGTATAATGCTCTCTTATGTCAACATAATTGGACCTTGGTACCGTTACCTCCTCACAAAAACCTTGTGGCGTGCAAATGGGTATACAAACTTAAATATAACCCCGATTGCATCATTGCTAGACATAAAACAAGGTTGGTTACCAAAAAGTATCATCAACATAGTGGTTTAGACTATGGTGTGACTTGTAGCCCTATCATTAAGAAACCTAGTGTTATGATTTTGCCTTCCTTTGCTAGTGCCTATGGTTGTCCATTAAGGTAACTTGATGTTAAAAATATATTTTTGCATGGTTCTTTGTCTGAAGAGGACTTTATGTGTCAACCATAAGGGTTCATTGATCAAAATCATCCTGATTATGTCTATATATTAATTAATCTTTATATGGTCTTAAATAGGCACCAATGGCCTGGTTTGAAAAGTTTACTAGTCACCTCCTCTCTATTGGCTTTACTACTTCTTAAGCTAATAGTTCATTATTTGTTTATGCTATTTCTGCCTCTCTTACCTATATTTTATCGTATGTTGATGATATTATAATTAGTCATATTGATGATGCTCATATTAATAGTATTGTGTCTGGTTTGAAACAAGATTTTGACATGATTGATTTAAGCAATCTCAAATACTTCTTATGTCTTGAAATTACTAGAGATCTTGTAGATATCTTTGTTAATCAACAAAAGTATGCTAGGGACTTGCTTAATAAGGCTGGCATGCTTCATGCTAAGCCTTGTAAGTCATATTATTCTACTAAATTCCCATTAATAGTCATGTTGGATCACCCTTTTATGATATAACCCCTTATAAGAGTATTACATGATCTCTTCAGTATATAACTTTCACAAGACTTGATTTGAGCTTTGCTATTGATAAGGTCTATCAGTATATGCACTCTCCCACTACTGCACATTTTGCAGATGCTAAAAGGATTCTTAGATATGTCATTGCCACAATTGATTATGGTTTTCTATTTAAACATGTATTTCTTAATTTGCAGGGTTTTAGTGACGCTGACTAGGCTGGAGATCCCTCAGACATGAGGGTCATCTAAGGCTTTGTCATCTTTCTTGGAACAAATTCTCTCTCTTGGAGGGCAAAAAAGCAAGTTACTATAGCTAGATCTTCCACATAAGCTGAATATAGGGCTTTGGTAAATATGGTTGCTAAACTAAGTTGGTTAAGATAAATTCTAAAGGACTTTCATGTTTTTCAGTCTCAAGCACCAACTATCTACTGTGACAACACTTCAACCATCTTTTTAGATTCAAATCACATTCTCCATGCTCGCACAAAACATGTTGCGATTGATTTTTACTTTATCCGAGAGAAAGTGATGGAGATGGATCTTATGGTTAAGCATATTCCCTCACAGTATCAACTAGCAGACCTATTCATAAAGCCTCTGCCTATTACACAGTTTAATTTTCTTAGAGGCAAACTTATCATTGATCCTAGGATAAGTTTGAGGGGGATGTTAAGTGATAGTGTTGTTAGCTTAGTTTTTTGAAGGATTTTTCTTTCTTTTTACTTTAACTAGTCGTTAGTTTGTTTTCTTCGTCCTTGTATATTTGTTTTGGTTTTCTCTCGGGTTGGTGTGTGAATACAGAATCAATGATTCTTTCCTTTCTTCTTCTTCCCTTTTCTCTTTCTCTTCTATTCTCTTCAACAATTTTGTTCATCTTTCTTTCTTCTCCTAAAAATCTTCAAGCAAGACACAACATCTATAATGACAAACATGAAATATACATTTACGGATAATTTTGCATTCTCTACTATAACTATTCTCTCCTGAATATAAATGATAGACATAAGGTTTAATAATTCAATCTTAAACGTAATATATTAGGGACAAAATATATTTTTGATCCTTATATATTGCCGTGAGAATGGTACCAGGCCAGTAAAGTACCGAGGTACTTCAAATGTGCGTGAGAGTATTTACATGTATTGAACAGTAAGGTACCGACAACATATTTGACGTACCTCCAGTACATAGGAGAGCACAAATATGTTCTAAGTACTTCAAACATTTGTTGGTACTATATTGTTCACACATTTGGAGTACCTCGATACCATACCAGCCCAGTACCGTAATAATCCCCTATATTGGCCACATAGATTCGGTTGGCATACTTTTCAATTGTATCAACATACTCTTATTGTACATCTTTTATTAACTGCATTTAACAAAAAGAAATCACAAAAATGACTTATGAGGACTTAACATTCACTAATCTTACCAGATTATTTCATTTTCCTAGAAGACATTTATCCTTGAAATTTCACTTAATAATCATATCACTCAGACTAATGATAAAAGTTATGATGATTTTGCATTTTTTTCTAGATGTTGGGTTAAACAATGGCAATGTGTTTCACCATCCTAAACCTGAAACTCTGTTAAATGTCACTCTGTTAAATGTCAAGCCATAAACTCAACCAAGTGGTAGATAATTAGAAAAGATAGAAGGAGATCGTGGAGCATCCATGAACATGGGAGAAATTTGATTTTCACCATGGAAAAGACTAACGTGAGCCTTCTAAAAAAAGCTGAACAAAGGATTGACAGTTTAAGCTTGTGATGACTACTTCTCCCGCGCGTCTGTAAATATATCAAAGAAAATACAAAGAAAGCCATGCACAAACACCGATAAAAACTATATTGCAACAAAGCAATTTTATGTTAGGGATCTAGGAGTCTAAAACTAATTCTACATTGCAATTACCAAACACCTATCGCGAGCTATCATAGAGAGTGTAATCTAGTGTAATTGTAAGCTTGTAAGCCTTCTCTGTCTTTTAGACTTAGGGGATGTTAGTTTGGCGAATGAAACATGATTGTACAATGTAGACATTATTGTGTAAAATAAATATTAAGCAAAAAATACAAAATTATAAGAAACCTTGCTAAAAAAAATAGAAAATTAAGAAACATTACTGAGAAATTGAGAAAATCTAACATTATCATACGACTATAATATCATTATGTTCGTGTATAAAACATTATCGGTGTAATATAATAGTTTTATTACTTCATATATGAATATTATTTAATATTTATCACTTTCAATATTAATAGTTTTATTGTTCAAAACTTAAAATTTTAAATCTATATATAAATTAATTTATCAATTTATAAAAAATAACAATATAATATTTTTAGTTAAATTTCTTAATATTTTATATAATACTTTTATATATGAATATCTAATTATTCAATCTAATATTATTTTTTATGGATATTCTTATTTATATATATTTATTTAACTTATATATTTAATTTTTTTGGTTTAATATATTATAATGTTCAATTTAATAATATTTTTTATGATAGATAGTTTTAATTTTATAGTTACTATTATTATTTTACTTTTTTATTTATATAATATAATTATATTTTGCTTATATCACATTTTAATATATTTTAAAATACTATACAATGATACCTTATTAAAAAACTAAAATTAAATTTAGATGAACTGCACTTGACTGTCCATGTCCCAAAAGCCAGTGGAGATTTTCGTCCAGCCACCATTACGGTTGGAAAAGCTAGGGCAGATTGGTACCAATATTGCAACTTGACGGAAAAGGAAGAGGAATTAAGACCAAAACCGGTATTTTTGATACATTTTTTAAAAACTTGTTTGGTTTATTTGTGTCATTGTAAGTTGCATGATGATGTACAATGAATTGATAACGCAAATGTTATAAAATGGAAATCTTCTTTAGTAAAATCAAAATTTTTACTGCAAGTTTGAAAGATGTAATTGGTCTTTCCTTCTGAAAATTTCAATCAGATTTGGCGATACAATTTGTTAAGTAAATATTAGGTGTGAAGACTTAATCATCTATTTGGCTTAGCTTATAAACTAGAACTTAAAACTTATAGCATAAATAGCTTTTACCTTATAGCATACATACCTTGTGGAATTAATTTTTATATCAATCTTGCAGGCTCATTTAGTGCACGAATTGACAACAAGTTCAAAGAATAGTAGGCTTAGTGTTTTCTTGGATAAGAGAATGTTGATTTGGATAACATATTGACAAAAAGTCACATTTTCCTTGAAGAAAAGGTTTTGAATCGGAATATCTTTCCTGGTTATATTTGGGTATTGAATTTTAAGAGACTCAACAATGCATTTTGATAAGTTGGTATAGCTTAAATAAGTTGATTAGCTTATTTAGTTTTATGTTTTAAAAAATTATCCTTATCAACTACAATTTAGACCATCCATATCGTCCACTTTATAATTATAAGGAAATAGACCTCACAAATATCAACATTAGTATTAATATTAAAGGTTCTGGCCTTAGGCCTACACGATATTACTTTTAGATTTTATCCAAAACACCTCATACTAATAGATATATTATCTATATTTATAAATTCATTATCCTACCTTCTAGTCAATGTGAGACTTGATCGCATACCTGACAATCCTCCCATCAAAGAAAGAACAATCATATTGTATGGTTCAAGGTCAAATGAAGTAAACTCTTCTTCATTGCGTTGGGTCACATGCCTTATATGAAGCATTAGAGCACTGCCAGCCTTGAAAGATCGTTCTATCCACGTAAACTTTTTTCCACCTTGTTGGGAGACACACCTTACGTGAAGCACAAAACATCACCACCCGCCTTAATGTGGTGAATCTGGGTGGAACGAGTCGATGGACTCAGGACCCCATATGTGAGTAGAGAGATTGTTATGGTTATATCTCACATCAGATGTGAAAAAAAAAATCGTAGTTAGTTTCTAATAAAGAGAAGTGTACTAAGCAACTTACTAAAACTAGTTGCATAGTTAGTTAAGGATAGTTAGTTAGCTTTCTGATATTCTATTCTTACTTTCTTAGCTTGTGTGTATCACTGGCCTTTCTCTAGCTTTTGTATTCTTCTCATGTAAAGTAGAAAGTTTTACTTCATGACTTAACTAATGAAGTAAGTGACTTGTCCAAGAACTCTCCAAGAAGCGCGTTATGTCTTCCTTCTTCTTCTTTCTTTCTTTCCTTCTCTCAATGCTTCTTTACTGTATCAAGTTATTTCTAGAATAGTTTTATATATTCTCTTCATGGTATTAGATCAGAAAGAGGGCTCACGACCAATGGCCTCAAATACGCCAAACAAAAATACTACAAACATAACTACTACCTCGAGCAACAATGGAGGTTTACAAAGCTTCTTCTCAAACAACCTGAGCTGCTCAGTTTCTGTCAAACTTGAGAGGAAATTATGTTCTTTGGAGATCACAAACCATTCCCGCCATAATATGACATGAGCTCGATTGGATAGTCTTTGGCTTGAATGAGAAGCCTAGAAAGAAGCTTGCCAATGGAGAGGAGTTGCATATAGGGCCTAGATGAAGATGGACTAACTTGTGTTAAGTTGGCTAAGGTCTTCCATCAGTGAAAGAGTATTGGGTACTGTGACTTAGTATACCACGTCGATAGAAGTTTGGAATTCATTGGAAAGACATTTTGCAAGTCAATCAAGGGCTGATGCAATTAAAGAATCAAAAGTAAAATAATACTAAACAGAACCTTACAGTTACATAATATTATGACAAACTCAGAAGCATAGTAGATGGACTAGCTGTAGCAGGCCAATAAGTGATCAAGATTTGGTTTTACATATCTTAAATGATTTAGGGAGATGAATTTGAGCCTGTAGTGGTCAATATAACATCAACAACTGAAGAGTTGAGTATGGAAGAGGTGCAGTCGCTCTTAATGTGCCATGAAAATAGACTAGAAATACAACTTGTAGCAAGTGAAAATGAGTGTTAATATGACAACTACA
Organism: Datisca glomerata; assembly: GCA_003255025.1. Lineage (NCBI taxonomy): Eukaryota > Viridiplantae > Streptophyta > Magnoliopsida > Cucurbitales > Datiscaceae > Datisca > Datisca glomerata. The sequence goes on from QANY01008484.1 coordinate 19,343, forward strand.
TCAAATATACCAAGAAATAACTTTCATTGAAATGGAAACAAACAATTTCATTATTTTACGACGTGCATGAAAAAAGAAAAACGACTGGAAAAGTATTAGTCGTCGTTATTTGATTACTTTTTTTTGTTTACGACGGTGGGTAGACAAGCCGTCGTGATAAAATGATGGCATGATGGGCTATCTAAGCCCGTGGTATTAGTAGGGTGCATAAAATGATAGGGGCTTTGAAGCCCCGTCGTTTTATCCAAAATAAAATAATGAAATGATGGGGCTTTGAATCCCCGTCGTGTTCAATTCCACTAACAAAATGACGGGGTGCAAATGACCCGTCATTTTGTTGTAAGTATAATTGAAAACATGATGGGGCTTTGAAGCCTTTTCGTTTTCAATTCCATTACAAAAATGATGGGGTTATATAGCCCGACGCATCTTTGAACCAAAATGATAGGGCCACGATGCCCTGTCGTATTTGGAAAACAAAAGAACTTACTTTCACTCCCGAAAGAAGTACTTTCACTCCCGAAAGAAGTACTTTCACTCCCGCTCTCTTTCCTATTTGATTTCCTCTTTCACCCGTGTATGTACCCTAGCCTTTTCTTCATCTCCAGCCTCGTCGTGATTGCCTACCGACTCCCACCTTAAAGATTGCTTGTGCACTCATTTGGTTATTTTCACTTAAGGTACGCATCTCTCTCTCTCTCTCTATCTCTCTCTATCTCTATCTCTATCTCTATCTCCCCTGAGTTTTGATTTGGTGTTAGGGCTCGTGCATCTGTAGTAAAACAAAAATCGTGAAACTAAAATATCCCCTCTTCTTCTTTCCTCTTATAATTGAACCTCTCCATCTTCCAAACTATATTCATTTTGAGTACTTACATCTTAAAGAGTCAGAAATGAATCTATTTCCTTGTTAATCTCATTGATCATTAAAGGTTCTTATTCAATCGACAATTAGGGTTCCAAAAATGGAGGATTCTCAGAATGTGTGCTTATATTTTCCCCTTTCTATTTGATTTCCTCTTTGTTCATATCATTTTGTTCTACTTTGTTTACTCTCATTCCATTTTCATTTTCTTGTTTTGTATAATCGTTTAACTATTTCTTTCTCTGTATGCTTTCACTTTCCATAGCTGATAGATTAATCTTCCAAGAGGCTAATTACTTTTACATCAGTGAGTAGGGTTTCAAAAATAGAAAAATCTCAATATTGTGGTCAACTTACTTTCCCCCTCTCTGTTTGATTTCCTATTTGCTAATAATTAAATTCTACTTTATATTCCCCCATTATAATTTGATTTCATTTGGGCTTAATCTTTCATCTCTCTCTCACACAACTACTTTAATTTTTGTTGAGTAATTAGTGTACATTAAATAATCTTTCTCTATTTTATGTGTTCCTCCCTTTTGTTTTTAACATAATCTTCTTTGTTTCATATAGACAAGTGTAAATCTAATATAACAGAGTAACAAAATATTGAATTTGGATCAATGGAAGTGAAATGTAAAGGCTTGATCAATGAAAAAGTTGTTGCTTACAAAATCCCACCCCGGGAAATGAAAAGGCTGGATCAGTGGAAGATGTTACTTACATTGATTTCTCATTAGTAGTTGAAATGTAATTTTTTCACGACCAATTGTGAACTTGGTAGAAAAAACTAATCTCAGTGATGATTAATATGCTCTCAAAAAGTAAATTTTGGATAAATAGAAAGTTAATTATATCAATTAATGAACTATTATATGTTATACAGACATTGGTTTTAGGCATATAATTTCATCTTTCTGAATTCATGGTGGATTCTTAAGTATCTATCATTCAACCATTTTCAGGAGTGGACTTGCTATTCTTTCTATATTTTCTCATTTCTATTTGAAGGAAATCATGAATGTTGTTAACTTGATAGGGATTGTCTTAGCTGGAATTAGCACTGTAGGCAATGTAAGTGGACTGTTATGTTAGTTATGTGGTAGCACTGGTAGGTTTTGGATTCATAACAATTGAGTTTCAGGACTTTTGCAGAAACATTACGTCTAAGATAGAAATTATGGTTAGCAGCCAAGGTAAGAACTCCAATGCTTCTAATTTTTAGATGAAAACCTATTATATAGATTTTGTTAAATATATCTTGAAGGTCCTTCCATCATCATATGATGACTTTATGAGAATTCAATGCCCTATAACACACCACCACCACCACCTCATACTTTGAAACCAGGATGAAACTTAGGCATAATCGATTGGTTATGAACTTTTCACTTAAAGTTTCACTTACAATTTTCCTTTGTACTCCTTCATTCTATATGTATATATATGTCATGTATTATGTATGTTTATTCGATATTGTATCTTAAGAGGTAATAGATAGTACCCAGACATGAACGTAATTGGAACTAAGAAATTATATTAATTTCTGTCATTTAGGTTCTCTATCCACATATCGTGATTTGAAGGAGTTATTTCAGGTTAAGTACTATTTCTTGCGGTATGTAACATCAAGTCCAGAATGGAGCTTTAAATGTTGTGATGAATTTTATGATTATGTTTTTAAAATATTAACTAGAAAAGCAATGTGCTTTATTCATTCACATGATATCACTGCTTTGGCCAAAACCTTTCATTTTCGTGCTTATCCGGTACAGTGTATGCATGGAGAAAGTGAGCTTGCATTAATGGCAATAATCCATTATTTATTGAAATCCGGTGAAGAGGTCCAAGAGTAACGACAATTGTGAATTGTGAGTACCCAACACCTTGAAGAGTTTTGTAGGATAGCTTTCTTAGATTTATTAATTGTTGTAATTATGTAAAGTAAATGTACATTTTTTTTAAGAAATTTATTTATGTGATAGTACTTACTATACATTGAATGAATTGCACGAAATTTTGAAGTCTTATATGAAATTTTTATATGATGAGTATAGTAGATTATGGTCATTGACATTTATAGCTTTATATTTTTACGATGGTATCTAAAACTCGAATGATATTGTATGGATTTTATGCGACAGTATTATATTAGTACTGCAATTAGTTTTTACGATGGCATGTTAAATAATCATCGTCAAAAGTATATTACTGGCGACAGTGCTATAATTTTTACAACGCCTGGTTAGTGCGTCGTCCGTAAAAAGTATATTTTTAATGACAGTTTATCGATGCACTATCGTCAAAAAATGTATTTTTGACGACGGACTAAATCTTTTACGGCAGTTGTTCAATGGACCGTCGTAAAAAAATCTTAATTTACTCGGTATTTTCTTTTATTACGACGGCGCTGCCCATCGTAAAATGGTACATTCACAAAGGTTGGTATGTCAACCGTCATGAAATCGTACCCGTCATGAAGAATCAATGATTTTTTACGACACCTTTTTACATGATGAGTATGTACCTGTCGTCAATTATCTTTCACGATGGGGATGCCCCGTCGTGAAAAATGATTTTTTAGTAATGATAGCATTCCTCCAATTTATAGATTTACTAGAAGCAGTATAAGAAGAATGTTCACTTTCTAAGCTAACAGATTTAATAGGTTGAAAACTAGCCAAGTAAACATTTTTTTTGCTAATGCCAGACTTGGCTCTAGTTTGCATGCTATGAGTATTACCAGACCTAGTGGAGACAGGTTGAGAGACACAAGAGGCAGTATGGACAGGATGCAAATCAGAATGTAAAGGAGCATAAATATTATCTATAGCAGGTATATCAATAGTTATAGAGGAAATAGAATGATAAGGAAGATACATGTTATCGGTATACAGTAGAGAACCAGAAGTACTAGACGCATTATTATCAATAGTAGGATTATTAATTTGAGAACCAGAAGCCATATTATCAGTGCAAGCATTAGTAGCAGACCCATTATTAACTAGGCCAGAATCAGATTGATGACATGAACTAGAAGGATTGTGCAAATTACATAGTAAAAAGGATAGATAGTCATTAGAAACATGCTTAGAAATAGAAACAAATTTGGAAACAGCAGAATTAGCAAAGGAAAAAGAGGCATCATCAAATATAACATGTCTAGAAATATTCATATTGTCACTTGAAGGATTGTAACAAATATATCATTTTAAGTGAAAAGAATAACCGACAAACACATGTTCAGAAGATTTAGGTTGTAATTTATGAGTATTATATGGTTTAAGTAGAGGATAGAAAGCACACCCAAACACTTATCAAGAAGAATAATCAGGAAGCTTACCAAATATCTTTTCATAAGGAGAAATGTTGTTTAAAGTAGGAGAAGGTAACTTATTTATTAAAAAGACAGCTGCAAAAAAAGCAAGATACCAGAAATATGAAGGAACAGAAGCAGTAATCATCATACTAAGAGTAGTCTCAACTATATGTATATACTTACGTTCAGCTACCCCATTTTGTTCGGGGGTATAAGGACAAGTCAAGTGATGTTGTCTACCCTTTAAAACAAGAAAAATATTCAAGATAATATTGTTAAATTCACCCCTACCATCAGTTCTGAATATTTTAAGTTTAGAAGACAATAAATTTTCTACAAACGGTAAGAAATCTTTAAACATGGTAGTAACTTCAGACTTAAGGTAAAGAGGAAAAATCCAAGTATACTTCCTTGTATTATCAATGAAAGAGACATAGTATTCATATCCTTCAAAAGAAACAGCAAGAGCGGGACCCCAAACATTGCTATGTAACCATTCAAGATGACTATGAGTAACAATATGAGACAAAGAAAAGGGAAGCTTGGTCATCTTACCCTTGATACAACTTGTACACATCCATGACTTAGAAGAAATGAAAGGAATGTTTTCCTTATGAAGAGCATTTAAAAGAACAGAATCTGAAGGATGTCCTAGCCTATTATGCCAAATGGAACTTGAAACTTTGTTACTAAGAAAGACAATTTTGGGAGGTGACACATATGATAAGGATTCTTTGACAGTACTAGAAAGAGGATATAAGCCATCCTTACTAGGTCCTATGAAAAGAATCTTCCCTGAAGCTTTATCCTGGATAAAGAACATATCTGCATCAAAAATAAAAGAACAATTGTTATCTTTATAAAATTGATAGAAACTAAGTAAATTTGCAGCCAAATAAGGCACACAAAGAAAGTTATTTAGATAAAAAAATTAGAGTTAGTAAAAAATTGACATGAACCCAAGTGAGAGATGTCAAGGGGTTGCCTATTTCCTACGGTAATCGAGTCCTCACCATTGTATGTTTGAGAAGTAGACAAATTGGAAAGCTCATCTGTGAGATGGACATTGCACCCAGTGTTTGTTATCCAAGAACTTGTTTTATTGGCTTCGTTGAGATCCAGAATAAGAGGTTGCCATGGCTGCAAGCTTGGGAGGAGGATGCCTACATTGGTATGCATAATTCACGCGATGAAAGCAGTCAACTGCTGTGTGACCTTATTTTGAACAGATTTGGCACTGAGGCCTTTGGTCACTTTGAAAAACAGAAGACTTATTATATGAGAATTAAGTAGAAGATAAGTTTGGGAAAGGAAGAAAATCAGAACCAGGACTCGATCTTTCTTGGTTATTCCCTTGATTTGAGAAGGATCTCCTAGAGACAAAGTTGTTAACATGGCCTCTTCTATTAGATTGAAAATGTCCACGACCCATTTGATGACTACCTCCCCGAGGAACATTTGCCATTAAAGTTATATTTTGCATCTGTGATTCATGCTTCTCGGATCGGTCAAACATGGATTGTTCTTCAGCCTTTAGAAAAACATGCAATTCTTCAAGATGAAGGGGCTTAGATCTTATATGAATGGAGGTCTTAAAATCCCCATACTCAGAAAAGAGACTATTCAAAATATAGAGCATAATATATTCATCATCAATGTAAACAGAGACAACGATGAGTTTGTCACTGGCAGTTTTGATTCTTTGCACATAATCATCCATGGTTTCATTCCCTTTCTTAGTGATAGATTGCAGTTCAAACTTAAGAGTCAAAATTTTTGAACGAGAAAAAGAAGAAAACCTTCATTCAAGAGAATCCCAAGCTTCGTGACTAGTTTTACAGCCAACGACGTAAGACAGAGCAGATTGGGATAGAGTGGTGTTGATGAGAGTTATCAAGGCCTGATCTTGTTCAATCCATATAGTGAACTTGGGGTCAATCTTGGTTGTGGGTTCTCCATTGTCATCTTCAAGAAGCAGTGCTAGGCATGGATGAGACCCATCAACGAACTCAAACAGACCGTGAGCTTTAAGAATGGCTGAGATTTGAAATTTTCATAGAATAAAATTTGAGGAATTTAATCTGATGGAGATTAGATTACAAATGTTTGAAAGAAGAAAATTTAAGGAAGAATGAGGATTAGCCATTAATGGACGTGTACCCTTAAAGGCTTTGATACCATGTGAGATTTGAGGGAGATCTGAAGAAGATTGAAAAATAGAGAAGATAACGAAGAGAGAGAAGAAAGCTCCAAGAAAGCAAAACTGTAATATTTTGATTAATTGATTTAAATGTATAAACCAAAACAACTAGTAGAAATACAACTAGCTAGTTAGAAAGGATAACCACACAGAAGTTACCCTAACCAAACTAACCAAATAATAACAAAAGGAAAGAAAAATAATAAAACATTATGTATCCCTTTAGTCTACTCCTACTTGAGTTGGTTCTAATATAAAGTTACAATCGGGTCGCGTAACTTATATTCAAAAACTAGCTTATGAGTTGACGATTCCTACAACTTCTTAGCTCAAGACATATTCTTAGTCAATGTGAGATTATTTCCTCACTACCATTAAACATTGTTATGATGAGAATGCACTTAGCATACTTTCTATATAGACCAGGATTCTCTACCCTTCTAAGCAACGACAAAGATGTAGTTGCATCTCTAGGACGTTTATTCATATCTAGACCGTTTAGATCAAATCTAGAAAAATAAAAATAATAATAATAAAAACTTATTTAGAGTTGACTTAATAGTTGGGACACATCTGATCCTTCCAAATTGATCTAATCCTTCCAGATTGGATGGAGAACTAGTTATGGTCCAAGTGCAACTTTTACTGTTTTAAGTTAGGCAACCATTGAAAGTCTATTTTCCAGATATGAATTGTGAATATCACGCTCTTACAACTTTCTCATTTTGTACGGTTGGAATAGGGGAGGTGAAAGTGAAGGACAAGAAGAATGGGTGAAGCTATACATGAAAAAGAAAATAAAGGGTTTGTGTGGTCTACTGAGTAGATAGGGATTTGATACCATTTCTGAACAACCACCATAAAACATTTCCTATTATGTTTTTTGCTCTTTGAATCTTTCTAGGGTTTCCTTTATTCTTTCTTCTTTTCCTTCTTTGTGCCATTTGACACTGTTTTCCCTTCACATCCATGAGAATAATAGCTAAGATGTGATTGGGTTTCTCTTATAAAATCACTGGTAGGTTTTCTTTGCTTTAACCATTTTTTATCTCTCTCTTGTTGGGTTTCTTCATCTGAAATCAACTTCTTCTTCTAATTTTTTCTTTAAATTTTTATGTTGACGTTTTTCACGCTTCCTTTTTCCAAGCGCTTCTGGGTATTCATTTGCTGCAACTCTTTCCATAAACATTTTCACTGAAATTGACAGTTGATCACAAGCTAGCCAGCATAACATTTGTTGGGTATTTTCCCCTTTTCTATTCAAGGTAAGAACATGTGTATTTTTCCCACTATTATGATCAATTATATTTGTATTTTCTAAATTTTAGGGTTTGAGTTTAATGATTAATAAATTATAAATATATATATTTTGGAGAAGGAAAATGGGGAGAGGGAAAATAGAGATGAAGAGAATAGAAAATGCAACAAGTAGGCAAGTGACGTTCTCAAAGCGTAGAAATGGGTTCCTGAAGAAAGCTTATGAGCTTTCTGTACTTTGCGATGCCGAAGTTGGTGTTATCATTTTCTCTCAGAAAGGCACACTCTATGAATTTTCAAGCTCTGAGTAAGACTTCTATTTTTTCTCTACTTTTTATTTTTTAAAAGAGTCAGAATGTTGTTGAGTGACTGCGTTATTTTAGGTGATCTAACTAAACCATGAACCCTATGCGTACCTTACACAATTCAAAGACTTTATTCATAATCTTTCATGGGTTTATCATTCTCCGTACTTCTCCATTTTATCTTTTATGTTTACTTAATATTGATATTATTAAGAAAAAAGTAAGGAAAAAAAGGAGGTCTTATAGCAGACCTACTCCACTGTGTTCCGTATGCAGTGACGTTGATTTGAGGAAGATTTCAATTGGTAATACTTGTCCCTGTAGTGCATTGTGCATTAATGAGATTTTACAACTATGTTGTACTACTGAGTATGTGTGTCTATATGGACATTATTAGGATCCTATGCTTGATGTTTCTCTAATTGACTATTTATCCTGGTTATTAGCACCATGGAACTAAATGTTACTGTTATTTAAAAGCATCATCTACATGGATGACATAAATTGTCAAATTAACAAGAATTCGTGAACAATGGAGAATAACAAGAGTAATTACTCACTACATAAAAAAAAATCATTCATTTGGTTAACGTCTCTGTGTCATTTAAAATCCATGTTCATGTTTTCTGTCTTAAATAATTCCTTGTTATGTTTAGATTTTTTATTCCTCAAAAGATACTGCTGCAAAATTGTATCCACAAAAATATTGATAATTGGTAATTATTCTAAGAAATTTTTGTTTGCAACAAAATTTAATATTTGAAAATGTGTTTAATAGTCGTATCTAATAAATATTTTAGTACAAATTTTCTAATTTAAAAATAGTATTCAATCAGTTAAAATAAGATATGCAAGATTAAATTATCTCTCTGAAACGACTAATGGCGAGTTTAAAATGTATTTGACCTGTTAGCTAAAAAAATTTCGTAGAATGCGTTTGTTCACTTGAGTAACAGATTAAGGGTTGACCTGTCTTATGTGAAATAATTTTTTTGTTTCATTGACATTAGTTGTTGACCGACTAAGTTGATAAAATAAAGATAACTCTAGACCGACTAAGTTGTTGACCAAATTTAAAGTAATCATGGGATGTTTTAATCATTCATAACTTGATGTCTTGTCGTTGATTAAAATGATTTTAGCAAATTAACTTAAGGTTGATATGTTACTTAATCAGTTAAAACTTGGTTACTAGAAACATGATTGTATAAGCAGTTTTAAATTGTTGGCATGATTCAAAGATTGTACAAATCTTTCTACTGTTAATGATCTAACTTCACAGAAATAATATATAAAAAGTACCTAAGAAGAAACGTTTATAAATAATTAATCTTGTCTTTTGGATACCTCAGGATGCAAAAGACCATCGATCGCTATCAGAAACATGAAAACAGTGCACAAGTCAAGAAGATTGGCACGGAACAACATAAGCAGGTTAGATCTTTCCCTACTTAGAACTTCAAAATATTTCTTCTTAATTAAGGCAAGACCCTTTGGGTTTAATTTTATGGTTGGCATCTCACATAAATGGATTGATACCTGTTATCTCATTTTGGGTCTTCACACTTAGATCAGGGCTCTTTATTAATAGATTTTTTCCATAAATTTTTCATTATGATTCTTCTTATAAGAATTTAGGAACCTAAAAAATAGTCAGGAAAATTTTAAGATTCTTCTGAGTAGAATTTAGGAATTTTTTCTTACATAGTAACAATTCGTTATTGTTAATGATCTCATCATTAATCAATACTGTAAATGCATGCAGCAACTGAAGAATGAAAGTACGAGCCTAGCAAAGAAGATTGAGCTCCTTGAAGCTTCTCAAAGGTACATTAATTCTCTTTACTTGTGCATATTATGGTGCCCTTTACAGCATAAATGACAGTTTTCATGTGTTAGGAAGCTTATGGGATATGGCTTGGCTTCACGTTCCCTTGAGGAACTCCATAATATCCATAGCCAGCTGGAACGGAGCTTAACTCGAATTAGAGCAAGAAAGGTACTTCTTTCTGCATGGTCTTGACTTAAGGCTATGTTTGGATTGTGAAATTTAAAGAGCAAAGAAAAAGTGAGGCATGTAAGGCTAAAAAAAGAAAATAAAGAAAGATGATAAATTAGCAACTTAAATACGGTACTGTTTTCTTTTCTCTCAGTTTTTAAAACCCAAACACAGCCTTATATTCTGGTTACGCATTCCATTCATTGAGATCACTTTCTTAACCCTTTATCTTCTATTATTTCTTTGTTAATTATTTCTTCAATTATATGTCAGGCTCAACTGTTCACAGAGCAGATTGAACAATTGAAATCTAAGGTACGTACTACGTAGTGCAGAGGAGATTTTACAATTTTTTTTAGTAAAATACACTTTTACTACAGTATATTTTCCCCTAATATATATCGTTTAAAATTGAATTATTAAACCTTATGCCTATCCTATATATTCAGGAGAGACTAGTTTCAGAAGAGAATGCAAAGTTATCCGTACAGGTATATTTCTTGTTCGACTTTATAGCTGTTGTGTTTACTTATTAATAAATTAAGATATATATTCTATGTTTGTTTTATCAATTTGAAATTGAAAATCCATAATTCAAAGAGTATTTGTTTTTCTCTGATTTAGATAAGGTATGGTAAATTTTAATTGAAAATAGAACACGAAAATAATTTATTGTTGAGCTGTATGAGGTAAGAAACTCTCAAATATGGTTCTAAAGAAATGAATTTACCTTTCTATTCTGATTAGAGAGAACATGTCATTCGACATGGAGGTTTTAAAATTACAGAGGCTTGGTACAATCATGTAGTTAAGTATTGGAAACAAGCTATAGCAATTACTCCTGATAATTATATTGAAGCATAGAATCGGTTGACGAACAAGGCATTTCGAAAAAGAAAATTGTTTTTATTATATTATTTAAATTATTTCGTTTCATTAAAAAATTCCAAAAACTTGATTATTATTAAACCTTCATATATTCTAGAAACCCTAAATTCCATTTGAATATATACATCATTAGCTAGTTCACACTATTGCTATTTTGACTCCATATTGGTCTATTTACTGCTAAAATTTTGCTACGTATCTTTGGTATCAGGCACAACATGCACAAGTTGGAACATACTCCAGCCGTCAGACTAACCAGAATTCAGATGTGGAAATCGAATTATTCATCGGAATGCCTGTTTCATAGTCAGCCGGCCGTTGAGGATGAATGCCAAAATATATATTGTAAATTATTCATCTATATACTGAAATAAATTACATGATCAATGTTGTTTGATTGTAATATATGGTAGCCTCCCAATCTCCAATATTATGAGTAATATAAATAAATTCGAGTGATTTTATAAATGGTGCAGTTTGTATCAGTGAATTTTGATGGTCTAAAGAACCAAATTTTAAAAAGGAAAAAAAAATCAGTGGACTTCATTTTGATACATTCTAGTTGTTTGTTATTGATTAGTGTTATTGTTGAATAAACATTAAATGTCATTTTTAGTGGGGTTTTAAATTTAAGAGTTAAAAAACATAAAAGGTTGAGTTTTTGTAGATGAAAGATCAATGGGTGATAGATTTAATTATTTTTCATTTTTTTTAGCTTTAGAGTCAATATAAAGGCATTGGTGATGTCAGTTGAATATAGAATTAAGAGGAATACAAAAATTAAAGTATTACAAGTGAGTTTATTTGAGTTCTCAAATTGGTATCAAAGTCAATGGCGAATGTGACGGGTCAAATGCCGCTACCACGACTAACGAAGATGAACTACGAGAACTGGAGCATTCAAATAAAAGCTCTTCTCGGCTCTCAAGATGCATGGGAGGTGGTCGAAGAAGGGTTCGAAGAACCAACAAATACCACGGGATATACGGCGGCTCAAAATAAGGCGTTGAAAGAGGCGCGAGCGAAGGATAAGACGACATTATACATGTTGTTCCGAGCCGTTGATGAGTCGGGCTTTGAGAAGATTGCCGGTGCAACTATTTCAAAAGAAGCATGGGACTTTTTAGGAAAACTGTTCAAAGGAGCCGACCGAGTCAAGCAAGTGCGTCTCCGAACTCTTTGTGGCGAGTTGGAGAGCATGAAGATGAAGGAGTCAGAAAGTGTATCTGACTACATCACGCGTGTACAAGTCGTGGTGAACCAACTCATTCGTAATGATGAAGCGTTAACAATTTTGAGAATGTTCTCGAGGCACACGAACAACGTAACAAGAAAAAAAGGAGGAGACACTCGAGCAAGCACTTCAAACCAATGCGTCAATCAAAGACGAAAATGTATTCTATTCTCAAAATTTCCGAGGTAGAGGGCGTGGCCGTGGAAGTCATGAAAATGGTCGCGGTGGTCAAGGCAGCAGTCATGAGAGGTACTATAAGGAGAAGGGACAGTCGAGCCAACCAAATTGGCGTGGAAGAGGACGCGGTCGAGGAAGAGGCGGCCGGTCGAACTATTCCAACATCGAGTGGTACAAATGTTACAAGTATGGTCACTATGCGAAGGATTGCAACTCCGAAAAATGTTATAATTGTGGTAACATAGGGCATTTTGCAAAAGATTGTCGAGCCGATAAAAAGGTGGAAGAAACAACCAACCTAGTCTTGGAAGATGAAGCGAATGAATGCCTTCTCTTGATGGCTCAAAATGAAGTCAACATCAACAATGACATTCTGTGGTACCTCGACTCGGGGGCAAGCAACCATATGTGCGGTCACGAGTACCTATTCAAAGAGATGAAAAAGATTGAAGATGGTTATGTGTCATTTGGAGATGCATCAAAGGTGGAGGTCAAAGGCCGATGTATGGTTTGTTACTTACAACAGGATGGCTTAATAGGGTCAATCCAAGATGTTTATTACCAGACCTCAAGACCAACATTTTGAGTATGGAGAAACTCAAGAAGAAAGGTTGCTCGATACTTTTAAATGACCGAGTACTACACTTGAAGGACAAGCAAGGGCGTCTGGTTGCTCTAGTTGAGATGAGAAGAAATCGGATGTACAAACTGAATTTGAGAAGCGTGCGAGAAAAATGTTTGCGAGTCAACGTAGAAGACAAGGCGTCGCTGTGGCATCTCCGCTTTGGTCACCTACATCAAGGTGGTCTAAAAGAGTTAGCAAAGAAGAACATGGTGCACAGGCTGCCGGACATGGACTATAAGGGCAAATTTTGTGAAGAATGTGTGCTTGGCAAGCAAGCGAGAACCTCATTTCAAAAGAAGGTAGAATATCGAGCTAAACATACTCTCGAGTTGATTCATACCGACATATGTGGACCAATCGCCCCTGAATCTTTCAGTGGTAAAAGGTACTTCATTACCTTTATCGATGATTTCTCACGGAAAACTTGGGGTTTATTTTCTGAAAGAAAAATCCGAGGCATTCGAGGTGTTCAAAAAGTTCAAAGTGATGGTGGAGAAGGCAACTGGTAGACACATCAAAGCCGTACGACCCGATAGAGGTGGAGAGTATACTTCAACGGCTTTCATGGAATATTGCGAGGAGCAAGGCATAAGGAGATTTCTAACCGCACCATACTCTCCTCAACAAAACAGTGTGGCCGAGAGGAAGAACCGGACTATTCTCGACATGGTTCGATCAATGCTCAAGAGCAAGAAGCTGCCGAAAGCATTCTGGGCAGAAGCCGTGCAATGTTCCATCTATGTACAAAATCGATGTCCACATGTGAAATTAGATGATCAAACACCACAAGAGGCATGGAGCGGACAAAAGCCGACAGTTTCTCATCTCAAAGTGTTCGGTAGTGTGGCTTATGCACACGTACCGGATCAACGAAGAATGAAGCTCGAAGATAAAAGCAAAAGGTATATTTTTATTGGGTATGATGAGAAGACAAAAGGGTACAAGCTACTCGACCCAATAAGCAAGAAGGTGATGGTGAGTCGTGATGTGCGAGTAAATGAAGCAAGCGAGTGGGACTGGAACAATTCGACAGAGGTTATCATCGAAGTTAGAGAATCATCAGTCGTTGCACCAACAAGTATACCAACAAACTCTGAAACTACCAATGATGAAGATGAACCACGACAACCAAAAATGTGAAGTTTGCAAGATTTGTATGACTCGAAAAATGAGGTACACCTTGTATGTCTTTTGGCAGATGCTGAAAATATCAGCTTTGAAGAGGCGATGCGAGATAGGAAGTGGCAAACTGCCATGAACGAGGAGATTAAGACGATTGACCGCAACAACACATGGGAGCTAGCAGAATTGCTGAAAGCCAGTCAACCTATTGGTGTGAAGTGGGTGTTCAAGAAAAAGATGAATGCTCAAGGCGAGATAAAACGGTACAAGGCGAGACTTGTTGCGAAGGGATACAAGAAAAAGATAGGAATCGACTATGACGAGGTGTTTGCTCCTGTTGCAAGAATGAAGACAATCCGATTACTCATTTCACAAGCTGCTTCAATTCAAATGGCCAATATTTCAAATGGATATCAAGTCGGCATTCTTGACTGGTGTGCTCGAAGAAGATGTCTACATCGAACAACCACCCGGGTACATGAAATTCGGAGAAGAGAAGAAGGTGCTAAAATTGAAGAAGGCGCTTTACGAGTTGAAGCAAGCACCGCGGGCATGAAATACACGTATCGATACATATTTCAAGGAGAACGGGTTCAAGCAATGTCCCTACGAGCATGCCCTTTACGCAAAGAAGAATGGAGGTAACGTGTTATATGTTGCTCTTTATGTCGATGACCTCATTTTTATGGGAAACAATGATGAGATGATAGAAGAGTTTAAGGGCACAATGACATGGGATTTGAGATGTCAGATTTGGGCTTGATGAAGTTTTTTCTTGGTTTGGAGGTTAGACAAGTAGAGACGGGTATTTTTGTATCACATGAGACATATGAAAAAGAGATTTTGAAGAAGTATAAGATGGAAAATTGCAACCCAGTATCAAAACCAATGGAACTAGGTGCAAAACTCTCGAAGTTCAATGGAGGAGAACGTGTCGATGCGAGTAGATACCAGAGTTTGGTAGGAAGCCTTCGCTATCTCACATGCACAAGGCCGGATCTTTCATTAAGTTTCGGTATTATAAGTCAGTTCATGGAGGAGCCGATTTATTCACATTGGAAGGCGGTGAAGCGAATCCTACGGTACATCCAAGGAACGGTGTCACTCGGGTTGTTCTACTCGAAAGCAGAAGGTTACAAGTTTGTTGGTTACTCCGACAGTGATTGGTGCGGAGACATAGACGATCAAAAAAGTACATCGGGATATGTGTTCTTTATGGGAGATACTGCATTTACTTGGCTTTCAAAGAAGCAACCGATCGTGACGCTCTCAACGTGTGAAGTTGAATATGTGGCAGCATCTTGGTGTGTATGTCATGCGATATGGCTTAGAAATTTGTTGAGCAAGATGGAGCTAAAGTAACTTGCTGCAACCGTGATTCAAGTTGACAACAAATCAGCAATTGAGTTGACAAAGAATCCAGTGAACCATGAAAGAAGCAAACACATTGGCGTTCGTTTTCACTTTTTCTGAGATCATGTGAAGGAAGGAAGTGTGGAGTTGGTGCATGTGGCAAGTCAAGATCAAGTTGCAGATATCTTCACAAAACCGCTACCGAAAGTACTTCTCGATAAATGCAAGAAAATGATTGGCATGACGGATGGTAGAAGCATTTAAGTTTATGGGGGAGTTTTGTTGAATAAACATTAAATGTCATTTTTAGTGGGTTTTAAATTTAGGAGTTAGGAAACATAAAAGGTCAAGAATTTTTGTAGATGAAAGGCCAATGGGTGATAGATTTGATTGTTTTTCAATTTTTTTTAGTTTTAGAGTCTATATAAAGGCATTGGTGATGTCATTTGAATATAGAACTAAGAGAAATACAAAAATTAAAGTATTACAAGTGAGTTTATTTGAGTTCTCAGTTATTAGACATTCTTAACCTCAAAAATTAACTTTTAGTGTATGGCTTTTTCTCATACTTGAAAACTGAAGAGAGTAGGTCAAACTATTCTAGACGTGATTTGATACAGTAAAGAAGCAGTTAGAGAAGGAAAGAAGGAAGAGAGAAGGTGCTTCTTGGAGAGTTCTTGAACAAGTCACTACATTAGTTAATTCATGAAGTAAGAGGTTCTAGTATTTATACGAGAAAAATACAGAAGCTAGAGAAAGGTCAGTGAGATACATGAGCTAGAAAGCTAACTAATTGCCTTAACTGTGTAGCTAGTTTTAGTAAGTTGTCCTTGACTAGCTGTGTAACTAATTTTAGTAAGTTGTCCTTGACTAGCTGTGTAACTAGTGTAACTAATTTTAGTAAGTTGTCCTTGACTAGCTGTGTAACTAATTTTAGTAACTTGCTTAGTACACTTCTCCTTATTAACTCCCATCGAGCTAAAAGAGGATATTGACACTTTGAACTTGCCTTTAAGGTAATGAAAACAAGCAGTTGAAGGTGGCTTGGTGAGGAGATCAACTGCTAGATCAACAGAAGGTACAAATCTTATTGTTAGAGGACATAGAAGTATGTTGTCATGCACAAAATGCATATTTAGCTCAATATGTTTTGACCTAGCATGTAGGACAAGATTAGAAGCCAAAGCTAAAGCACTCACATTGTCACACCATAGGATTAGTTTGGAAATAACAGACAAACCTAGCTCTCTTAGTATACTGTCAGACCATTGGATTTCACTTATATTCACTTTCAGTGCTTGAAAACCAAGAGACAAGGTTTCGACCAAGGTAAATGAGGTAGGCACCAGTGGACCTTCTTTCATCAACATCACCTATCCAATCTGAGTTTGAGAGAGT
This sequence comes from Datisca glomerata, assembly GCA_003255025.1. Lineage (NCBI taxonomy): Eukaryota > Viridiplantae > Streptophyta > Magnoliopsida > Cucurbitales > Datiscaceae > Datisca > Datisca glomerata. Next base: position 36,085 of record QANY01008484.1, read on the forward strand.
TTGGATGTCCAAGGATGAAGATGATCTCAGAAATAAGCCTTCATCTAGAGTGCCTTTTAAGTATCTTAAAACTCATTTACATGCTTGCCAGTGAGTAGTGGTATGTTTGTGTATAAACTGGCTCAACTTATTTACTATAAACCTAATGTCAATCTTAGTAATAGTTAAGTATTGAAGAGCACCTATTTTTTGCCTGTATAAGGTAATGTCTAGCAGAAGCTCTCCTTTAGTTAAAAAGAGTTTAACAGTGGAACTTGCAGGTGAGAAGGAAGGTTTAGCACCCTCCATATGAGCTCTTTTCAACAAATCAATGATATATCTACTAGGATCAATCGATTTTAAAATTAAAAAAAATTAGATAAGTGATACTCAGGGTTCTCACAAAAGAGAATTTTTTTTAATTAAATTCTAAATAGTGGTTTCTTTGAAACACGAACGGTTCGTGGGTGGAATATAAAAAAGTTGATTTAACTTATTTAATTATATTAAATAATTTAAAACCAATTTTAGTTTGAGCATGCATATACCATAGTAAAACGAATAGATTAAGGGAAAATGAATTTTCACATTTACTCTATATCGGAGAATTTCTGAGCTGGTGGAATTCTTTCAAGCGTTCTTCGTGTTCTTCAAGCTTTAAGATCAAAATCATGAACTTGATCTTCTATGAACGATTGCTGAATTAGTCCACCAACAACCATCCGTTAATTTCAGAAATATCTCAGAAGAATTTTACGTAGGAATTTGAATGTGGGCTCTCAAAACGATTAAAGAAGAAAAATCAAATCTTCTCTTCTTCAGATTAATTTTGGTGGCAACAGTAGTGAGAGGAGAAAACATTTTTCTCTTCTTTTTGTATGTTGATAGCAACAGCTGTATCTTATCCTCATTATCTATTTACAATCAAATTGCTATTATATATTTATTAAAGGATAATTTTCAGTATTTATCAATATACAATAAAATTTCCAAAAATTCCCCTAAATATCTATTATTGCTGAAAATCACACGATCTCCTAGAGTTTTAGTTGTATTCAGACACCCATCAAGAATACATAAGGTGATATTGTTGCTTCGAATCACGAATTTTCATATCTATGAATCACGTAACTCCAACTTAATTGAATTGTAATCCCAACAGCCAAGGTATTACATGTCAATTCGAACTCACTCATTTGACATATCAAAGATTGCAACTAACCAAGTCAAGTTACGTATTCACCTCAAGATTAAGGTAATTACAAAAATACTGTTAAGGTGTAACAATTAGATTTAGAACTAGGTAAATGGTTTAGGCTATAAACTAATTTGTTACTGGTCTATTCAACATGTTCATAACATGTCTAGGTTAACCATTGAGTATCCACACTTATGCCCCAATACTGACATCCAATGGTTCAACCTAACAGTCATAATCAGATTCGATTGTCCAATCGATCCTAAGACTGCGAAGATCATTCTCGACTATTTCAGAAGAGTTCGTCCGTAGACACTTCTGTCTTCACTCTTTTTTTGTTATAGTTTCAAGACTTGAGTAATTTATAAACATACTTGAATTTAAAATAAAACTTTCAATTTATTCATAAAAAATTCAGTAATACAAATGTCTGGGACGTAACTAAATACAAATAAATAATTATTACACACTACTTTATGAACATATTCCAACAATCTCCCACTTGGACAAAAGTAGGAGTGTACAATCTCTTATCCCCAAGCTCTCCAGATGGCCATAAAAAACTTCACTAATTACAGTCTTCGTGAATGGATCTGCCAGGTGTTGACCGTTGAAATATGCGTAACCACAACGTCTCCACGCTGAACAATCTTTTTAATCAGGTGATACTTACATTCTATGTGTTTGGATCTGTCATGGCTTCTAGGTTCCTTAGAATTCGCTACTGCCCCACTGTTATCACAATAAAGTGTCATGGGCTTGCCAGCGTATGCAACAACTTCCATAGGCTTCAAGAACTTCCTAAGCCATACTACCTCCTTTGCAGCTTCATAAGCTATCACATATTCAGCTTCCATGGTAGAATCAATAATGCAAGATTGCTTGATACTTTCCCATATAACTTCTCCACCATTCGGTATGAACATCGATCACGAAGTGGACCTCCTAGAGTCCTTATCAGCTTGAAAATTAGAATTTGTATACGCCGTCATATTCAAGTCACTACCTGAATACACAAGAATGTTATTCCTTGTTCTCATAAGATATTTAAGGATATGCTTGACGACATTACAATGCTCGATTCCAGGATTAGATTAGAAATGGATTACCACCCTCATGACATAGCAAATATCAGGTCTAGTGCAAAGCATCGCGTACATGAGGCTTCCTACAGCTGAGGCATAGGGTATCCTTCTTATGTCTTCCTCTTCTTATGGAGTCTTGGGAGACTGCTCCTTGCAGAGGCTAAAGTCATGTCTAAAGAGAAGAAATCTCATCTTGGAGTTTTGCATACAGAAACGATCTAACATCTTATCAATATAAGATGCTTTATAAAGTGTCAATTATATGTTCTTCTGATCTTGAATGTCTTAAATACCTAAGACAAATGCAGTTTCTCCAAGATCATTCATGTCAAATTGCTTTGCAAGCCAAAACTTGAAATCAGAAAATTTTTCTACATCATTCCCAATGAGTAGAATATCATCTATGTACAAGACTAGAAAAACCACCTCCTCTTCGTGTATATACTTATACACACAGGATTTACCCATCAACTGTTCAAAACCATAATTCTTAACAGTTTCGTCGAATCTAAAATACCACGACCGTGACACTTGCTTAAGTCCATAAATGGACTTCTACAATTCACAAACTTTTCCCTCTTGGCCTTTCTCCATGAACCCGTCTGGTTGAGCCATATAAATGCGCTCTTCAAGATTGCCATTCAAAAAGACAGTCTTGACATCCATTTGCCAGATTTCAAAATCAAGGCAGTAGCAATGGATAAAAGGATTCAGATAGATTTAAGCATGGATACCTGTGAGAAGGTATCCTCGTAGACTATACCATCCTTTTAGGTGTAGCCATTGGCTACTAGTCTAGTTTTGAATATCTCTACATTTTAATCCGTACCTTTTTTCTTCTTATAGTTCCATTTGCATCATACAGGTTTTATCCTTTCAGGAGGATCTACAAGTTTTCACACTCCGTTTGATTACATCGAATGTATCTCAACGTTCATGGCTTCCTGCCATATCTTTGCTTCAGGACTAGCCATGGCCTCCGAGTCAGAGATTGGTTCATCTAGGTTATTGTCTGAGATAGCTGTCAAAGCTTCTCCATAGGACATGTACCTTTTAGGTTGTCTCACAACTCTCCCACTACATCGAGGCTCCACAGTCTCTGACTCCTTTGGTTCTTCCATTATTGAATCTGAAATAATTTCTGATTGGCGAGTCAGTGTTCTCCCACTCAATAATTCTTCTAGCACCACTGTGCTTCTCAGCTGTACACTTTTAATATAATCTTCTTCGAAGAAAACGAGCATTCGTGCTAACAAATGTTTTCTTGTTAGTCGTACTGTAGAAGATATACCCCTTCGTTCTTATAGGATATCCTACATGTTGACGGCTAAATCTTGGGAAGAGATCATGCCAACAATGTATCTCTCAACTTTTCATTCTTCACACCCTCAATGGAGGAAGATAAATAGGAGACCAAGGTTGAAGAGGGTGGTCTCCTTCTTACCCATCCGAAGCTTAAGTCAGTAAGGGATGAAGGATAGGAAAGTAGAGAGAGACATTGTTGGCCTGATCTCTTTCCGAGCTTTAGCCGTCAATAATTGGCGCCGTCTGTGGGGAACGAAAGGGTAAGCCTTCTTTTCCTCGTAGTTTCCAACTGAAGAGTTAAGAAAATGAGTCGAAGATCCAACCGGACAACAAGATCTAACCGAGGTCCAGACCCTTCTGCGCATTCAAGGGAGCCCCAAATTCATGATGAGGTGCCAGCCCCAGTACCCCGACCAAATTGAAGGGTCAACGCCTGAAGAAATCACAAACCCAACGAGAGGAAATTATCGAGTTATAGAGGCAGGTCCAAGCCTTCACTCTAGCCCTTAACCATCAGCACGAAGTCCCTCATGTTGGGAGCTATGATCCAGAGGAGGACATTGAAGATGAGGTGGAATAGCAAGATCGGAATGCGGGTAGTAGTATTGGATGACCCTGGGGTGCACCTCCTAACAACCTCGAGGATCTACGCACGATGCTTAATGAAAAAGAAAGGTGCAGACCAAAGTCGAGGACACAATCAAAAGTGATTTGGGGCTAGGAGTAGAGATAAGACAGCTTCAAGAGCAAATAAGTAACATGAGGCGGGTCCAAGCTATGGAGTCCCCTACTCAGCGGAGGCCCTGCTTTAGCATGCAGAACCACCATTCACAAAGGAGATCATACGTGCTGAAATGTCCCCATGATTTAAGAGGCCATCCATCATGCCCCACGATGGCACTAGGGACCCTATTAAGCACTTGGAGACTTTTAGGAGTTGGATGGAGCTCCAGGGTACCCTAGGAACTATTATGTGTAAAGCGTTCCCTCTTACACTAACATCTTCAGCCCACTCTTGGTATCGACAGCTAAAGCCAGGTCTATCTCATCATTTGATGAACTCAGCAAGATGTCCATCCATCAATTTCTAGAAGGTAGAGATCAGAGGAAGCCTGCCACTCATCTCCTCGCCGTTAGACAACAGAAAGATGAGAACCTACGTGACTATGTTGTCAGTTTCAATGCAGAGGCGCTGAAAGCCAATGATGATATAGTTCTCACAGCAATGATGGTTGGGCTAAGTGACAAGAGATTGTTATGGTCCTTAGAAAAGAAGACATCGACAAGTTTTATTGAGAAATTATATGAGCGCAGTTGAACTCCTAAGCTCGCAAGATGGGGATCGAAATAAGGACAAGCTGAGTGAAGAAAATAAGGAACCAAACCAGCGGGGTGAGAAGAAAAGACCCTGTGAGGAAGCAAGAGCGCTTGAACCAGGAAAACCAAAGTCTTTACGAGTGGACAGACTTGTTAACTTAACTCCATCGACAACACCCCGAGAGTAGATACTCATGTAAATTGGCGACAAAGGATTATTGAGATGGCTAGAAAAATTGAAAGGAAACTCGGAGCACCGAAATAAGAATAGATATTGCTTATTTCACAAGGACCATGGACATCACACGGCTGAATGTCGTTGACCTCGAGCCGGAACTCCAAAATTTTGTCCAAAGGGGTTATCACAAGGAGTACGTGGCTGCCAGACGACGAGAGCACAGCCCACCACCGCCACGGGGGCCTCACAAGGAAATAGGGCCCCCAGAAACAACCACTAGGGAAGTAAGAACCATATGGGGAGGACTGCATGGTGGCAACTCAAACCGAAGTCGGAGGAACTTAGCCCGACAAACTGGAAGAGAACCCGATCCCTATTTCAATGCAGCCCCTATAACCTCCCATTACCTTCACGGGGAGCCACAAGTCACCAACGCTTGTTGCTTTATACCTGCATAAGAGGAGGTGACCTTTACAGATCGAGACCTAGTTGATGTCCAGCACCCCCATAATGATGCCTTGGTAGTCACCCTCACCATTGTAAATGTTCGTGTCCATCAACTACTCATCGATGGGGACATCTCTACTGATATACTAGGGATGGAAGTCCGAATGCAAATGGGACTTGACCCTAATGACTGCATTTCTGAAGACACGAACTTCTAGTCATTGGAGCATCGAACTTCCAGTCACTAAGGGAGAGTACCCACAACAGGTCATGCTGATGAAAAAGTTCCTAGTAGTCCACGACACCCAAGCTTACAATGGGTCATGGGGCAATCGTTTATACACATGGCTAGAGCAGTCCCATCATCCTACCACTGAGTCATGAGGTTCCCTACTCCACAGGGTGTGGGAACTGTCAGAGGGGGCAAAGGTCCTCTAGAGAGTGTTATGCCACGTCGTTGCACAAAAGAGAAGCGCCCATTTTAATGCTCCATGATCCCGAGGACATGATAGAAGAAAGAAAAAGTGTCACCCTGCAAGACACTCCATTACAAACGACACCGGTTGACCAAGATAAAAGTAGGGCTCAAGCAGAACCAGTAAAGGAAGTTAAGGAAATTGTGCTGGTTAAAGGCGACCTAACTAAAGTAACTAAGATTGGGAGCAACCTCACCCATGAATTAGAAGATAGGCCTGTTAGATTCCTCCGATCTAACATGAATATTTTCAGTTGGGAGCATGATGACATGCCGGGGATAGACCTGAAGTTCATAGTACATAGAGTATGGGTGAACCCCGAGGCTAAACCAGTCAAGCAAAAGAGGCGACAATTTGACAAACAAGGATCAAGGCCATGAATGAAGAAGTGGGCACGCTCTTGGATGCCCAATTCATCAGAGATGTCCACTACCCCCAGTGGCTAGAAAATGTAGTGATGGTAAAGAAACCTAATGGGAAGTGGAGAATGTGTGTTGACTTCACTGACCTTAACAAGGCCTGCCCCAAGGATAGCTTCCCACTTCCAAGGATAGACGAGTTGGTGGATGCCACGTCGGGGTATGAGGTTTTATGTTTCTTGGATGCGTATTCCGGCTACAAGCAGATAAGAATGTATCCATCGGATGAAGAAAAAACTGTGTTCACCACCGAAAGGGGTTTGTATTGTTATACAAACATGCCCTTTGGCTTAAAGAACGTTGGGGCCACGTATCAGTGCCTTGTGAACAAAATGTTCACAAAGCAAATAGGGAGGAACATGGAAGTTTTCGTTGATGACATGCTTATTAAAAGCACCAGTATTACCTCCCTCTTGACAGACTTAGCCGAGTGTGTTTTTGGAGTTTGTGTAGGGAAGTTTATTGGATTCATAGTAAACCAAAGGGTGATTGAAGCAAACTCAGATAAGATCCAAGCTCTTGTGGAGATGCAACCACCCCAGAATGTAAAAGAAGTGCAGCAGCTGAACGGACGAGTAGCGGCCCTGAATCAGTTCATGTCTCGAGCTACGGACCAGTGCCTGCCCTTTTTTCAAGCACTAAAAAAAAGGAAAGGATTTTTAGTGGACACATGAATACAACAGGGCCTTTGAGCAGCTGAAGGAGTATTTAGGGCTGCCAACGAAAATACATTGCTCGTATGATGAGGAGGTAAATGAAGAAGCCTCCAGAGGTAAATGAAGAAGCAATGACCTAGTACTGTGAAAAGCAGAGATTGGACCTGATCGTGCCAAAGGACCCTTAGGGCCCAACTGGGAGGGACCTTATAAGGTTTTCCGAGCACTGGGTTCGAAACATACGAGTTAAAAGATCTTTGGGGCAACATACTTGAGCAACCATGGAATGCAGAGCACTTGAAGGTGTATTATCCTTAAGTAGATGTATAATTTTTAGAACATGGCTGTATGACTAAAATATGAATAAAAGGCCCTATAGATGGCCCTATTTGACTGTCCATTATAATTCTTAAATATTTGGGCCGAACCCCACGGCCATTATTACCACTATAGTCATGACCACTAAAACCTTCGGGCTCTTCAAAATAGAAGAGAACTCGAGAGCCAATAAACCAGGCTCTTCAAAGTAGAAGCGAACCCGAGGGCTCATAAACCATACTCCACGGTGGTCACTAATAACAACCCTCGGGCTCTTCAAAGTAGAAGCGAACTTGAGGGCCAATAGGCCGAACACCACGGTCAAGGCAACTAAAACCCTCGGGCTCTTCAAAATAGAAGCGAACCAAAGGGCCAATAAACCATACCCCATGGTAGTCACTAAAACAACTCCTAGGCTTTTAAAGATCAAAGCGAACCTAAAAAATCATCAAGCCTAACCATCATGGCCTATCAACACACTTTAGCCCTAACCTACTACAGCAACAGTCCGTGCTAGGGGGTAGAAAGGGTCACTACTAAGACCCTAACGAATGAAGTGCAAACGGGATGCACAAATAAACAAAATTACAATTAATATTCATGAAAACATCATATGTTCCACTTACATATACTTGTTACATCATATGTCCCATTATAAATACAATTACAAAAAAACAACAAGACAAGTGTTCACTAGAGATCAAATCGGGGGAGGATGAGGGGGAGATTCTACAGACACTCTTGGAAGAAATCTGAGATCCAAAGAGGGGTAATGATCCAAAACCAACCTCCTCGTTGTGGCTACTCCCGCACCAAATTCTCCAAACAACTCTTCAGCCCTACCAGTTACATTCATTTCAGCTGCCTCAGCACGCCTTCGAGGAGAACTAGCGTCAGACCTAGCCTGTGATAACTCAACGTTCACCCTAGAAAGCTCCTCTTTTAATCCTTTAACATCATCCTAGGTCTTGACTAAGGTATCCTCTACCTGGGCCAATTTATCCTTTGACATGACTTGTTTAGCCCTGGCCTCTCTAATTGCATGCCTAGCATGGATGAGCTCACGTTGTACGTCCTAGATAGTATTCTTCAACTTAGTCTTTTCCACTTGAAGTGCTTTGATCTTAACAGTAGCATTCAGAATGCTCGCATCTTTCTCCACTACTTGTGAACGAAGGGCCTCAAGCTCAGTCGGGGCAGAACTCTAATCACTACCATATGAATCGCGCGTAACACGACAACCTCAAGTTCATGAGACACCTGAGCCTGTAAGTGTTGCATGGGCTCTAACTCCCTAGTCAAGCGCGCAATGGCCTCAATATACAGGCGTCGCATGACCTCTAACTCATTTGCATGTCCCTGGCGGACCACCTTCAACTCCTCCAAACAGGCTATCTCATCAAAGGTCCCTGAGCTACGACCCCCAGCTCATTTGGCAGGTTTAGTAATATGAGATTTGAGTAACTCATTTTCTTTGATTACAAAGGATTTATCTTGCTCAGCTCGCCTGGCTGAAACACGAGCAGCATCAAGGTCAACCTTAAGTTGAGCCCCACGATACCCCAACAGAGCACATGCCATAGATACCTGAAATAAAGGTTGGTTACTAAACCTTGATAAATATAAAGTAATCTAAATCTAAAGAAAACGAGAGGGTATGAAGATCAACCTGCGTAGATGCCGAACCCCTAATGGAAGAGAGACCTTGGTCTCCCAATTCTAAAAGTCCCAAGGCCCCCTCGACTGTGAACTGTTGCCTGTGCTCTTCCAAAAAAAGCCCCCATGTCATTCCTCATCCTGATGAGGAACACATGGCTTCAGTCAGCGGTGTGGTCGTCGCTATCTGGGACAATCACCTCGGGGGGTTCCTTAGCCCTAGAAGGGTCAGTACGTTCATCAAGGGTAATATCTCCTAGAGCCTCCTAAGAGAGCCTGACATCACAAATAAGGGCACAAATGCCTAATGGCTCACCCATAGTGCCGCCTACATTAAGGGGGACCCCAGGAGCTGGGTCGATTGCCTCAACACTAGGACCTCTGGTAGAACATCCCTCCCCTATAACACCAAAACCCCTTGAATTGAAAGCTACCCCATCATCAATGACTATTTCACATGAGATGCTAGAACATTGGGAACCGCCAAGGCCATCGGAGGTGTTATCAGCCTGTCGGGAGGCGTGAGATGGACGGCCAATGCCTTCAAAGGAGTTGCTGGGAGGCTCGGGGGCATGAGAGGATCCACCAGAATAGCCCCCTCTTTTTGACGTAGGGGAGGGATCCTTAACCTTCTCCCTCTTCCTCTTCTTAGATACACTCGTCTGCTTCTTGAAATCTTAAGTTGCTTACTGAAATCTATCTGCAAATACATAGCAAAAGAAAAAAGTGATGAATGGACAAATTATTTACTAAGTGTTAAAAGTTTACCCCGAGGCAAGCGAATAACGGCAATAAGAGACAACCCCGATTTTAATAAGTTATGCTCACTCAGGAGGTCTGAATACCTTCACCTCTCCGGCAGAATCTAGAATGCTAACATGATTTGCTTTAGCATCGCACCATATAACTTAGGGCGGTAGCATTTCATCCCTACAATAACAAAAACATAAGAAAATGCCTACTAAGGAAAAATTTTACACATATGTATAAATATGTCGAATTGGAACGAAAGTGGACCCTCACCAGGAGTGAGCACAAGACCTGTGGGAGTAAACTTGCGAAGAACCTCCCAAGACTTTTCGAAGGAAGACCCTGCCCGTTTGGCCCAATCACCACAAAAAAAAAAACCAATGATTGTTAGTCTCTCTATTATTGGATGGAAATTTAAGCATAGGTGCACACGACTTTCCTGCACGGGGGCTCAAATAAAATAGCCATGCTCCCCCACACTTGACTTGGAATAGATCCTATATTACTTTGAAATCAAAGGGAGTATGAAGAATGATCCTCCATATCACGTATACTCCTAAGATATTCCTCCAAGAGTTAGGAAGAAGTTGACATGGGGCGCATTGTAACCTCCTTAGAGCTAACCTAACTATATCATGAAGGGGAAGTCGGAGCCCAGCCTCGAAGTGGGACTGACAAAAAGAAATCTCACCATCTGGTGGGGCACTGGCTAGCTCGTCGGAACGAGGAAGTCGTTAAGTGATTGAATCAGGTACGAAATACTTCTCCTGAAGCTCATCCAAATGTTGATGGGTCATGGTCCTCAGAGCAACGTCAATTGCATAAGTCTCATTCGTGCTCCCCCCCCCCCAGCCTCACCTTGCCCATGATCAATTCCCTCACCCCCTGAACCAACCTCAAGATCGACCCCGTCTTACCATGACTACTAGCTGCAGTGCCGAATGAGGGGGATCCCGAAGAGTCAGCCTAGGGTGAACCCAACTCAACAAAAGAATCATTTTTCTAAATTAGAAGGTGAAGACATTATTAAGCAAAGAACGGGAAGACATCTATGACAACTAAGTAAGAGGTCTAAGTCCACATCCACGGGACGCCCCGAGGCCTAGTCCTCTGGGGAACCCAAGGCCAAGTCCTCGAGAAGCCTAAGCCCAAGTCCTTGGGACGCCCTAAGGCCAAGCCCTCGGAGGAGCCTGAGCCTGAGTCATCAAGGGAGCCCGAGGCCAAGCCCTCGAAGGAGCCTGGGGCCGAGTCCTTGGGGGAGCTAGAGGCTAAGTCCTTGGGACTGGCCTCAAACTTCCGCGACCCTCTCCACAGGATCACCCGAGGTCCCGTCTAGACCCACCTTATGAAAAATAAACAAGATAAAAGGAAAAGAAGAGAGAGAGTAGTACCTTGCACCAAATGGAGGAGAGGAAGATGAAGGAAAATGAGGAGGGTGAAGAGCATCTTATTTATAAAGATCCAAAATCTATCTTAGCCATACAAAAGTGGAGGGCTTAGGTCACCTCGGGTAACACGACCATTATGACCCCTACACTAAAGCACTTGTCTTTTCACTTAGTTAATGTCACTTACTCTATCAAGGCATCAATGCCACTTACTCTATGAATTGGGAGGGTCGTGTCAAAAAATAACTTAATAGATATACATAAAAAAGGGAATGAAAGGAAGAAGGATCTAAACTCCCTAAATCCATAAATATTAACGGCATCAATGAGTTTGGGGGCAATTGTTATACACGTTTCTCAGCTATGTAGAAAGATCATTAAGGACAATAAGATGGGGCCTTAGGGAAGCCAGTTCAGCCCCCGCCCAGTTCCATAGAGTACTACACGCTCATCATATAAATATATCATATAAGACTTCAGAATTTCATGCAATACGTTCAATATATAGTAAGTACTATCACATAAATAAAATTTTAAAAAAATGTACATTTACTTTACAAAATTACAACAATTAATAATTTTAAGAAAGCTATACTAGAAAGCTCTTCAAGGTGTTGGGTACTCACAATTCGCAATTGTCAGTACTCTTAGACCTCTTCAGTGAATTTTAATAAATAATGGATGATTGCCACTAATGCAAGCTCACTTTCGCTATGCATAAACTGTACTGGATAAGCACGAAAATGAAAGCTTTTGGCCAAAGCAGTGATATCATGGGAACGAATAAAGCACATTTCTTTTCTAGTTAATATTTAAAAAACATAATCATAAAATTCCTCATAACATTTAAAGCTCCATTCTAGACTTAATGTTACATACCACAAGAAATAGAACTTAACCTGAAATAACTCCTTCAAATCATGATATGTGGATAGAGAACCTAAATGATAGAAATTAATATAATTTCTTAGTTCTAATCACATTCATGACTGGTTACTATATATTATCTCTTAAGATACAGTGTCAAATAAACATAAAAAATACATGAAGTTTAGAATGAAAGAGTACAAAGGAAAATTGTAAGTGAAACTTTAAGTGAAAAGTTTAGAACCAATCGATTATGCCTAAGTTTAATCCTGGTTTCAAAGTAGGAGACGTAGGTGGTGGTGTGTTATAGGGCATTGAATTCTCATAAAGTCATCATATGATGATGGAAGGACCTTCAAGATATATTTAACAAAATCTATATAACAGGTTTTTTGCTAAAAATTAGAAGCATTGGAGTTCTTACCTTGGCTGCTAACCATAATTTCTATCTTAGACGTAATGCTTCTGCAAAAGTCCAGAAACTCAATTGTTATGAATCCAAAACCTACCAGCGCTACCACATAACTAACATAACAGTCCACTTACATTACCTGCAATGCTAATTCCAGCTAAGGCAATCCCTATCAAATTAACAACATTCATGATTTCTTTCAGATAGAAATAAGAAAATATAGAAAGAATAGCAAGTCCACTCCTGAAATTGGTTGAATGATAGATACTTGAGAATCCACAGTCAGAATCTAGAAAGATGAAATTATATGCCTAAAACCAATGTTTGTATAACATATAATAGTTCATTAATTGATATAATTGACTTTCTATTTATCCAAAATTAACTTTTTGAGAGCATATTAATCATCACTGAGATTAGTTTTTTCAAGCAAGTTCATAATTGGTCATAAAAAAATTACATTTCAACTACTAATGAGAAATCAATGTAAGTAACATCTTCCATTGATCCAGCTTTTTCATTTCCCGGGGTGGGATTTCGTAAGCAACAACTTTTTCATTGATCAAGCTTTTACGTATCACTTTCATTGATCAAAATTCAATACTTTGTTACTCTGTTCTATTAGATTTACACTTGTCTATATGAAACAAAGAAGATTGTGTTAAAAGTAAAAAGGAGGAACACTTAAAATAGAGAGATGATTTAATGTACACTAATTACTCAACAAAAAATAAAGTAGTTGTGTGTGAGAGAGAGATGAACGAGTAAGCCTAAAAATGAAATCAAATTAGAATGGGGGAATATAAAGTAGAATTTAATGATTAGAAAAGAGGAAATCAAATAGAGAGGGGGAGACCACAATATTGAGATTTCTCTATTTTTGAAACCCTTCTCACCGATGTAAAAGTAATTAGCCTCTTTGAAGATTAATCTATCAGCTACGGAAAGTGAAATCATACAGAGAAAGAAATAGTTAAACGATTATACATAACAAGAAAATGAAAATGGAATGAGACTAAAAAAAGTAGAATAAAATGATATGAACAAAGAGGAAATTGGATAGAAAGGGGAAATGTAAGCACACATTCCAAGGATCCTCCATTTTTGGAACACTAACTGTCGATTGAATGAGACCCTTGAATGATCAATGAGATTAAAAAGGAAATGGATTCATTTCTGACCCTTTAAGATGTAACTACTCAAAATGAAAATAGTTTGGGAGAGGGAGAGGTTCAATTATAAGAGGAAAGAAGAAGAGGGGACAATTCATTTCATGATTGTGGTTTCACTACAGACACGCGAGCCCTAACACCAAATCAGAACTTAGGGAGGGGAGAGAGAGAGAGAGAGAGAGAGATGCGTACCTTAAGTGAAAATAAGCAAATAAGTGCATAAGCAATCAAATCCGAGGAGAAGCATTGCAACTGAGAAGAAGAGTTTTGCGGCTGAAAATAGGGAGCTTCCAAAAAAGAGAAGCGGACCTTTAAGGTGGGAGTCAGCAGGCAATCACGATGAGGCTGGAGATGAAGAAGAGACTAGGGAACATACGCGGGTGAAAGAGTGAATGTAATAGGAAAGAGAGCGGGAGTGAAAGTACTTCTTCCAGCAGTGAAAGTAAGTTCTTTTGTCTTCCAAATACGATGGGGATCTTCGTCCCATCATTTTGATTCAAAGATGCGACAGGCTATATAACCCCGTTATTTTTATAGTAGTATTAAAAATGAAGGGGCTTCAAAGTCCCGTCGTGTTTTTAATACTACTTACAACAAAATGACAGGTCATCTGCACCTTACTAATACCCTTCTCACTGATGTAAAAGCAATTAGCCTCTTCGAAGATAACAGGGCTATAAAGCCCCATCATTTTATGCACCATACTAATACCATGGGCTTAGACAGCCCGTCATGCCGTCATTCTACCACGACGACTTGTCTATCCACCGTCGTAAACAAAAAAAAAGTAATCAGATAACGACGACTAATACTTCTTGGGTTTAGGTTTGTAAAATTCTTCTTATGTTTACAAATTTATCAAACTTCTAATGAAATCGTTTTTTTTTTTCAGTATAAGTGCATATTGGGTTTATTGGATAAAGTTGGCCTCACTGATGCTAAACCTTGCAAAACCCCCCTCTCTCTCTCAAGGCAAATTTGTATGACACCAATGCATCCCCTCTCTCGGATCCTACTTCATACAAAACCTTGGTTGGACGGCTACAATACCTACTTTTCTCTCATCCAGACATAACATTTACAGGAAACAAAGTTTACCAGTTTCTGCATAGGCGAACGTTTTGCTGCTGTAAAATGTATATTATGGTATTTAAAAGGTTGCTCAGATCGAGGAATCAAATTTCAGAAATGGCAGCTATCTCTCAGTACTTATAGTGAGTCGAATTGGGCATGAGACTCTCAAGATCGTCGATCAACATCAGGGTTTATTATTTTCCTCAGGAACAACCCTATATCTTGGTTTGTAAAGAAATAAACCATTGTCTCAAGATCCTCAACTAAAGCCGAATACATAAGCTTGGCCTCAACTGGTGCTGAACTTTCATGGCGAAGACAATTATTGAAAGATTTACATATTCCCTTGAAGATTCGTCCACAGCTTTGGTGTGATAGCATTTCTGCTATCACCTTAGCCTCCAATCCCTTTTTCATGGAATAAAAAAGCACATAGAAATCGATTATCATTTTATTCAAGAAAAAATGATAATAAAGGATCTGATCGTAAGTTATGCCTGCTCCAAAGACCAATTAGCAGACATCTTTACCAAAGCTTTGTCCTTCAATGTATTTAGTTCTTTAAGAAGCAAATTGTTGCTTAGTTATCACTTAGCATCAGTTTGAGAGGGGCTGTAAAGAGATAAATAATGTTTTATTATTTCTCTTTCCTTTTGTTATTATTTGGTTGGTTTGGTTAGGGTAACTTCTGTGTGGTTATCTTTTCTAACTGCCTAATTGTGTTTCTACTAGTTGTTTTGGTTTATACATTAAAATCAATTAATCGAAATATTATGGTTTTGCTTTCTTGGAGCTTTCTTCTTTATCCTACCTCTCTCTTCGTTATATTCTCTATTTCTCCATCTTCTTCAAATCTCTCTAAATCTCACACACAACATTTTAAGTGACAAGAACTAGAAAAAAAGATCGATCCGCACGTGAAGAGTGTGTTGAGAAAAGATCACATGGTTAGAAATACATTTTTTTGTTATAATTGTTATTGTCGTATGGCCCTTAGCCGTTATACATATGTACAAAAGTATTTAGGTATTAATACAAATCATATTTTAATTAAAAAATCATAAATTAACTTTTGAGTATGAATTAAACCTAGTAATTTAATAAATACCGTAGTCTTACATAATATTACTCAATAAATAAATGTATTATTCCAACGACTAAAATTCCATTGTTTATCCTGTTTTGTTAAAATTAAGAAAGAAACATAACCATAAAAAAAGGAGCAGGAAGAAAGACACTTATGAAAAAAATGATATATCCTTAAGTTATAAAATATAAAATGAAATACTTCCTTCTTAATTATACGAAAAAATTAATAATGCTCAAAGAACTAATTATATTCTGACATCTCAATAGCTACTGGCCCACTGTCATAGCTGACATCTCAACCAATGGAATTCGACCGCGTCACTTGGCTCTCCCTGTGCAGCAAGTCAGCTTGTACGTACCTTTTATGTTTTTTTTTTGCTTTGCTATTCCAATATTAACCTAGCAGTGGATCCTCTTTAGCACTTATACACCGTCGGATCTACATGAGTCTCGCATGTGCTAATCACCAGCCAATACCGTAGTAGACCATTTGGAACTTCGACTATATTTTAGTTACTACTTTCAATTCTTGCAAGGAAAAACATTAGTATTACTCAAGAAATATGTATTTGTGGAAGTATTCTTCGACTATGTCGGGCAAGTTTGATACCATCATGTAACTTATTTATGTCGAGCATATCTCATAGGTGAATTAATGCTCTTTAAAGATCAGGCACGTGGACTTTAACTCTCATTCCTACTAACATTAATCTAGTAGGTTGCAAGTGAATTTACAGACTTAAACAAAATCCAAATGGGAGTATAGTCAGATACAAGGCAATTTTAGTTGCTAAAGACTTTTATCAGCAACCAGATATAGACTATATAAAAACTTTAACCTTGTTGTCAAATCTTTTACTGTTAGACTTATTTTATCTCTTACTGCTCAAAATTCAAGGCCATTCCATCAATTATAGGCCAAAAATGCTTTCCTTCATGGCACTCTCCAAGAAGACGTGTATATGAGTCAACCTTAAGGATTTATTGACCCTAACTACCCCAATCATATTTGTAGATTGTGAAAGTCTTTGTATGGTCTCAAACAAGCCCATAGAGCTTGGTTTGAGAGATTTACCTCTTATCTTCGTAATCTTGGATTTCTTGCTTCTATTGCTAATAACTCTTTATTCATTTATAAATATGGTTCCTCTATTATATATTTACTCTTATACGTTGATAACATTGTTATTACTGAACCTAGTGTTGATTTAATACATGATTTGATATCTAATCTCAATACTGAGTATGAAATGATTGATCTAGGATCCGTAAAATTCTTCTTAGGTTTACAGATTCATCAAACTTCTAGTGGAATCTTTTTTTTTCAACGGAAGTACATATTGAATTTATTGGATAAAGCTGCTCTCACTAATGCCAAACCTTGCAAAACCCCCTCTCTCTCTCTCAAGGAAAATTTGTATGACACCAATGCCTCTCCTCTCCCGCATCCTACTTCATATAGAACCTTCGTTGGACGGCTGCAATACCCACTTTTCTCTCATCCAGACATAACATTTGCAGTAAACAAAGTTTACCAGTTTATGCATAGACGAACGTCTTGCTGCTGTAAAACGTATATTATGGTATTTAAAAGGGAGCTCAAATCTTAGAATCAAATTTTAGAAATGGCAGCTATCTCTCAGTGCTTATAATGAGTCAGATTGGGCATGAGACTCTCAAGATCGTCGATCAACATCAGGGTTTATTATTTTCCTCCAGAACAATCCTATATCTTGGTCTGCAAAGAAAAAAACCATTGTCTCAAGATCCTCAACTAAAGCCGAATACAGAAGCTTGGCCTCCACTGCTGCTGAAATTTCATGGCCAAGACAATTATTGAAAGATTTACATATTCCCTTGAAGATTCCTCCACACTTTGGTGTGATAGCATTTTTGTTATCTCATTAGCCTCCAATCCATTTTTTCATGGATAAACAAAGCACATAGAAATTGATTATCATTTCATTCAAGAACAAGTGATAATAAAAGATCTGATAGTAAGTTATGTCTGCTCCAAAGACCAATTAGTAGACATTTTTACCAAAGCTTTGTCCTTCAATGTATCTAGTTCTTTAGGAAGCAAATTATTTCTTAGTTATCACTTAGCATTAGTTTGAGAAGTGTTGTAAAAGGATAAATAATGTTTTATTATTTCTCTTTCCTTTTGTTATTATTTGGTTAGTTTTGTTAGGGTAACTTCTGTGTGGTTATCTTTTCTAACTGCCTAGTTGTGTTTCTACTAGTTGTTTTGGTTTATACATTAAAATCAATTAATCGAAATATTATAGTTTTACTTTTTTGGAGCTTTCTTCTTTATCCTACCTCTCTCTTCGTTATATTCTATTTCTCCATCTTCTTCAGATCTCTCTCAATCTCACATACACAACATTTTCAAGTGACAAGAACTATAAAAAAGAACGATCTGCACGTGAAGAGTGTGTCGAGAAAAGATCACATGGATAAGAATATGTCTTGGGTTAGAAATACATTTTTTTTGTTATAGATGTTATTGTCGCATGGCCCTTAACCGTTATACATTTGTACAAAGTATATAAGTATTAATATAAATCTTTTTTTAATTAAAAAAGTTCATAAATTAACTTTTGAGTATGAATTAAACCTAGTAATTTAATAAATACCATAGTCTTACATAATATTACTCAATAAATAAATGTGTTATTCCAACGACTAGGTCTTCTTGTCCCTGGGCATCTTCTATGAGATTCACATATGCACTACTCCCTACCGATGCACTTACCGAATGCGGCGGGAGAGGATTTTGGAAAATTGTGTTGGAACTGTTGGGGGATGAATAGACCACTACTTTGTCTTGTTCAATGAGATCTTGGACCGCATGCATGAGAGAAAAGCAAGGATCAGTTATATGGCCCGGAACTTTATGGAATTTACAATGAGCGTTTAGATTATATAACTTGAGAAGAGGATACCGTGATAGTTTGGGTGCTAACAGTAGTCTTATTAAGAGCCCCCTTTGACCAAAATTCTATTGTTTATCCTGTTTTGTTAAAATTAAGAAAGAAACATAGCCTTGAAAAAATGAGCTGAGAGAAAGACACTTATAAAAAATGATATGTACCCTTAAGTTATAAAATATAAAATGAAATACTTCCTTCTTAATTATAAGAAAGAATTAAATAATGCACAAAGAACTAATTATATTCTGACATATCAATCGCCACTGACCCACTGTCATAGCTGCCACCTCAACCAATGGAATTCGATCGCGTCACTTGGCTCTCCTTGTAGAGCGAGTCAGCTTGTACTTACCTTTTACGTGTTTCTTGCTTTGCTATTCCAATATTAACCTATTAGTGGATCCTTATTTAGCACTTATACACCGTCGGATCTACATGAGTCTCGCATGTACTAATCACTAGCCAATACCGTAGTAGACCATTTGGAACTTCGATTATTTTCTAGTTATTACTTCCAATCCTTGCAGGGAAAAACATTTGTATTACTCAAGAAATACGTATTTGTGGAAGTATTCTTCGGCTATGTCGGGCAAGTTTGATACCATCATGTAACTTATTTATGTGGAACATATCTCATAGGTGTATTTGTGTTTCTCCACTCTAAGTATTTCATGTGAGCTTGAAGAATGATGTGACAAATTTGTGCTAACAATAAAACCTCAAATGTATTAAATGTTCCCCTAATAACTTATATGGTAGAATGGTCATTTGCTATAAAAAAAACTAATTATACGTTTTCTTTTCTTTTTTGTCAAAATTATAAATCATCAGAGATAAAGAGGATGATGACACAAATCACGACTTCTATCTTACGGGTATGAGTATCTAATGATCACTAATCTTACCGAATTATTTCAACATGCACGATCTCATCTTACAAGATGATATTTCCTTTCTATGTGTTTGCCCCTATTGTGACTTCTCGATTCTATGGAATTCGCTACCGCCCCATTGTTGTCATAGTACAAGATCAGTGGCGTGTCCATATCTGGAACTAATTCCAGATCAATATAGAACTTTCTGAGTCATATCGCTTCTTTCGCAGCTTCACAAGCCGTTATATATTCAGCTTCCATAAGGGAATTTGCAATATTGGATTAGATAATACTTCTCCAGACCATGACACCTCCACCTAGGGTGAATACTGATCCAGACGTCAATTTTTTACTATCTATGTTTGATTGAAAATTAGAATCAGTATATCTAGTGGGGTTCATGTCTATACCTAAATAAACAAGAATATAGTTTCTCGTTCTCCTAAGATACTTGAGAATGTGTTTTACTGTAATTCAGTGTCCCAAACCTAGATTCGATTGATAACGACTAGTAATATTCACTACATAACAGATGTCCGGTCTCGTACACAGCATGACATACATGAGATTTTAGCTACTGAAGCTTAGTGAACCTTTCTCATATCTTCTTCCTCCTGAGGTGTCTTAGGACATTGTTCATTGGAGAGGATAATTTCATGTCTATTCGGTAGTTGAACTTTCTTGGAATTCTCCATGGTGAATCTCTCTAGCACCTTATCAATATAAATTGCCTGAGAAAGTGTCAAAAGCTTGTTCTTTCTATCTCTTGAGATTTGGATGCCTAGAAGATAGCTCGCATCTCCCAAATCTTTCATTTGGAATTACTCAACTAACCACTTTTTTACATTTGGCGAAGTTTCTATATCATTCTCAATGAGTAGAATATTGTCAATATAAAGAACTAAGAAAACCACTATCTTATCTTTGATCTATTTATAAACACAAGCTTCATCAACATTTTTCTCGAAGCCATAAGACTTTATAATCTCATCAAAGGTTCAAGATCTAGATGCTTACTTTAATCCATAAATAGATTTAAGCAACTTGCATACTTTTTTATCTTGCCCCTTTTGTACGAACCCTTCTAGTTACATCATATAGATCATTTTTTCAAGAGAGTCATTCCGAAAAGCTGTCTTGACGTCCATTTATGATATCTTATAGTCAAAACTAGCCACTATGGATAAAAGGATGCAATGGATTTGAGCATTGTCACAGGGGAGAATGTCTCTTCATAATCGACTCACTCCATTTGTGTATAGCCGTTGGCTACTAACCGTGCCTTGAAAGTCTCTATGTCTGTAAGCAATACGTGTTATGGAATGGCTCTAAAATTTAGTTTATGTCATTTTCATATATAGGGGTGTCCAACTCACATTCTTAGACCCAAAACTAGAAAGTTAGACTCAAGGTCTAAAGTGTACATATTTGTAAGCTATACTCCAGAGTCTAGCGGTGAGTACTTTTATAGTCATGACAATAGAAATGTGTTTGTGTCGACAAATGCAACCTTCCTTGAGCATGACTATATGAAAAACTACAAACCTCATAGCAAAGTAGTTCTCGAGGAATTAACGACTGATGAGATCACACCACCTTTAATTTCTTCTAATAAACAACAAACCAGCGAAACCATAGTTCCTACAAAGGAAACTCCGGTGCAACGTTGTAATGGGAGGGTTGTGAGACAATAAGTTCGCTACAAACTAGAAGCACATGTCCTAGTGTTATGAAGAAGCAATGGATGATCCTGAAAATGAACAATGGCAAGATGGCATGAACCAAGAAATGGAATCTATGTATTCCAATTTTATCTTGGAACTTGAGATCCACCTGAAGATGTCATATCCATTGGATGTAAATGAATCAAAGGGTTTTCAATGGTTAACTTAATTTCTTTTCAGCTTTAGCCTTGAAGTCTTTAAACTTTTCAAAAATTTCAGACTTTCTATACATTAGATAACTATAACTATATCTCGAGTAGTCGTCAATGAAAGTGACAATACTCATATACACTTCTACCTTATACATTGATCGGTCCACAAACATCACTATGTACTAGCTCAAGTGGTTTCTTAGTTCTTTAGCCATTTTCATGTGAAAGGTCTCTTGGTCTTTTTACCTTCTAGACAAGATTCACAAACAGGAAGAGTTATAACTTTTAGTTCTCTCAAATCACCATGCTTTGTGCTTTGTTAATCTGTTTAACCTATCTAGATTAATATGTCCCAATCTATGATGCAAAAGATATATGTTATCATCATCATGAGAAACTCTTTGTCTTTTGTTGCATTTAGATTTTTCTTTTTTAACTAATTTAAAGTTATTTAACGCGCGTTCAGTTATTTTAAGCATATACTGTCTGTTTATAAATTTAGCATGCAAATATCGAATCTCTTCTTAAAATAATAAACTCTTTATTAATAAAATAAACTTCAAATAAATGTTCTTGTAAAAATGAAAGAGAAATCAAATTTCTCGAAAACCTAGGAATATAATAAACATTGTTCAAAATTAAATAATTATATCCAAAAGATAAACGATATATTCCTAATGTTTTAGCTGACACGAGCGCACCACTACCAGCTCTCAAAACGACATCGCCATCAACCAGGATGATAAATCATATTCTACTAAGCAAGCTTCAAGTACAAGCAAATCATATTTACCTTTCTTTTTCAGCTTGGAGAGATACAGTTTCTCTTCCAATGACCTTCAACCCCACAGTGAAAATTTTTTCCCTTGGGCTTGTTGTCGTTTTTATTCTTCTTGACTTTCGGTGATGTCTTGGATTTCCGCCCTTTCTTGTTCTTATCTTTGTTCTTACCATTGTTCTTTTTCATTTTCTTGTTCTAAATAATATTGGAAGAATGCTTTTGCTCGACAATATTTGCCTCATCTTTAGTCATTCTAAAGTTGAGTGACCCAAAAGTCTACAATTCATTCAACAATTATGTCATGTTGAATTGCAATTTATTCATAACATAGTTGGTCGTGAACGCAGAAAAAGATTGTGTGAGCGACTCAAGTATAATGTTAATTTGAGTTCGCTCATCAATGGTCATCTCATGTAACTCTGCCTCGTGCATTATGCTGATCATGTTCAAAATATGTTCTCGCACAGAAGTACAATTTCTCATCTTAGTCATCATATAACTCCTAGTGGCATGACTTTGATCAAACTACTGCCCAAACATCACATCCACAGTGATAGAGTTGGTTGGTATCAGAGTTTGTGCTAAACTTCCCTAAATGCGACAACAGTTTCCACCAACCACCATCACCACCGGACCCACTGTTAGCCGCTGACCACCGCCGGCATCGATTTTCTAGTGTCGTCGCTGGAATAGTAAATTACGGCAACATTGTTGGTAATCACTAATCGGTGGAGCCAGCGCCGGAAATCTAATTTCCGGTGCTGGAGCCGAAATTCTAAAAAAAATTCATATTTCTTTTCTTTTTCATCCATCGTTCGTCCCATGCATTCTTTATATACTCACAATCGGAATAATTACAATAACTACTAAAAAATTACAAAAATTTCTACGCTCCCAAATGGCCTACACATGATCTAAGAAAAAAAATTAAAAGAACAAAGTCTAACCCAATAATCACCATATAACTAATGATCCATTATTTTTCATACGTTCAAAAAATATAAACATCATTTCATTCTTACATATCTTATATTATATGAATAATGAAAGAAAACTCACACAACATTTAACATATAAATATATAAAGCATGTGGCACGTGGCCATTTAAAAAATTAAACTAATTAAAGATTAAATCTTTTAATAAAACAAAACTTGCGCAACGCCACGATAACCAAATAAATTTTTTTTATTGAAAACTCTTTTTCAATCAGTCAAGATTCATTATATATTTATACATTAAATCTACAACATACAAGCTTATGATCATATACCTCTTGTAGTCTATATCAAGCGTCCTTGCAAAATCGATCGATCCTCCGTCCATGAAACTGTTCCAATAATTAGTAGACTCCAAGATTCACACCAAGATTTTATAAGTCAATCATCAACGAACTAAGACGTGTGTGGGTACGTAAAATATTACAATACATTTTTTATGTCTCTAGATGTACTCAACACATGAGATCTAGAAATTCAGTGAGAATGACTTTAGTGAGATGATTCTCTAAAACAAGCGATGATTATTCTTTTAGAGATTTGATTAATTTTTAATGTTAGAAAAAAATTACTCTGACATTAACTGTGTTCTCCGATTCAATTCTTGATTGATGAACTGATGAACTTCATTTAACAACTAAGACCATTTGAATAATATATGTATCTTTTTTAGATAATGGCATATCAAATATTTAACGATAATTAAAATTAATATTTAATTTTAATTAATTAATCACACATAATCATCTCATAATTATGTACTTGCCTTAGAATAAAAATTCATTCACAAGTCAGTCATTTTCTCATGTCCTGAAATATTCACACCCTATACTGCGTAATATAGAGATGACTTGGGGACCACGGACCTATAACTCTAAGCTCCAATAAACCAGATTATTAATTAAACTCTTTAATTAAATAATCGTATTTATTAATTTCATTACTACTCCACTATAAATATGAAGTTGAAGTTTTAGTGATTATAAAATGTATTTACAGAGTATTCTCATGTAAACCACTGATATAATCATTTCATGTAATTCTGTCCTCCAATTATTAGTTCGTAAATTAGAGTTGGTCAAAATTATTGTTTTACCCTTTTAAATAAATTGCTAATTTATAATCTTATTATAAATTTGAGTTCAATAATCATTCAATTTCAGAATTAACACTTAGGGGTCGTTTGGTACGGGTTAAGTATGAATGCTAGGAAAGTTAAGTTTATTGAAAAGTTTGAATGGTAAAGTTAGATGAAAAGATATTAAAATTACCATATTTGGTAACGCATGATTAAGTGAAAACAATTATTGGAATGTATGATTTCTTTGTTTGGTATGCAGGATACTTGAGTAAAGTTGTGTGAGAAAGTTTAATAAAGTTGTTGGAAAAATTATATAAATCATTTTAAAGTAATAAATTATTTATTATTTATAGTTTTTTATCAACTTTTAATTTATTTTTAATGATGATTTATAAATTCCAATACACATTATGTCTTATATATACATTATTTTATGCACTAATTAATTAACTATTTTATTAACTCACCAATAAAATTAAATCAACTATTTTTCTCTTACAACGTCAAAAACTAAAATAATTTGTTTACTTACACCGAACAAATAAATTTAATGACAAATTATTAAAAATTACATAGTAATATTATATACAGATTCTCTATTAGCAACTACAAAACAATCTTAATAATTCATGTCGTGTTTGATTAAATTTTATCTGATATCGTAAATTAATTATCATACAAATTTCCTCTCTTATGTATAAAAACAAATATGATATAAATAACCATCATTTATATTAACACATTAAAATATTTAATAATACATAACAATTTTCCCGTTACATGTACTTTTCTTCTGTAGATATGTATACCATGATTATCAATATCCTTCCGCTCCTGCAGGAACGGCAAAATATTTTAGTTCCGCCAAAGGAACAAAACATATCAATGATGTAAATTTTTTTATATTTGAGTTAAATACAATCTAAAACTGAATATAAATGATTGAGTGACCCCCCTTCCCTATTCGTGGTTTCGTCCCATGGGTCCGGTCCTCCACACACAAAAGTTGAGATGTGAAACAATTCAGCTATGTTCTCCTTTATAAATTTAGTATTCTTAAATATCGAGAGTTTATGAATAATGTTTAGGAAAAATAGCAGGAAAAGACAGGTTTCGGGGGTGGAGTTGCGAAAATGGATGAAATTTTTTTATATGTATTAAATCTTTATGATAAACGACACATTGATAAAGATATTAATTCACATCGGTCTCATCATATATAATCTCATTATATAAAGTACATTCACTAAGATATCTATATACATCAATGATTCGGATCTAGATCACACGCATTCATAATACTCAGTGAACCGTACTAGCAACAATTCAATAAAGATTCCATACTTTATTATGTTGCTGATAATTTTATTCATTATCTATGATCTTAATCCTCTCGTACTAATACAATGTCATAGTCTCATTAATGAATATGAAATTTTAATATATTTATACAAATTATTCAACAGTAATTTAAAATAACAATTATAAGAAAAATGTAATCCTCATTAAATTTCATATTAAAATGTCAATACAAATGCTTTGAGCACATAACCTCCAACACTACTCACTAGCAAGCATGTAGATGAAGGCTTGTTTCTAAGATCATCTTCATTCTTGGACATCCAAGCTTTCTCAGACTCAGATTAGGCATTTATGTTGATGATACAAGGTCCACTAGTGCCTACCTCATTTACTTGCGTGGAAACCTTGTCTCTTGGGCTTCGAGCACTAAAAGTGAATATAGATCATTGGCCAATGTTGTAACTGAAATTTAATGGTTTGATAGTCTACTAAGGGAGCTAGGTTTGTCTATTACTTCCAAACGAATCATATGGCGTGACAATGTGAGTGCTTTAGCTTTGGCTTCTAATCTTGTCCTACATGCTAGGGTAAAACACATTGAGCTAGATATGCATTTTGTGCGTTACAAAGTTCTCTAACAGTAAGATTTGTACCTTTTTGTTGATCAAGTAGTTGATCTCCGTACTAAACAACTGTCTACTGCTCGTTTTAATTTCCTTAAAGGCAAGCACAAAGTGGTCATTTCCCCTTTTAGCTTAATGGGGTTTAATAAGGAGAAGTGTACTAAGCAACTTAGTAAAACTAGTTACACAGTTTGTCAAGGGCAGTTAGTTAGATTTCTAATATTCTATGCTTACTTTGCCTAGCTCGTGTATTTCATTGGCCTTTCTCTAGCTTCTGTATTCTTCTCATATAAATACTAAAACCTCTTACAACTTGAATTAACTAATGAAATAAGTTACTTGTTCAAGAACTCTCCATGAAGCACCTTCTCTCTTCCTTCTTTCTTTCTTTCCGTCTCTAACTGCTTTTTTACTGTATCAAGTCAGGTCTAGAATAGTTTAACTTATTCTCTTTAGTTCAAGCGTGAGAAAAAGTCGTACCTTGCAAGCTAATTTTTTAGGTTTAGAATGCCTAATACCACTAATCAATAATAAACAACTAGGATGTATCGAAGTAAAGTGCACTGATTTTTTTTATTTCTTTTCTAAAATTTGGTTCTTTAGACCATCAAAATTCACTAAATTCCACTCAGAAGAATGACATGTTCTCTCTTATCAAAATAGGAAGGTAAATTCATTTCCTTAGAACCGTACTTGAAAGTTTCTTACCTAATACAGCTCAACCATAAATTCTTTGGGTATTCTATTTTCAATTAAAATTTACCATACCTAATCTAATCAGAGAATTATGGATTTTCAATTTCAAAGTTGAAAAAACAAACATAGAATTTATATATTTATTTATTAATAAGTAAACACAACAGCAATAAAGACGAACAAGAAATATAACTGTACGGATAACTTTGCATTCCCTTCTAAAAGTAGTTTCTCCTGAATATATAGGATATACATAAGGTTTAATAATTTAATTTTAAATGATATATATTAGGGGAAAATATATTGATGCCTATATGTTGGCGGGGAAACTGGTGCAAAGCCAGTAGAGCACTGTAAGGTACCAACAACACATTTGAAATATTTATAGTACGTCGGACAGCACAACATGTTGTAGGTACTTTAAATGTGTTGTTGGTATTACACTGTTGAGACATCTGAAGTACCTGATACCGTACCGGCCCAAACCGCAACAACCCCCTTATATTGGCCATGATTAATCAGTATACTTTTCACTTGTACCAATATACTTTTATCATATATCTTTTGTCGACTGCACTTAACAAAAAAATCTTACAAACATCTCATGTTTTTAAGGAGTTCCCGAAAAAATATTTCTGCATTGGCGATTATTGTACAAAAACGAGACGTATGGCAATTAGTGTTGAATATATGTTAACTACGTAGTACGTACCTTAGATTTTAATTGTTCAATCCGCTCTAAGAAATCTTCCTCAAATCAACGTCACTGCATACGGAACACAGTGGAGTAGGTCTGCTGTAAGACCTCTCTTTTTTTCCTTACCTTTTCCTTAATAATATATATATTAAGTAAACATAAAAGATTAAATGGAGAAGTGGAAAAATGATAATCCCATGAAAGAGGGACGAGATCTCACAGGCAAATCTTGAAAAGATTATGAATAGGGTTCATGGTTTAGTTAGTCACTCAACATCATTCTCATCATTCTAACATAATACTCTTCGTGAATATAAGTAACATATTACTCTTCGTGAATATAAGTAACGGTTGACCTAGACATATTGTGGAACATGTTAAACTTATCAGTAACCAATTAGTTTAGAGCAAAATCTTTTATCTAATTCTAAATCTAATTGTTGCAACTATAAGAGTATTTTCATAATTACCTTAATGCTGAGGTGAATACGAAACTTGACTTAGTTACAATATTTGATATGTCAAAGGAGTGAGTTCAGATTTTCAGACAATACATCTGCTGTTGCGATCGTGATTCAATTATATTGGAGTTACGTGATTCACAAATATAAAAATTCGTCGCGAGATTGAAAATGCAACGATATCACCTTATACTTTATTAATGGGTGTGTGAATAAATTAACTTGGCTGAGTATTAAATGAAATGAATCATTGAATAAGACATGATGAATTGTACGAGACAATTCACTATTATATCTTTCTTATTCATAGTCAATAAAAGAAAAATGAATAATAACTAGAACAGTAAAACGGTAATATAACATTCAGGTCTTGTTACTTATATTCACAAAGAGTAATATGTTATGAAAAAGAACAAACTAGAATTGAAATATGACAAAGAGAAGACAGGGAAATAATGAAAATAAAAATAGAGAAAAATAGAATTCTTACTCAGAGCTTGAAAATTCATAGAGTGCGCCTTTATGAGAGAAAACGATAACACCAACTTCCGCATCGCAAAGTACAGAAAGCTCATAAGCTTTCTTCGGGAACCCATTTCTACGCTTTGAGAACGTCACTTGCCTACTTGTTGCATTTTCTATTCTCTTCATCTCTATTTTCCCTCTCCCCACTTTCCTTCTCCAAAATATATTTTGTTTTCTAATTTATTAATTATTAAACTCAAACCCTAAAATTTAGAACATACAAATAAAATAGTGGGAAAATGCACATATTCTTACCTTGAATGAAAAGTGTAAAACCCAACAATCGTTGTGCTTGCTAACTTGTGATCAACTGCCAATTTCAGTGAAAATATTTATGGAAAGAGTTGCAGCACATGAATATCCAGAAGCTTTTGGAAGAATGGAAGCATGAAAAAATTCAACATAAAAATTTAAAGAAAAAATTAAAAGAAGGAGAAAGAAGAAAAAAGAAAGATATCAACACCAAGTTGATTTCTCAAAAAAATAAAATAAAAAAGCAGATGATTTCAGATGAAGAAACCCAACAAGAGAGATCAAAGATGGTTAAAGTAAAGAAAATCTGGCAGTGATTTTATAAGAAAAGCCCATTCACATCCTGGCTATTATTCTCATGGATGTGAAGGAAAAACAGTGTAAATGGTACAAAGACGGAAAAGAAGAGAGCCCTAGAAAGATTCAAAGAGCAAAAAACATAATGGGAAATGTCATATGGTGGTTGTTGCTATGAAATGGTATCCAATCCCTATCTACTCAGTAGACCACACAAACCCTTTATTTTCTTTTTCATGTACAGCTTCACCCATTCTTCTTGTCCTTTTCGTTCTCCTCCCCTATTCCAACCCTACAAAAAGAGAAAGTCTTCTCTTTATTTAGAATAAAAAAATATAGTATAATAAATAAAAAGTACTTGTAAGAGCATGATATTCATCGTTATTATAACTTAAAATGTAGAAAGAAACGAATAAAAAATAAAAAATAGACTTTTAATTATTGCATAACTTAAAATAGTAAAGGATGCAGTTGTACCAGAATTAGATGTAAGTCTAAATCTAGACGGACTAGATCTGCCTCTACTATTGAGTCAACTCTAAACAAGTGTTTGCATTATTTTTTTTAATTTTTCAGACTTGATATGAGCCGTCTAGATATAAATAGAAAATCTAGAGATGAACTACATTTTTGTTGTTGCTTAGAAATGGTGGAGAGTCAAGGAATATTTGGTTCTCATTTGTACTTGTCAAGTACTACATCACTCTCTCTCTCTCTCATCATGCTTCACGTGCTCCTTTGGTAAAGTAGCATGGCCACCTTGCATGGCCACCTAGACAATCCGGTTACTAAATATTCCATCATGATTGCCTACTGATTTGTCTTTTGTCTAATGCATAGCTAATTGTCTCTTAAGCTTGTTTAGCGTATGTATCGAATCTAATCGCAGAATAAAAATTACCTATCTGAATTATGGATTTTCAATTTCAAAGTTGAAAAAACAAACATGAAATTTATATATTGATTTATTAAGTAAGCAATGTTAAGTGGTAGTGTTGTTAGTTTAGTTTGTTCTAGGGTTTTTTTATGTCTTTTCCCTTTAACTAGCCATTAGTTTGTTTTATTCTCCCTTGTATATTTGTTTTGGTTTTTTGAAAATTTTATATTTATTAATGAGACTATGATCTTGTATTAGTACGAGATGATTAAGATCATATATAGTGAATAAAATTGTCAGCAACATATTAAAGTATTGAATCTTTAATGAATGATTGCTAGTACGGTTCATTAAGCATTATGAATGCATTTTATCTAGATCCAGATCATTGATGTGGATAGACATCGTAGTGAATGTAATTTATATAATAAGATTATATATGATTAGACCGATGTGAGTTAATATTTTTATCAATGTGCTGTTTATCATAAAGATTTAATACACTTCAATTCGATAATTATATGTAGATTCGTCTGAATCTTGAGTAGTCATGAACTCCTATGCATGTCTACTGGATCTTTTGATTCACTCGTTAAGATTTGTTTAAAAGAAAACTAGTGACGTTTGTTTTGAAGATTCAGTGATATGGATGGCTGGGAACATGATCTTTCAAGATTTAGAATCCAAGCTTTCTTAATGGATCGTATATTAGGTCTCCTAAGTGTTAATTCTGGAACTGAATGGTTATTGAGCTCAAATTTATAATAAGATTATAAATTAACCATTCACTAGTGGATTAATGGAACTTAAGGATCAAGAGGTAATTAGAAGGGTAAAACGGTAATTTACATTCGTTCTAATATACGAACCAATAATTGAATAATAGAACTACATGAGATGATTATATAAGTGGAATACTCTGTAAATATAATCTATAATCTCTAAGAGTGCAATTTCATATTTATAGTGGAGTAATAATGGAATTAATAAATAAGATTATTTAGTTAAAGAGTTTATTTAATAATTTGGTTTATTGAAGCTTAGGATTATAGATCCATGGTCTCCAAGTCACCTCTGTACTACGTAGTCTAGGGTGTGAATATTTCAGGACATGAGAAAATGACTTACTTGTAAATGAATTTTTTATTCTGAGACAAATACATAATAATGAGATAATTATGTGTGATTAATTAATTAATTGAATTATTTATATNGATAAGTGAGATAAAATATCTAATTTATGAAATTAGATAATTAAAATATGATTAGATAATAAGTTGGATCAACTAAATCTGAAATTAATGAAATAACATATAATTTAGTTGATAAAGATAATCAGATATGTTAATTTTGAATTAACTAATATCTATATATTTAATTTGATTAAAATAAATATTTAATGCATAGTAACTATCATGTGTCAATCACTATGATTAAGAGTTAATAAAATTCTCTAAAAAAATCATCACATTCTTTTAGAGAATCGTCTCACAAAAGTCATTCTCAGTAAAATCTCTAGATATCATGTGTTGAGTATATCTAGAGACAGAAAAGTGTCTTCGTGATATTCTACATACCCACACATATTCTAGTGTGTTGAGAATTGACTTGGAAGATCTTGGTATGGATCTCAAAGTCTGCTGATCGTTGGAACGATTTTGTGAGAACGGAGAATCGATTAGTTTCGCAATGACGCTTGATTTGGACTACAAGAGGTATGTGATTCCTAACCTTATATGTTGTAGATTTAATATATAAATATATAATGGATCATGACTGATTAAAAATAAATTTCAATAAAAAGTTATTTTTGGTTATCATAGCGTTGCGCGATTTGTTTTATTAAAAAGTTTTGATTTTATTACAAATTTAATTATTAAAATAGCCACGCGTCACACGTTTTCGCCGCGCAACGTGCCGCGATGACCAACGTACTGCAATAACCCCCTATATTGGCCACATATATTCAGTCTGTATACTTTTCAATTGTATCAACATACTCTTATGGTACATTTTTCATCAACTGCACTTACCTTAAGAAATCACAAAAACATCTTATGAGGACTTAACCATCACTAATCTTACCAAATTATTTCATTTTCCTTGAAGACAATTATCCTTGGAATTTCACTTAAGAATCATATGACTCAGAAGATAAAAGGTATAATGTTTTTGCATTTTTTTCAAATGTTGGTCTAAACAATGGCAATGTGTTTCACCATCTTAAACCTGAGACTCTGTTAAGTGTCAAGCCACAAACTCAACCAAGTAGTAGATAATTAGAAAAAATAGAAGGAGATCGTGGAGCATCCATGAACATGGGATATATTTGATATCACCATGGAAAAGACTAACGTGGGCCTTCTAAGAAAAGATGAACACAGGATTGACAGTTCAAACTTGTGACGACTACTTCTCACGCGCGTTTGTAAATATATCGAAGAAAAATAAAAAGAAAGCCATGCACACACGCCGATAAAAACTATATTGCAACAATGCAATTTTATGTTAGGGATCTAAGAGTCTAAGAGTAATTCTACATTGCAATTACCATACACCCATCGCGAGATATCATAGAGAGTGTAATTTAGTGTGATTTTAAGCTTGTAAGCCTTCTATATCTTTTAGACTTAGGGGCTGTTAGTTTGGCGAATGCAACATGATGGTATAATGTGAACATTATGTTGTAAAATAAATATTTAGCAAAAAATACAAAATTATGAGAAACCTTACTAAAAAAATTAGAAAATTAAGAAGCATTACTGAGAAATAGAGAAAATCTAACATTATCACACGACTATAATATCATTACGTTCGTGTATAAAACATTATGGGTGTAATATAATATTTTTATTACTTCATATATGGATATTTTATAATATATATCACTTTTTCAATATTAACAGTTTCACTGTTCAAAACATTAAAATTTTGAATCTATATATAAATTAGTTTATCAATTTATAAAAATAGCAGTATAATATTTTAATTTTAATTTTTAATATTTTAAATAATACTTTTATATATGAATATCTAACTATGCAATCTATATTAATTTTTAAGGATTTTCTTATTTATATATATTTAAACGGTATTAACTTATATATTAAATTTTTTGTTTAATATATTTTAATGTTCAATTTAATAATATATTTTTATGATAGATAGTTTTAATTTTATAGTTACTATTATTATTGTACTTATATATATAATATAATTGATATTTTGCTTATATTACAATTTAATATGTATTAAAATACTATATAATGATATCTTATTAAAAAACTAAAATAAATTTTAAAAAACAAATTTAGATGAGTCCACCAATGAACTGCACTTGAGTGTCTGTGTCCCAATGCCAGTGGAGATTTAGATGAGCTACCGTTACGGTTGGAAAAGCTAGGGCAGATAGGTACCAATATCGCAACTTGATGGAAAAGGAAGAGGAATTAATACCAAAATGGTATTTTTGATACATTTTTTTAAAACTTTTTTGGTTTATTTGTATCATTGTAATTTACATGATGATGTACAAATGAATTGATAAGGCAAATGTAATAAAATGAAAATTATCTTTAGTCAATCAAAATTGTTACTGCAAGCTTGAAAGATGTAATGGGTCTTTCCTTCCAATTGAATTTCGTAAAGTCGTGAAATTAGTTCGCACAAAAAGAAAATTTCAATTGGATTTGACGATACAATTTGTTAAGTAAATATTAGGTATGAAGACTTAATCATCTATTTGGTTTAGCTTATAAACTAGAACTTATAACTTATAGTATAAATAGCTTGTAACTTATAACATACATAACTTTTGGACTTAATTTTTATATCAATCTTGCAGGCTCATTTAGTGCACGAATCGGCAACAAGTTCAACGAATAGTAGGCTTAGTGTATTTTAGTTTAAGGTGTTTTCTTGGATAAGAAAATGTTTATTTGGATAACATCTTAATAAAAAGTCACTTTTTCCTTGAAGAAAGGTTTTGAGTTGGAATATCTTTCCTGGTAATGTTTAGGTATTAAATATTTAGAGACTCTCAACACTGCATTTTGATAAGTTGGTATAACTTAAATAATTTGATTAGCTAATTTAGTTTTACGTTTTCAAAATTATCCTTATCAACTACAATTTTGACCATCCTTATCGTCCACTTTATAATTATAAGGAAATAGAGTGCACAAATATTAACATTGGTATTAATATTGATGGTTTTGGCCTTAGACTTACAATATATTACTTTTAGATTTTATCCAAAAGACCTCATACTAATAGAGATATTATCCGTATTTATAAATCCATTATCCTACCTTCTAGTCAATCTGAGACTTGGTCACATTCCTAACAATTCTCCCATCAAGGAAAGGACCATCATTTCGTATGGTTCAAGGTCAAATGATCTTCCCCTCAAACGATGATCCATTAGTCCATATTCCTTATTGGGAAGGACACCCAGCTCCAGTGAGGTCAACTCCTCTTCACTTCGTTGGGTCGCATGCCTTATGAAGCATTAGAGCACTGTCAGTCTCAAGAGATTGTTCTATCCAAGTCAACTTTTTTCCACCATGTTGGGAGACACACCTTACGTGAAACACCAGAGCATCACCATTTACCTTAATGTGGTGAATCCAGGTGGAACGAGTCGACGGACTCAAGACCCCATGTGTGATTAGGGAGATGGTTATGATTATATCTAACATCAGTTGAGGAAAAAATTATTAATCAGTTTCTAATAAGGAGAAGTGTACTAAGAAACTTACTAAAAACTAGTTGCACAGTTAGTTAAGGACAATTAGTTAGCTTTCTAATATTTTATGCTTACTTTGCTTAGATCGTGTATCTCACTCGCCTTTCTCTAGCTTATGTATTCTTTTCATATAAATACTAGAAACTCTTACTTCATGAATTAACTAATGAAGTAAGTGACTTGTTCAAGAACTCTCCAAGAAGCACCTTCTCTCATCCTTCTTCTTCTTGCTTTCTTTCCTTCTCTCACTACTTCTTTACTATATCAAGTCATTTCTAGAATAGTTTTACCTATTCTCTTCATGGTATCAGAGCACAAAGATGACTCACGCCCAATGGCCTCAAATAAGTCAAACAACAATACTACAAATACAACTACTACCTCGAGCAACAATGGAGGTTTACAAAGATTCTTCTCAATCAACCTGAGCAGCTCGGTTGCTCTCAAACTTGACAGAGGAAATTACGTTCTTTGGAGATCATAAACCATTCATGCCATAATAGGACATGAGCTCATAGGGATGGTCTTCGGTTCGACTGAGAAGCCAAGCAAGAAGCTTGCTAATGGAAAAGAAAAGCCTGAATACAGGGCCTGGATGAAGACTAACTTGTGTTAAGTTGGCTAAGGTCTTCCATGAGTGAAAGTGTATTTGGTACTGTGACTTAATATACCACGTTGACAGAAGGTTGGAATTCGTTGGAAAGACATTTTGCAAGTCAATAAAGGGCCAAATTGATGTAATTAAAGAATCCAAAGAAAAATAGTACAAAACAAAACCTTACAATTACATAATATTGTGACGAACTCGGAAGGATAATAGATGGAATAGTTGTAGAAGGACAACATGTAAGTGATCAAGATTTGATTTTACATATCTTAAATGATTTAGGGAGTGAATTTGGCCTTGTAGTGGTCCATATAACATTAAAAACTGAAGAGCTGAGTATGGAATAGGTGCAATCTCTCTTAATGTGTCATGAAAATAGACTGGCAAGACAACTTGCAGCAAGTGAAAAGGTGTGTTAATATGACCACTACATCAAATATACCAAGAAAGAACTTCAATAAAATGGAAACAAGTTTTCAAAAGAAATCAGTACTCAAGCCAGTATTCTAACCAATGTAACAAAGGCAATATGCAATTTAGAAGGGGTTCCAGAGGAGGAAGGAACAATGGAAGAAATGTTTGTCAAGTCTATGCTAGACCAGGACATTCTGCTACTGTGTGTTACTATAAGTATGAAAAGAACTCAAGAAGTGAGAGTCAACAATCTCAGTATTCGAATAGAAGTCTTATTTCCTTCATGACTTCAACTCCCTCAGCCTATATAGAACCTTCTGATTCAATAAAAATGGTTGTTCTTGGTATGCAGATAGGGCATCGATGAATCATGTCACCTCAGATCTTGTAAACATGACCTTGACACAAGAGTATAATGGTAAAGAAAGGCTTGTGTTCGAAATGGTAATACCCTATCTATAACTCATATTGGAAATGCTTTATTACCTTCTAAAGAGCATGCTCTAAATATGAAATGCATATTTACAGATCTTGAAATAAAAAATAATTTAATGTCTTTATTAAGTTTCATGCAAATTCATATTTTATGAAGGACAAAACCAAGGGAACTCCACTTTTGCAATGGATTCTTAGAGATGGATTGTATCTGCTAAAATATCTTGGTTCAAGTGGTCCAATAGCCCACTCATGTAACCTGCAACCTATTTTACCCAAGCCAAATTATCTGTAACCAATTTACTACCAGAATTTATTTTCCTGCTGTAGATAAGCCTGAAATAAATCTGTTGTACTTTTCAATTCTTGTAGAAATAATGTTCTATCTCATGAGTGTAACTCACATGCTTTATTCAATAAAAATTCAACTTTTCATGTTTCAAATCATCTTGTCTCAGGTTATGATATATATGTTAAGTTGATGAACTGTGTGAATTCTGCACAAAATCGAAATCTTGCACAAATTGGTGAAAAACTAGTAGTTATTAACACTACATTTCTTGCTTCATTCCCCAACAGAGGACTAACAGATAAAGAGGTTTTAGAAACTTCAGGGGCAATAGGAACTCTGGCAGGTTCAATTAAGGAAGGCGAAGAAGATCTCAGAATTGGAATTCCACCACTCTACCATCTGTTCTCGGTGCTCCACCCTCTCAAGTGCAAGAGAACTTTAAGAACACTTCTAATCTAAACTTAAAAGGCCATATCAATAGTCAGAACAATAGAATCCAGTGTCAAATCTATAAAAAAAATGGGGTATAGTGTAGCTGACTGCTTCCATAGGATGAATATCTCCTACCAAGGGAGAAATCAACCAACCAATCTTACAGCTATGACTGTAATGGCTCAAGCTTCTCATTCTATGAATTTATGATACTGGGCGTAACACCCACCTCACACCTAACTTAGCCAACATATTCACTCCTTCTTAGTATAATGGTGAAGTGAGTATTTCTTTTAGCAATGGGCAGTCTCTTCCTATATCATACACTGGTATTAGTATACTTCATACCCCCTCTCATTCTTTTTCTTTATCTCAAGTCTTTTGTGTTCCTCGGTTATCCTCTAATTTATTCTTTGTTCACAAGTTCTGTCTTGATCATAATTGTTTATTAATTTTTTATGCTCCATATTTCTTAATTTAGGACAAAGAGGCCACATTCTGCTTAAAGGCCCTAGTATAAACAGACTTTACACTATACTTACATGCTTGCCTAAGCCAAATATTGCATATCTTGATGCCAAGACTTCAAATTTTATCTTGGATTCTAGAATTGGTCATCCATCTCATATGTAGTTAGGAAAGTGTTGAAATATATACATCTACCATGTAATTCATCTCAATGTGATAATAATATATGTATAAGCTGTATATCCAATAAAATGACTAGAATTCCATTTTCTGCATCTGAATCTGTTTCTTCTTCTCCCTTGGAGCTTATACATAGTGATGTGTGGGGTCCCCCCCACAAATTCTGTTCTTGGTCATAGTTATTATGTTAGTTTTGTTGATGATATGTCAAGATATACCTGGTTTTACCCTATCTCAAATATATCTGATGAATTTACTGTCTTTAATAGATTTAAACCTCTTATAGAAAATTTGTTCTCCACTAAAATAAAAAACAACTTTCAACCAGATGGAGGTGGTGAGTATACCAACCTCTCTTTTCAATCTTATCTACACGAATATGGCATAGTTCATTAAAAATATTGTCCATTCACTCCTCAGTAAAATGGAGATGCTGAAAGAAAGCACAAACACTTGTTGAGACTAGTTTCACCATGCATCATGCTTCTATTCCCCCTGCCTTTAGGAACTTTGCCTTTACTGCTGCTGCTTATCTGAATTATGGAATGCTTAGCTTAGTTATTTTAAATGTTTCTCCCTTTGAAAAACTCTTTGGAAGATTTCTTGATTATGCTGAAGTTAAAATGTTTGGATGTGCTTGTTACCCTAGTCTTAGGCCATACATGAAAAACAAGATATATACTAAAATTGTTCAATGTGTATTCTTAGGTTATGCTTTAGATCAAAAAGGATATTTATGTTATGACATAAATTCACAAAAATACTATACTTCTAGACATGTTCTATTTGATTATCAGTGCTTTCCTTTTGATGTTCACGCCTCTGATAATAATGGGCAACTTCAACATATTGATATTAACTCTACCGACAGGTATACTTCTCATATTCCCTTCGTAAGACAACATTCACCCTTCAAGGGTGATACTTCTTTACCTGTTCTTACTACTACTTTACCTATATATAGTATATTGCATACTAATGCTACTGAATGCATATTGGTATCACTATTAAAACTGATTTATCTGATGTTTCTATTAATCTGTAGGCTTCTCTATCTATTGATATGTATATTGATGTTGATACTATAGTAGATTCTAATAACCATTCTGATTTTCCTAGTTCTGTTACTTTTTCTGGTTTAGATATTAATTTCCATTTTGATGTTTCTGTCGGTGTTCTTGCTACTGTTCTGAATAATACTAGACATAATGAGGTCCCATATGTTGTTGAATTGTCTGATATTTCTTCTGGCCTATCTGTTGATCTTAATATATGTCCAATCAAATTGGGGAGGGCGGGGGATTCAAACCTTTCTTGGCATATTTACAATCTCATGGTATTTAATTTAGACACCTTTATCATCATATACACCAACAAAATGGGAGAATAGAGAGAAAACACAGACATCTAGTTGAAACTATTCTTACTCTACTTGCTCTGACCCTACTCCCTTTAAAATACAGGTGGGAATCTTTTCACACCTCAGCCTTTTTGATTAACAGGTTACCTACACCTATTCTTGAGTACAAATCTCCATTTGAGAAACTTTTCAATAAAAAACCTAACGACACGGCCTTGAAACCTTTTGGTTGTGCCTGTTTTTCATACATCATACCATATAACTCACTAAATTTGGTTTTCACCTTATTTGTGCATCTTCCTAGGCTATTCTACCAGTCATCAAGGATATAGGTGTCTTCATAGTTCTAGCAGAATATACATCTCTAGAAATGTTGTATTTCATGAAATGAATTTTCCTTTTATGACTATTTTCAATATATCTACAAAAATAACTCTTTCTTCTGCTATAACTCATTCAATTGTTTCCACTCATTAAACATGTTTTGTTCACGCTAACAACATTCCTTAAGATAATGTCACAGGTCAACCGTTTCACAACTCAAATCCTCAAGTATCTCCTGGTTCTTCTTCTTCACTTAATTTGAATTATTGTGATAACTCTGATAATACTAGTATATCTGCTTTGAATACTGATAATGTTGCAGGAACTATACCTTTGTCTAGCCAATGCCTATACATTTCTGATAATCTTGTCATAGTCTTTCCTATCAGCTCAAATTGGCCTTCTGAAAACCAACCTAACCATCCTAAACACCCTATGATAATGACATCAAAAGTAGGTATATCAAAATAAAAACTTACACAGTGACAAAGCGTCATTTACCTACTGAAATCCTAAAAACTGAACCAAAATATGTCAACCAGGCACCCGTTGATCTAAACTGACATCATGCAATGGTAGAGGAGTGTAATGCTCCTTTGAAGAACAACACTTGAGACTTGGTACATATGAGGTAATATATGTTAGTTGTTGGGAATAAATGGGTTTTCAAGGTTAAGATCAATCCTGATGGAAGTGTTCAGAAATACAAAGCCAAACTAGTAGTTAAGGGCTTCCACCAGACACCTAGCATAGATTATAGTGCGACTTTAGTCCTCTTATAAAACCTACAACTATTAGAGTGATGATGCATCTCGCTTTGGTTTATAATTGGGATGTTAGACAACTAGATGTACACAATGCATTCCTTAATGGAATGATTGAGGAGTCTATGTTCATGGTTCAGCCTAAAAGGTTTATGGACAAAACTAGACCTCAACATGTGTGCAAGCTTAGAAAAGCTCTCTATGGGTTGAAGCAGGCAACTAGGGCCTGGCAATCACTTCACTGTTCTGTCATGAAGGGAAGGATATAATCTTCAATTTGATTTATGTTGATTATATCTTGATGACAGGAAGTAACAAATCTCAGATTCATTATTTAATTCAGTTGTTGAACCACACCTTCTCCCTCGAAGACCTTAGTTCTATCCACTACTTCCTTGGAGTTGAAGTACATAGAAACAAATTACACTTCTGTCTAACTCAAAGGAGATATATCATTGATTTGTTGAAAAAAGCTCATATGGAAGGTGTTAAAAC
This sequence comes from Datisca glomerata, assembly GCA_003255025.1. Classification (NCBI taxonomy): domain Eukaryota; kingdom Viridiplantae; phylum Streptophyta; class Magnoliopsida; order Cucurbitales; family Datiscaceae; genus Datisca; species Datisca glomerata. The sequence continues at coordinate 76,665 of QANY01008484.1, forward strand.
TGCCTCCTCACCTGCAAGTTCCACTGTTAAACTCTCTTTAACTAAAGGAGAGCCTCTGCTAGACATTACCTTATACATGAAGACAATAGGTTCTCCTCAATACTTAACTATTTCTAGACCTGACATTAGGTTTATAATAAATAAGTTGTGCCAGTTCATGCACAAACCTACCACTACTCACTGGCAAGCATGTAAGAGAGTTCTAAGATACTTAAAAAGCATACTAGATGAAGGTTTGTTTCTATGATCATCACCATCCTTCGACATCCAAGCTTTCTCCTACTCTGATTAGGTAGGTGATGTTGATGATAAAAGGTCCACTGATGCCTACCTCATTTACCATGGTAGAAACCTTGTCTCTTAGTTTTCAAGCACTGAAAGTGAATATAGATCATTAGCCAATGTTGTGAAATTCAGTGGTTTAACAATCTATTAAGGGAGCTAGTTTTATCTGTTATTTCCAAACCAATCTTATGGTGTGACAATGTGAGTGCTTTAGCTTTGGCTTCTAATATTGTCCTACATGCAAGGACAAAACACATTGAGCAAGATATGCATTTTGTGCATGACAAAGTACTTCTAGGTTCTCTAACGGTAAGATTTGTACCTTCTGTTGATCAAAGAGATGATCTCCTCATAAGCCACTGTCTACTGCTCATTTTTATTACCTTAAAGGCAAGCTCGAAGTGGTCATATCCCTTTTAAGCTTGATGGGGGTTAATAAGGAGAAGTTTACTAAGAAACTTACTAAAACTAGTTACATAGTTAGTTAAGGGCAATTAGTTAGCTTTCTAATATTCTATGCTTACTTTTCCTAGATCATGTATCTCACTGTCTTTTCTCTAGCTTATGTTTCTTCTCATATAAATACTAGAACATTTTACTTCATGAATTAACTAATGAAGTAAGCAACTTGTCCAAGAACTCTCTAAGAAGAACCTTATCTATTCCTTCTTCTTCTTTCTTTATTTCCTTCTCTAATTGCTTATTTACTGTATCAAGTTAGGTCTAGAATAGTTTTCCCTATTCTCTTCAGTTTTCAAGTATGAGGAAAAGTCATACCGTACAAGGTAATTTTTTAGGTTAAGAATGCATAATAACACTAATCAATAATGAACAATTAGGTTGTATTATTAGATATCATATTTTGTCCAGTCCAATACTTTAAATATACACATTTTTCCCATATACTGTCTAAGACTATATGTATGATTTGAAAAATATCCCAATGACTAAAAATAAGAAAAGAGTCCAAGTACTAAAAGTAAAAAGGTAAACCCTAATTTTGCCTATAAATATGAAGTGAGTCCTTCACTTTAAATGAGATTATTTTTTTGGAGAGAGAAAGAGAGAGAATGAGAGAGAATGAGATGATATTCTTTTAGAGAGAGTGTGTGAGAAATAGGAGAGAATTTTCAAGATAGAGAGAAAGAGAATTTACATTTCTATTCTCATGTAATGTATACTATTTGTTTCCTTTTCCATATATAAGTATCTGTCCATCTTTCTTCATCTTTTACTCTTTATCTTGAGTTTTATTTTTATGCATTGATGATTTTTTGACAAATTTAATAATGAGATATATTTGTCATCAACTCAATCAATGAGAATGGAGATAAAGCATTTGAGTGGTGCAAATTAACTCAATGTGAATCAACCCTCTAATGGGTTGAAAGTATACATTTGTTGCAAAAATCTCCTACGATAATTTTTCATACATAAAAATGCTAAACATATTTATGAGAATTATGCAAATATTTAGGTTTTGACTTTTTTATGTTCTCACAAGTCTTTTCATTATTTTTTAGATCTTGTTACTAGTGACACTTGTTTGAACTAGTTACCATCAACGATCATTCATTTACTATTTGACTAGAAATGAAGGAAGAAAGAAAATAATGATAATTAGTTAACTAAGTACTCCAAAATAAAAAAGGGTATATTTATATCCCAAACAAAATATTCCATTTTGAAAATTTATTGACAATTTTAGTGACATTTGTTTGAACTAGTTATCATTTTTTATTATTCTTTTGCTACTTGATTAGCAATGAACGAATAAATAAAATAATAATAATTAGTGAACTAAGTAGTCTAAAATAAAAAATGTATATTTATTGAAAAAATGTTTTAGTTTGAAATTTTATTGATAAGTATTTTACATGACGCTCGGTTTAACTGGTTATGTCATGCAATTAAATATTTATATTGATTAGTTTATTTAATAATAAATGATTTAATAATTCTTTCTTTAATTATATAATATTAAAAAATTCTTAAGGGTGACATCACCCCCGGTTGTACATAGGGTGATCTGTGTGATAAAAACAGAGGGAGATTCACCCTCTGGGGACAAGCCTCAACCTTGTCCTTCCCTTCCCCTTTTAGTTATTTTTTTATTTTGTTTTCAATTTTTTTTCTCTTTCTGTTGTGTTTGCCTTTTCTTGTATATGTTTGATTTGTATTTACCTATTTCTCATTTTTTTTCATTTCTCTTCTTATACATGCTTTGCATGTTCATCTTTTTCCTAACACATCTTTCCCACTTTGTCATCCTATAAATACATGTGATTCTAACTTTACATCTATTTATTTATTTTATTTTTCCTAACACATCTTCCCTATTTAGTTGTTTATTTTACTTTTCTTAATATATTTATTTATTTAGGTCTTATATTATTATGCTTAAAATGTAATCCATGTCTCTCTCATTTATATCAACATATGTATATATGTGATTTATGTTCTATTCACTTATAACATGTATAGGTTTGAGTCACAAAATAACATGTAAATTTAAATCATATTATCTTTATCAATTATTTTCTCTTACCAAACTCCCGATGACGGACTTTTAGATTTTTGGGATACCAAATTTCTCGAACTATTGGGGTGATGAGTTATTTTTAGGATACCGAGAATAACTCCAATAATACTTTGATTTTTAAAAAATATATAAAAAATAAAAAAATTAATTTTTCAATGGTCTTTGTACCACCCATTAAAGGTAATTTATTATTGTTCATTTTTATGATGCAAAATGTACCAAATGGAACATTCGAAAATGAATTTCTTTAACCTTGTTTTAAAATATAATTTGGATAGTATTTGATTAAATTTGATAACTATTCTAACAATAGGTGTTTGTGGGGTGCTAATACATTCCCCACACACAAATGGCTCTTGAACCAACTTTGAGTTTTCGTATACCATAATTTTTATTTTAAAATTGGGTAACCAATCACACCCTAAAATGATTGGTGGTGACTCTGAATTTATTTTTCAAAATAATATTTTATTGATCGCCGTTCCGCGTCGCAGGCACATTGCAACAGCTTGGCGACTCCACTAGGGACGCAATCGATCTAACCATTTTTAGATCGATAGAGAGTCAAGTAAAAATTTTTATCATATACTATCCTTTTTGTGGCTCTTAGTTTGTTTATTTGATTCACTGTTGTTTTCATTCATACTTGTAGTTGTATATAATTTGTTTCTATGTTTTATATTTATGTACATAATTTCTAATTCCGCACACATACACTAACATTAGCGAGATTTTCATTTAAGATTAGCGAGAATGAATAGTGGAATGTCATCATGAAATTGCGGTTCCCGTTTAGGCTAATGAAAGTTTTCACTCAGGTCAACCCTTTCGGGATACCGTTTGGGAGCCCATGTTGCTCGGTTTGGATAACAATATGGAGAACCTAGGAGTCTGGTAAGAACGTTATACCCTAACCACACTTATCTCCACAACTTTAAAGTTCACCCAACGCCCAAATGAAAATAAATACTAGGGTCGTCGAAGTGCTAGATATGACACTTAGAATTATTGTGTGTTATCTTTTAGCTGTCAAATTTTTAAGAGCTATCATCATCATCATCATCATCGTTATAGATATATCATTGTCATTACTTCATGTAACATTGGTATTGTTTCAATTTTAACATACAAGTTAAATAAAAAACAAATTTAGTGACAAGATATTTTTCTCTTAATATTTTGTTTTCAACATTAACATTAACATCATCCATTGCGTGGTTAAAATTCATGATTTATTTCCATTTCATTCATCATAAGTACATTCTTTCTTCATGTATTATAGGATTCATTCTTCGCTTCATGCATTTCGTCCATTCTTTCCTTCATGTATTGTAAGTTCATTCTTTCACGCACATTAATCTAGATTGTTTCATCAATTGTTTAAAAAAATCTCATTTGTGCGCCTCCATCATCCTAAAATATACGATCTCAAGCTAGAGTTATGGATGAGCAAGAAAAAGAGCAACCACAAGAGGAAATGAGGCAATAAATCACAGAGTTGAAAGAGCAAATGGCCGGAGTCCTGGACTTCCTTGCCACTAACAAAGGAAAAGCCTATTTTAAGAGTTCGCAAGGGGCTTGATCATCACAAGATTGACTTCTAAATGATACTTCACTTTACCTTCTTTTATTCACTCTAGCCTACTGACATCATCAGGCAGACCAACTCTAGCATGCTTCATCTATACTGATTAATGTCCAGCACTACCCATTTTCGAATCCCCAAGAATTTATGCTTTCGGGAAAAACTGAGTTTAACACCCCAATACTTGCACCTGGACACAATAAAGTTTTCACCACACAAGGAGAATATGATAATGATCCAATCATCATACCCAGTTTTGATGACTCAAAAGTGCAGAGGCACGTTACCAAGCTAAGCGAAAATCCCACCGACGAGTGATAAGTTAGATTTTCTAGAAGAGATGTCACATGTTATAGAAGGAATTGATACATATGATACCATTTATGTGACCCAATTGTGCTTAGTCCAAGATGCAACCATCCATCACAAATTCAAACTACCTGAGTTTGAAAATTGTGATGGCAGCACATGCCTGAGGAGTCACCTTATCATGTATTACAGAAAAATGATTGCATGCACACATGATGATAAGTTGTTGATCCATTTTTTCAAGACAGTCTAATAGGGGCTGCATCCCATTGGTACATCTAGATGGATAGTTAACATATCCGAGAGTAGAAAGACTTAGTTGACGCTTTTATGAACAATACAAGTACAATATGGACATGGCTTTTGATTGTTTTGATCTACAAAGGATGGAGACAAAGTCTAATGAAATTTTTAAGGAATATGCTCAAGGGTGGAGGGAATTACTGTATCAGGTGCAACATGTCTTGTCAGAAAAATAAATGACCGCAATCTTCATCAATACCTTGAGGTCTCTATTCTATGTTAGAATGATTGAAAATGTTTCAAACAACTTTTCTGGTATGATAACGATCGGTGAAATAATAGAATATGAGACAAAAAATGGTAGAATTTCATAAGTTATGTCACTAGCGTCCTCCGCAGAAAAAGCGTCGCCGTCGAAGCAAAAGGAGGGAGTTGTACAGACATTCAATTTTGTGTATCCATCACAAGTTGTGAACCTCAGGCCAGGATTTTCAAAGTACAGTGAATGACCCAAATCTACAACATCATGTGAGGAAAGTACCTCATAAGTGCCATACAGTTATCACTCCCAACAACCAACATTTCAAAACAACCCAAGATTTGGTGTGAGGCAACCAATTCACTAGTAAATGTTGGTCAGGTTGATCAGGCTCAAAGGGAGAATAGGAATAGCCAATAGTTTGTCTAATATGACTCAATTCCAATGTCCTATACGAAATTATTATCACAATTAATATAGAATAATCAGCTAGTGTCGGTCCCTTACAAGCCTCTACAATGATCATATCCTTGGTGGTATGATCCAACTGCTCGATGTGATTATCATGATGGGGCGATAAGACATTCAAATACAAATTGCACAATGTTGAAAGCTAGAGTTCAAATGTTAATCAAAACCGGTTGGCTAAACTTCAAGAAAGTTGATGACTACCCACAATTAGTTCTAACTCTCCACCAGAGCATGAGAATACCATCATAAATTTTGTGGGGTATCTCTCTTCATGTGATCATGGAACAATTTGATGGTGGTGGATGTTTCGATGGTTGCAATGTATCGATGTGTTCATATATCATTGTTACCTGACTATAAGTTCAATAATTAGGATGTCACTGAGTTGTCAATGCTTCTTAGGAATTTTCAAGAGTGACGAGCTAATGTCAATTTTCTAAAAGCTCTACCTAATGTCAGAAAAAAAAAGTTGCTATGCATTTTCTTATCGTGTTTGGTCTATTTTTAGTCGTCTCCTAGGTTCAAATCTAGTTTTGTTCCATTTGTTCATTTCATAGTTAATAAATGCATTTTCAATTCTTCATTCATTGATGTTATACTCTTGCATCTCTGTCATTTCTTTCCTCTCACTCACTAAACCAACCCAGAATAGGAATGATGATTTTGAGAATAAAAGCATACAAATATAGCTTTGAGAATCTTATTTTCAGTGAAAAGACAAATGAAAGTGAAAATAGTCGTTTATATGGTGAATAAAGACATTACAAAATGTATTATTCTGATCTGAGGTCACGTTTTTGTTGAATTTATTTCTGCTTAGAAATGATGGAGATGTGTTCTTTCTTCTACCCCAAACACCTTTTTTGCAAGCCCAATTAAGCTTTAAAAAATCTTCATTTCATGACACTTAACCAATGATCATTCCCTATACTGAGATAATTTTTTTGTCAAAATACATGTCTCAAAAGTTAAAAAAAATTCTCAAACAGGGGCAAAAGAAAAAGACCAAGGCAAAAAAAATAATATTGCAAAAAATTCAAAGCCAAGTGAACCTTGTGATACTTTTAGGAGTCCTCTTACATTAGGGGGGGATTTGTTCAATATAAATTCTGATTGCAATTTTTTTTAAACTGAGGGTAGTTATTGTAAAAAGTTCATATGCAAATATCCAATTTTGGTTTCTCAAGATAAAAAGAAGGAAAATAATGATCACTATGAGTGTGGAAAGTGGTATGTGAAATGCTTTAGTTCTCCAAAGAATCATTCCAAAACTGGAAAAGATCTTATTCCACTATTTATTTTCTCATAACCTCTTCAAATCCTTATCAGCATTTGTGGTTAATAAGAAAACTTTTAATCAAAATATTTATTCTATCATTCTTACTTCCTCCATTTCTTTCCTCCAACATCCTGATCATTTAGATGACATTTCAAATTACTCTTGTAATTACTTAGAAGCGTGACTTTTGGAAAAAAAATAAGAGTTTGAGGTCATGGTGAAAACTTGAAAGGGTACCATAAGGAAAAAAGAAGTTTGAGATAATGGTGAAAACCTGAAAATGCACCATTGGCGAAAAAAAGGAGGGACAAATGTCACCATGTATATATAATAGGGTTTTAAGCTATTTGAAAGGATGCCATAAGCAAGAGGGTAGCACTGGAGTTACCAAGTGGTATATTCATAGTGATAGCTCAGAAGAACAATATTGGATGTTTTATAAATTGGGAGTGAAGAAAAGAAGCAAAATAAGAAAAATCATTTGTTTGTCTCCACCATCGACATAAGCTGAATTCTGTGACATGATCCAATATAAAGGAGCATACCATTTTCTCTATCATATACTTGATATCTCATTGTCAATCTATGATCCTAGTCCAAGTGAGTATTTTGATGGATGATGAAAATGACCCCAATGGCCCATTTTAAAAAATAATAACAAAAAAACCATCATACGATCTTCTTAAAATATTCACAATTATGCATGGTGTTCACGTTATCATGATCATCTCGCTTGCATTATAAGTCAAGAATTCCATTACATAAACATGCATCATACTAGTTGTTTTATTTATTTCAAATTATCAAGAACATGCATTTAAAATATATGACCACATTGGTCAACTTTCAAAATATCATCAAATAATCTTCTTACAAATGTTCACAATCAGGCATAGCATGCATTCAAAATCACTACTTTGCATTATATTCAAGAATTACAATGCATAGACATGTATCACATTACTTTGTTTTGATACAATTCAAGTGCATGAATCATCTCACGATATTCTTTTGAAATCTACACATGACTTTCTAATATTTAGAGTCTGCATTAGTCTAGCTCTGGGTATCATATGAAGCTTGTATAAATCAGATCAAACGTCATTTCATTTTCTTCGGTTAATCAAATCAATTTTGTTGCGATCAAAGCTCGGTGTCATCGACTGGTCCATTTCAATTAATATGGTTAAATTGAACCCGAATTGACACAAGGTCGAAGCCTGTGTCTATCCAGGTCTGTTTTACTTTCAAATATCTTCGGTTAAATCGAACCCGACTTTGTCCCTGTCGAAGCCTGGTGTCAGCGCCTGATCTGTTTTAATTAATATAGTTAAATCAAACCCAATTGAGTCGAGGTCGAAACCTGTGTCTATCCAGATCCGTTTTCCTTTCAAATATTTTTGGTTAAATCGAACCCAATTTTGTTACGGTCGAAGCCCGATTTCAGCGTCTGGTCTGTTTCAATTATTATGATTAAATTGAACTCGAATTGAGTCGAGGTAAAAATATGTGTCTATCCATGTCCATTTTCCTTTCAAATATGTTCGGTTAAATCGAACTCAACTTTGTAACGGTCGAAGTCCACTGTCAGCGCCTGGTCTGTTCCAATTAATATGGTTAAATCAAACCCGAATTGCGTCGAAGTTGAAGCCAGTGACCATCCAGGTCCATTTTCCTTTCAAATATCTTCAGTTAAATCAAACCCGACTTTGTCACGGTCGAAGCCCGGTGCCAGCGTCTGGTCCATTTCAATTAATATGGTTAATCGAACTCGAATTGAGTCGAGGTCGAAGCCTGTGTCTATCCAGGTGCATTTTCCTTTCAAATATCTTGGTTAAATCGAACCTGAATTGAGTCGAGATCGAAGCATGTGTCTATCCATGTCATTACATAAAGTCTGAATCAATCGAGGTTTCTATTCCAATATTCCATATATTATTTTCTCATACCGATCAAAATACTTATTTACACATTTGTCCACCTTCTAAGTTTAGAAGTGTGAACAAAAGGAGACAGTTGTAGATACTGTATTTTTTATGGTCTAATACTTTGAATATACACATTTTTCTCATATATTATCTAAGACTATATGTATGATTTCAAAAAATAGCCCAATGACTAAAAATAAGAAAAGAGACTAAGGACTAAAAAAATAAATTAGGAGAAAATGATTAAAAGCAAAAAAGTAAACCCTAATTTTGCCTATAAGTATGGAGTGAGTCCTTCACTTTAAAGGGGGTTATTTTTTGGAGAGAGAAAGAGAGGTCTTGAGAGAGAAAGAGAGGATATCTTTTTAGAGTGTGTGTGAGAGAAATAGGAGAGATTTTTCAAGATAGAGAGAAATAGAGTCTACATTTCTATTCATTTTCTCTCATTATTTTTCTTAAGGTAGATTAATTTTTCTACACATTAGCTAACAATATATCTTTTTCATTATTCTTCATCATCTTTTATCCATACTCATATAGTGTATACTCTTTGTTTCTGTTTCCATATATATGTATTTGTTATTCCTTCCATCCTAAAGAATAGTCCCTATTACCAGAGAATTTCACAGCAAAGAATATTGAGAGTAAAAAATTAGCATAATCAGATAAGAACTAGAAGATGTAAAGTGAAATTGGTCATGTATACAGTAAGTTTTGATCGTTTGATCAACGAAAGGAATGACACGATGTGCAATATGATGGGAGAAATTCATTGGCTGTGATAAAGCTTTACTTATCATCATCGAATTTTCCTTCAAATCTCCAAACAAAATCCGATAAGAATTCCCACCAAAACCTTGCTCTCTCAGGCATTTCTCCATACGCTTTGGTTTCAACCATACCAAATTCAGCGCTCTCCAGGTCCATGTCAATATGATCACTGCTATAGCGGAAATTGAAACTGCAACGAGCAATACCTTCATCTTCATGTCTACGTGAGTGTTTGTTGAAGAGAGAGACTCCATGCTTGTGTGAGTGTGTTAGAAAGAGAGAGAGAGAGAAAGAAAGACTGCTACTTTTAACTTGACTGAATGTTATTCTCTGCTGAGGTTTTCTGGGGGGGTTTCTTTTGTCCAGAATGCTACAACTAAGGAGTAAAGATTTTTTGTAAAAGCAACCTTCAAATAATTAAACATATAAAGCTGAGAATTTTCACATGACAATGTCTTCTTTTTCATGTTTTAAGTTCATTATTTATCACAGTGCATACATGCATGAACTGGTCAAAATAGTGAGAAGTCTGTTTGAGTTCCCCTATCTACAATCATTCAATTATATATGTGAACTATGTGAAGAAATCAACGTAACGGAAAATACAAGATCTTGAATTATTCAAGAAACAACTTATTATTAAAGAATTGAAAAACTATCTCTTGAAGCGTGACGATCAAAAATCAAAACCTCATATTCCTTACTATTCCTCGGACCATTAACCAAATATACGAGTAGGTGGGCGCTCGAATAAAATCACTTAAAAACTAACTCATCTTTTTGCTTCTAAAAACAAATTGTTCGGCCACAGTGTTCTTTTTGTTTCTCTAGAGAAAAACCACCGTACCAGAAGGAAGTTTTTCAAAAAATGGCTCTTTTAAAAGCCATCACTTCACATGGATTACAATTGTAACCCATGTGAAACAATGAACAGTTTGGGAAATTCCCAACCGTTGTTGTGTTTTTTATTTGATTTTTTAATTCATTAAAACTATTAATTAAATTAATTTTAATTAATTTTTTACTTCCTTTTTTTAGCATAAAGACGGAGTTACTTTTAAGATCACTCGGTTGACAATAGAGCATCCACATTAAATCATTTGTTCATTAAACAAATCTCATCACAACGTGACTCAAATCCGAAGTTAGTAAAGGGACCATAAGGATAAAAATATATTTGGCTAAATAATTAATAAACTCTATCGATTAAACTTATAATCAAATTTATGAATTATTAATTAAGATTAACTCCACTATAAAATCGTAACTGAACTCCAAGTGTATTTTATATTACTCGACGTAATTATCTTTGACCTATTATTCATTATGTAATACTCCTCCATAATATAGTACCGCGTATAATTAGGTAAATTACTATTGACCTAATATTTATACACATCTTATTATCCTTAGGTTCCAAATTCATTCTACTGATCAACTATGATAATTTTCATACTTGATAACTCAAGTAAAATTATCAAATTTCTAGTACTCCATGAGAGATACTAAACACTTAGTTCATTATGACCATATAAATGAATTACCTAAGAGGTACTATGTCACCTGATTAAAAGTGTCTATGGATTCTGCTATTAAGAATCAATGGACTAACTATCTAATAACTCAATCATCCAACATACAAAATATGTTGACCCATAGAGTCTCATTTTTAATAGATCAAAACAACTAAGTTATTAAATATGAACTCATAACTCTCTCAAGATTGAGAGCACGCATAAAATAATAGCAATGAATCATGATTTTCATTTGATAGTACTTTGTTGAAAATCAGACTCATTAGTCCTTTCAATGCATTCCAAATTCACTAGTACATTAACTAGATACTCCACCTAGAGACCAAGGTAAGCAACTCTACATAATAGAGTTAATGTACCACGATCTTCTCTTAGCAAAGCGCCCAGCTTCACTAGACTGTGAAATTAAGTATTTTTAAGTCATAAAGGACTCTTGGTTAAATAACTTGTTCCCATGAGCTAATCTCCATAGGAACCATAAACCAAATACTAATATGTTTATGGATTTTTTACAAGAATGTATTGCACATAATATAAGAATAAATTATTTATTATCAATCAGAATTAAATGTCTCAATAATATATTAGAATTTTGGTGCTTTTAGGACACAATCCTAACAATCTCTCACTTACCCTAAAGCACGTTTACAACAGGTTAACACTAATGTTCTCTACATGTGACCCAAAGACTTTTGTGGCTAAAGTCTTCATAAACTGGTCTGCTAGGTTCTACCGTTGAAGTAATATAATTTAAAATCTTAATCCATTTACCGACCTAGTATGAGATTCTCACCATGATAGACAAGCACATAATCCCTCGTTCTCGTAAGATACTTGAGTATATGCTTCACAACTATCCAGTGAAATCCTCTAGGATTTAACTGATATCCGCTGACTAAGCGTACTATAAAATATATATCAAGTGTACAATATAACATACTTAAGACTTTCACCACAAAAAATAAAGGAATTGTCTTCATGCTATATATTTCATCCTATGTCATAAGACACTGACATAATATATAGGTTCCAAACCTAAAAGGGTAACATGCCCTTTCTTGGAATCTATCATTGTACACTTACACAACATATTATTGTCTACACAATACAAGATAAGTATATCATTCTATATTCAAGTCTCGAAAGAACTTAATTCTTAGAATGAAGACCACTTTTCCAAAGTCTTTGATATCATAAATTCAAACAAACTTAGTTATATCGATGACATTTCATTATATATCAGTCTTGATGACAAAATTCCATCTACATAAAACACCAAGAAAATCATTATGTTTCCTTCCTTTCTCTTGTACTGATATGCCTCATTATGATCTTGATCAAAATCAAAATTTGATTACATGATCAACATAATGTTCTAAGTCTTTAATGCATGCTTAAGTCCATAACTAGACTAATGCATCATGTATATCATGATTCCTGACCTTTAGCGACAAATCAAAAATTGAGAGATAAATATATTCATTTCAAGATCGTCATACAAAATAGCGTTCTTGACATCCATTTGCTAAAAAAACTCGTATAAGAGATGAAAATGTAAAGGATACAATATCCTCATAGACATGAGCATGACTATTAATGAAAATGATATGTTATACTTAATATCATCTTTCTAAGTATGTCATTTCTCACTAAGTCTAGCCTTGAAGATCTTGACTTTGCATCTATTTCTGGCTTCCGCTTGTAGATCTTCAACACCCAATTCTTTAGGAGCTTCTACAAGCTTCCATACTCCATTAAAATTAATGGAATCATTTTCAAATTTCATTGTTTGAAGCCAATGATTTAGTTTGCATCATTTATAACCTCTATGCAGTTTTTAGGATCTGAGTCATGTTCCTCTGAGATGGACTTGAAAATCTCTCACTTGAACATGAATCTCTCAATTGGTTGTGATCCCCTCATACTACTACGCATTGATTGGGATCTATCTTATGTTTCATCTGGATTACCATATCAGACTCTCCTAGGAACATTTACTTCTCATATGAATGAGAAACGCTCCTCATTACAAAAAGGTTATGTACTACTAGGAAATACTTTATTCTTATTCTCTTGACTAACTGGATTCTCACTAACTTCTGGACTTATCTATTATCAAACTAGATTGCGTGACACACGTACGATTGGAAACTTCTTCTAAGTTTGTGTTGCGTCTAGATATTCCTTTTGAAATATAATCTTCTTCCAAGAATACAATGTTTATACTTACAAACACTTCTTATTCTTGGTACCATAAAAACAAATAACCCTTATTACTTTTTTTGCATAGCCTATAGTTAGATTTTATTTCTATGTACCATCTATCTTGGCAACATTCTCCTTTAGCACGTGTGCTAGACATCCACATATATGAAGGTTACGTAAACTAAGTTTACGAACATTTCATAATTCTTGTGATGTTTCAAGAATTTTCAAAGATGATGTTAGATTCAAAATATGTAATCTATAAAGCAAATCCTCAAAAAGAAAATAGGCCAGTTAAATAACTACACATAGACCTCATCATGTTAAAAGAAAACATTTCAACTTACTGTTACACAATTCTCTGGGTGAGCCAGATGTAACCAACCAGAATACAATTTCGATATTCATCTTGTAGTTAGTGAATGTCATTAAGAGGTATTTACTTCTTCAATCAAATCAAAGAGACATCGTTAGTCACTCCAATGCCTTCTTGACTTTCGTTCTAAACTATTTGATTTCTCAAAATTTTCAGAATCGAGAAACATAAGATGAATATAGTCATATCTAGAGTACTCGTCAATAAAATTGACATTATACCCATAGCCACCCCTCACTTAGACTTTCACTTGTCCACTTAAATAATATACTCCAACACTAACGTCACAGACCTCTATGTCATTCTGTCTCAAAAAAGACTCTTGGTTATATACTTATTAGTAATGAATTCGCTTACTTGTAAGAGTTTATAAATTTTAAAACCATGAAGCTTGTCTCTTACTAGTCTTCGAATCATACTTAGATAATATGACCATGACATATGTTATAGACATATGCTTGGTTTGAAACTTTTCACTTCTATAATGTACTATGTATACTATTATTTTACTTGATATCATGCAACACAAAATTTAGAAATAAATGTACTATAAAAAAAACAATGCATACGCCTTTATCGAGTCTTCTCATAATAGAAGCACTTCTCATTAGAGCTTGCTCTCTCTTTCTTACTCTAAGTCAACTCTATTTAGAGATCTTCATCTTATCTAGGCTAAGCTTAAGCTCAATCTAAGAAGTTGACTGGGTCACGTTTAACACAATCTGTGTCTTCAAGATTCTCTTAGCTATCTGGAGTTTCTAATTCAGTTCATCCCAATTAAACATTTCTGCATGTGTTGTAGTTTAATCATGAACCGATCTAAGGAATCCGCTTAGGTATCCAAGACTAAATGGACTTGGGTTTCCCTATCGATTTCGGCTATAGGAATCTCTGTCTCGTTTTTAAAAACACCAACCATAACGATATGGTCATTAACCAGAGTTTACATTTCCATCTTAGTGTTCAACATTACCCTTCAGACATCTTAGTGGAGATTAATGATTGTTAGCAGCTTCCATGGAGAATGAATTTACTATATTTCCAACATATTTGTCGTATAATGACACCATGTTACATGGAGCTAAAATTCAGAGTATCTGCATAGCCAATATTAATTTTATTCTCCTGAGTGGAACTCTAAGAAAGGTCTAGAGTAGCGTTAATTAGGAGTGTACTTGTTTCTTTTTATGATCAGATTAAAGTCCTAGTTAATATCCATCAATGTCGATAATATTTTCTATAAAGATGCTAATGGGCTCATGGATAATATTTTAATTACTAAAAAATAATAAAATTCTCAATCATTACAAACACATTCTAATTAATGCATACATCATATCATGAAAATAAAAAAAAAACTCAAAAAATAACATGCAATATACACAACGGTATCCCAACTCTCATAAACATACGGACGCTTACACAGAACACACATTCAAAAAAATTAGGTAGGATATTCTAATCCAATTAATCACCAATCTGATATTAATACATAGTAATCTTACTAATCTAGTATCAATATCTAGCAATTAACTAGCGTTCAGCTTTGGTCTCTCGAAATAAGTAATAAGAACCGCTTAGGTGGGATACTACAAAAATGAGTCAAGTGCTTACCATTATTTCACCATCAGACTTGTGACAAGTGGACAACTCCTACTTAGGCAGATCGTTTCCAGTTATTCACTTATCAAGGTGATCATTATGAACTTTGTAATATCTGATACTTCGGATACCCTCCTTTAGGGAGCTTCCAAGATTGAAGACGAAGTACCATGGCACCTTACTATGATCCAATAATGGAGATGAGTTTCGATTAAGAATCTCGCTCTCACTTGATCTTTTAAATAATGTGAGTTTTTATTACCGTGGGTTACTAAATGACATTAGATAATTAGCCAACCTAATCTTTAGCAACCTACTCCGATTAAAGAAGCATGCTCAATTAGTATTACATTTAAGTTAATATAATTTTATCTAAATTCTAATAATCTCACAATTTTATTAACGACAAATTAAATATCTAGCGAGATTATTAAAATTACATTTACATAAAATTAATAACATGCTTAATTTTATACCCTAATCGATTATGCTTAATTTTATCTTTATTATGCAATTACAAACGCTTATTCTTTTAGAAATATAAAGCCACATGATATCTAAATGTGATGTGCATAAAATAAAATTATCCAAGCATGATGGGTATAAAATATAATAAACAAAATATCATGACATAAAAGATAAATATCTAAAACATACTCTAGCCTTGCATAACCCTACCATATTTTAATTTAAAATCTAAAATTGATCTTCAAGATAGGCTGAGATCAATCTCTGGCATAAAAACCGTCTACCCCTGGTTGACACCCTTGATCTCACTGTGGGTTTCACCCACTGGCCACCGTCAACCGTTACCCACTACCTCACGAGGTTGCTCCCGTTCCAACGAACAAAACTCAGAAAACAGAAAAATTCTCGTCACTTCCCGATGCGTCGAATTCAGCCTCAAATTGTACAGGGGAAAACATCAGAATATGGTCTTCTTTGTGAAACACAAAATTCTGGGTCTTTGAGTTATCTTTCCAGAGGATTTTGATTCGCCTTAATCAGATATCATATCCGAAAGTTATGATTCGAAACACCGAACTGTTACCGTGCAGCCACTTCTACTCAGACGCGAGATTTCAACCGTCTTTCGATTCCGTTTCAGTGTCATTTCAATCTCCACCTAATACGAATAATTACATCATAATAATCCTAACTTTCTAGAAGAAAGTTTACAAGAATCTATGAGAATTAAATACGAATCTTAAAGGAAACAATAATCTCTTCATAGATTGTCCCTCTAATTACATAAACAACAGAAAAATACACGTAAAATCTACATGGTTATGCAAGGGAATATATAAAACAATCAAAAACCCACATTTATATTTTTCAAGGCATTTCTCGAATAATTCAAAACATTTTCTCTGATACCAATTGAAAGAATCAATGCAGTGAAAAATACAAGATCTTGAATTATTCGAGAAACAACATATTATCAAAGGATTGAAAAAATACATCTTGAAGCGTGACGATCAAAAATTGAAAGATCATAATCTTCCTTACTATTTCTCGAACCATCAACTAAATATATGAGCGGGTGGACGCTCGAATAAAATCACATAAAAACTAACTCATCTTTTTGCTTCTAAAAATAAATTGTACGGCCACAATTTTCTTTTTGTTTCGTTAAAGAAAAACCACTGTAACAGAAGGAAGTTTTACAAAAAATGGCTTCTTTTAAAAGCCATCATCACTTCACATGGGTTAAACAATTGTAACTCATGTGAAACAATGCAACGGTTGGGAACGTTGTTTTGTTTTTTATTTGATGTTTTTAATTCATTAAAACTATTAATTAAAATTAAATAAATTATTTTTAATTGATTTTTGACATCTTTTTTTTAGATTAAAGACGGAGCTAGTTTTAATATCACTTAGTTGACAATAGAGTATTCACGTTGAACCATTTGTTCATTAAACAAGTCTCGTAGTAATGTGACTCAAATTCGAGGCTATTAAGGATATCAAAAGGATAAAAATACATTTAGTTAAATAATTAATAAACTCTATCGATTAAACTTATAATCAAATTTATTAATTATTAATTACGATGAACTCCACTATAAAATCATAACTGATCTCCAAGTGTATTTTATATTACTCTACGTAATTATTCTTGATCTATTCTTGATTATGCAATGCCCCTCCTTAATACAGTATCGCGTATAATTAGGTTGAGTTTATTATTGATTGTGCAATGCCCCTCATTCTTAATAGATCAAAATAACTAAGTTATAAATAATGAGCTTATAACTCTCTTAAGATTGAGAGAACGCATAAAATAATAGCAATGAGTCATGATTTTCATTTGACAATACTTTGCTGAAAATCAGACTCATTATCCTTTCAATGTATTCTAAATACACTAGTACATTAACTAGATACTCCACCTAGTAACCAAGGTAAGCCACTCTACATAATAGAGTTAATGTACCATAATCTTCTCTTAGCAAAGCGTCTAGCTTCACTAGACTGTGAAATTAAGTATTTACAAGTCATAAATAATTTTTGGTTAAATACTTTGTTCCCATGAACTAAACTTCATAGGACCCATAAACTAAATACTATTATGTTTGTGAACATTTTACATGAATGTATTGCACATAATATAAGAATTAATTATTTATTATAAATCATAATTAAATATCTCAATAATATAATAGAATTTCAATACTTTTAGCATACAATCCTAAGACTATGCGCATTTATATGCATATATCTTCTTTATTCCTGAATATTGTTTTAGTTTTTCTAAAGCAATTGAAAGCTGCATGGTTTGCCATCAGTAACTAGATGAGAGAGAGTTTGGATATAAAAGTAGCCAGTAGAAAGAAGAAAGAAGTTCAAAATGAACGTTTACTTGTACCAATATATTTTTATCGTACATTTTTTGTCGACTGCACTTAATAAAAAAAATCACACAAACATCTCATGTTTATGGAGTTCACGAAAAAAATTTCCTGCATTGGCGATTATTGTACAAAAACGAGACGACACAAACCCTTTATTTCCTTTTTCATGTATAGCTTCACCCATTCTTCTTGTCCTTCTCTTTCACCTCCCCTATTCCAATCCTACAAAAAGAGAAAGTCTTCTCTTTATTTAGAATAAACAAATATAGTATAATAAATAAAAAGTACTTGTAAGAGTCTGATTGTAAGAGTATATTCATCGTTATTATAATTAAAAATGTAGAATGAAATATTAAAAATAAAAATAGATTTTAAATTATTGCATAACTTAAAATAGTAAAGGTTACAGTTGGGCCATAATTAGTTGTGAGTTCAAATCTAGACGGAATAGATTTGCCCCAACTATTGAGTTAACTCTAAACAAGTTTTGCATTATTATTTTTTACTTTCCAGACCTGATCTGAGTTGTCTAGATATGAATAGATGACTTAGAGATGCAACTACATCTTTATCGTTGCTTAAAAATGATGGAGAGTCAAGGAATATTTGATTCTCATTTGTCCATGTCAACTGTCACATGACTCTTTCTCTCACATCATGCTTCACGTGCTCCTTTGGTGAGGTAGCATGGCCACCTAGACAATTCGGTTACTGAAATATTCCATCATGAATTCCTACTAGCTTGCCTTTTGTCTAATGCATAGCTAATTGTCTCTTAAGCTTGCTTAGTGTATGTATGGAATCTAATAGGAGAATAAATTTTACATATTTGAATTATGAATTTTCAATGTCAAAGTTGAAAAAAAAAACATCAAATTTATATCTTGATTTATTAAGTAAGCAATGTTAAGTGATAGTGTTGTTAGTTTAGTTTGTTGAAGGGTTTTTCTGTCTTTTCTCTTTAACTAGCCGTTAGTTTGTTTTCTTCTTCCTTGTATATTTGTTTTGGTTTTCTCTTGGGTTGGTGTGTGAATATAGAATTAATGATTCTTTCCTTTTTCTTCTTCTTCCTTCTTCTCTAGCTTTCTCTTCTCTTCTCTTCAGCAATTTTGTTCATATTTCCTTCTTCTCCTAAAACTCTTCATGGTATTGAAAACTCTTCAGGATAGAGATAAGGTTTAATAATTCGATTTTAAACGAAATATATTAGAGGAAAATATATTGGTCCTTAAATATTGACCGGGAAATCGGTACAGAGCCAATAGAGCACTGTAGTATTTTAAAATGTGTATGCGAGTATTTTAAATATGTTCAACAGTAAGGTACCAACACATTTGAGGTACCTACACTACCTAGGATAGCACAATATTTTGTAAGTACTTTAAATGTGTTGTTGGTACTACATTATTGACGCATCTAAAGTACCCCGATAGCGTACCAGCCCGCACCACAATAACCTTATTGTACATCTTTTGTCTACTGCACTTAACAAAAATTGTTATATTGGCCACGATTCAGTCCATATACTTTTCGCCAATATACTCTTATTGTACATCTTTTGTCGACTGCACTTAACAAAAAAAATCATACAAACATCTCATGCTTAAGGAGTTCACGATTTTTTTTTCCTGCATTGGCGATTATTGTACAAAAACGAGACGTATGACAGTTAGTGTTGAATATATGTTAAGTGCAGTCAACAAAAATAGATTAAATGACTTGATGAAAATTCTAGAAACTATATTGAGAAAATTAGAAAAACACAGAAAAATTAAAAATAAGTGTACGTACGTAACAAGAACTAAAAGTGTATTTTACTAAAAAAAAATTGCAAAACCTCCTCTGCACTACGTAGTACGTACCTTAGATTTTAATTGTTCAATCTGTTCTGTGAACAGTTGAGCCTGACATACAATTGAAGAAATAATTAACAAAAAAATAATAGAAGATAAAGGGTTAAAGTGATCTCAATGAATGGAATGCGTAACCAGAATATAAGGCTGTGTTTGGGTTTTAAAGACTATGAGGGAAAAGAAAACAGAACTGTAGGCAATAATTCTGTTTAAGTTGCTCGACTCCATTAAAATATGGAGAAAAAAGTAGTTTTTCCAATAATAATTTGTTAATTTATCATCTTTCTTTATTTTCCTTTTTTAGCTATATATGCCACACTTTTTCTTTGCACTTTAAATTTCACAATCCAAACATAGCCTTAAGTCAAGAACATGCAGAAAGAAGTACCTTTCTTGGTCTAATTCGAGTTAAGCTCCGTTCCAGCTGGCTATGGATATTATGGAGTTCCTCAAGGGAACGTGAAGCCAAGCCATATCCCATAAGCTTCCTAACACATGAAAAACTGTCATTTATGCTGTAAAGGGCACCATAATATGCACAATTAAAGAGAATTAATGTACCTTTGAGAAGCTTCAAGGAGCTCAATCTTCTTTGCTAGGCTCGTACTTTCATTCTTCAGTTGCTGCATGCATTTACAGTATTGATTAATGATGAGATCATTAACAATAACAAATTGCTGCTATGTATGAAAAAATTCCTAAATTCTACTCGGAAGAATCTTAAAACTTTCCTGACTATTTTTTAGTTTCCTAAATTCTTATAAGAAGAATCATAATGAAAAATTTATGGAAAAAATCTATTAATAAAGAGCCCTGATCTAAGTGTGAAGACCCAAAATGAGATAACAGGTATCAATCCATTTATGAAAGATACCAACCATAAAATTAACCCCAAAGGGACTTGCCTTAATTAAGAAGCTATTAATTAAGAATAAATATTTTGAAGTTCTAAGTAGGGAAAGATATAACCTGCTTATGTTGTTCCGTGCCAATCTTCTTGACTTGTGCACCATTTTCACGTTTCTGATAGCTCTCTATGGTCTTTTGCATCCTGTGGGATCCAAAACATACTATTAATTGTGTATAAACATTTCTTCTTAGATACTTTTTATATATTTCTGAGAATAAACTTTTACATTATTTTTTTACTTTTTCAGATCTCATCTGAGTCGTTTAGATATGAATAGACGACTTAGATGTAACTACATATTTGTCATTGTTTTAGAAACGGTGGAAAATCCGGATCTATATGGAAAATAAGATAATTTCATTCTCAGATCATAACAATATTTAATGGTAGTGAGGAAATAATTTCAAATCGGCTTGGAATATGTCTTGAGATAAGAATATAAGTTTCTAAACTCATAAGCTAGCTTTTAAATATGAGTTACAATACCAGACATTAACATCTCATCGAACCAACTCAAGCAGGAGTAAACACATACTAGCTTTACACGTGACAATAACTATGAAAAATATCGATATGCACGTGACGAGTATGTTGAGTAAATATCTCATATCGAATGAGAATGTCTTTGGCTAGAAATAAAAACTTTTGTTATAGTTGTTATTGTCGAATTGCCCTTATACATTTGTACAGGTATTAATGCAAATCATTTTTCAATTATAAAAAATCATAAATTAACATGTGAGTATGAATTAAGCCTAGTAATTTAATAAATACTAAAGTCTTACATAGTATTACTAGATAAATAAATGGGATGTTCCAACGACTAGAATTTTATTGTTTATGATTTTTTTCTCAAGTCGGCCAAGTTTGATATCACATGTTCATGTACCTTATTTATGTCGAACCTATCTTATCGGTGTAGTTGTGTGTCCTTACTAAATATATATCATCTGACCTTAAAACGTGACATGACAAACTTGTGTTAACAATAAAACCTCAAATATGTTGCATGTTCCCAAGAACTCATATAGTAGAATGGTCTTTGCTAAAAATAAAACTAAATAGACATTTTATTTTTTTGTCAAAGTTTAAACTATCATAGATAGAAAATATGATAACACAAATTACGATTCTGCAATATGGGTGTGAAAATAATATGGGTGTGAATATGAGATCCTAGAAGATTATGAACAAATAATTTTTAATCTAACAGAAAAAATTGGGATAGAAACCGATGCATTAGGTAATATTCATAATAAAAATATCATATACGTGTGTGCATGTGTATATATATATATATCTTCATTAACTGTTTCTAATACCCCTCTTAAACAGTTAATAAATCTTCTGATCCACATCATCAAAAGGGTCTTGTGAATCCTGGAAGGGATCATGGGCCATCGGGGAAGAGAACGAACATGAGATTTTCCATTTAATTTCTAAGATGGAGATTTAGACGATTGACTCTTTTTACTTTTTATTGGGTGACTTGACTCTACTGAAAATTCAGAGTTAGAGCTTGTATTATTTTCAATAAGAATGAGCATTTTTTGTATTAACTCATGTTTTTCTTTTGATTTTTTAGACCTGATTTTGCCTTTTGAAGAAGGTCTTGCGATAGACTTTGAATTTTGGGAGGAATTTGATGATTGGTTAATTTGAGGAGCTTGGTTATCTGGTTCCTTAATTTTTAAGGAGGCCACTGGAGGCTTGAGAGACTTTAACTGGGGGTGAGATTTTGCTAATTCTCCATTTATGAAAGCGGATATCTTTAATGTACTGAATTTGTGCCACCATTTTACATAGTATTGTCTGGTGAGAATTTCCCCTTCAATGGCGTATCGCCACTTCAAAATCCATGAAATTTTGTATTTATTTAAGAAATAAATTATTGGGGGAAAAGAGGACTCAACTGTTGAGGGTTTAAATAATTTTAAAAATAAGCTGAAATTTTGTTGTAATTCAATTGGGAATATTTCAAAGACAGGGCCATGGATTGACCACCATTTTGGTAAATTGACTTTGAAATTTTTGTCAAAATTTAAAAACCAAGAATGGGAAAATTCACCATTTTGGTGCAAAAAAATTATTTGTCATGCATTGTAGTCAAAATAATTATATTGTTTTTATTTAAAATGGGTTTTAACCCTGAGGGAATTTTCCATTCTTCCAAAGTTATTATTCTGAAGATATAGAATGAATGACAGAGGATTTTTCCTTATGCACTGTTTATGGGTTTAATATTTATTGATTTTGTTTCTTAAAGAATATCTTGGTAGAAACTAAGGGTTTTGTCCTTGTGTCCATGGACGAAATGAGAATCAGGAAGGTAATGAGCCTTCGCTATTTCTATTGGATTTTTAAAATGGGTGAATGAGTGTTCAATATAAAAAAATATTTTTACTGAGGGCTTTCCTATGACAAGGAGAAGACTTTCTATAATTGGTGAGTGGTTGGTTGATGATCAATTGTGGGTGAAATGGTTTAGAGACTGCAAATGGATCAAATTGATTGGTCAAAGCAGATTGGTAATT
This sequence comes from Datisca glomerata, assembly GCA_003255025.1. NCBI lineage: Eukaryota > Viridiplantae > Streptophyta > Magnoliopsida > Cucurbitales > Datiscaceae > Datisca > Datisca glomerata. Next base: position 100,210 of record QANY01008484.1, read on the forward strand.
AGACCTGATAGACCCAAGAACTTTCAATTGGGTATTTCTTAGAGAAGGGACAAGTGGTAGGAGGGGGATAGGTGGAGGAGAAGGGACAAGTGGTGGGAAGGGGATAGGTGGAGGAGAAGGAACAAGTGGTTGGACGGGGATAAGTGGAGGAGAAGGAACAAGTGGTTGGACGGGGATAAGTGGAGGAGAAGGAAGCAAAGGCGGCGGCAAAGGTGGCGAAGGCGGGGGAGACCGGGGAGGAGAAGGAGAAAAAGGGTTGTCAGGGCTGTTCGGTGAAGTAGGGAAAGGCCACTGCCCACAAGTCCCAAATAAGTATTGAAAAAAAGGGTCACAATTTGATCTTCTTCTGCTTCTTCTGTTGTTAGTTCTCTTTTCTGATTGTTCCTTTGTGATTTCAGTGTTATGTTGATTATGATTTGGGTGGGTGATGGATTCTGCGAGGGAGTGGGTGACCAAAAGTAGTGATATAACAATCACTATTACTATGCTCATTGTTGTTTTCATTTCTAAGCCAACGCATGCGCTTTACTCCATGCATTTGCACGAAGAGTAAGTAGTCTATCTTGCCTTGCTTTTATATATAGAGACAACACAGAGAGAACTTGAAGTATTAATCATATGTACAGATGGGTTTGACTTGTGTTGCTTTCACTCTCAAATTGCAAGTACAATTTTGTTTCCCAATAATATGTTACTTCTTTCAAAGCTAGTCCATTACTGCGCTCGCGACAAATCCAATTAGTTTTTTCAGATGAATTAGACATTCCAGTTACTTTTAGCTAATTACATGAAAAACTATGTATCGGTATCATATTTTCATTTAATTCGTATATTTCTCTCAGCATAGTCTGAGTCGATTCTTTCCATGATAAACCAACAGCACAAGTTTTAATCCCTTGTAAGTAGCTTTTAATTATTCCAGAATAAAGCAGTTATTCCATGAGTCGTAACGCGTCATACCAAATATATTAATGTCAAATATCACAATCATAAACTAAGTAGTGTATTTTTTTTTATCAAAATTACATTATAAATTCTAAAAAGAATGAAAGAATATGAGTTGAATTCATGACTTTTAAGATATGTGTTTGAATTTAACCTGTTTGTCTGAACTATGTAGTGTATAGCATTAGAGAAATATACTCTCAATCAATCTCATATGCATCTCATGAACTATTAACCTCACAGAATACTGATTTCTTTCTCATTACTAATCCATGTGAAATACTGAAACTATATTTAAATCTTGAAAATTAATATAAAAATATAAAAGATTGCATTACATTATTTAGAGTTTCTAGAATATGCACAGAAAAATAATTATATGAATGAATTTTCTTATTAATATATTTTTTTCTATTTTTCTCTAAATTTTTTCTAAGAATATCTAAACATAGCACATAAAATCATCAAGAGAAAACAGGGGTGAAATTTGAATTGACCAATAAAAATTGGAAAGCCGGCTGCTTTCTGGCTCATGATATGCATAATTCATGGATGGTTTTGTTTTTCAGATTTCAATGTTGAGAAGAGAGAAAAGGGTCAGGAAATTAAATTGTAAGATGGAAAAATAAAAGGAGCCGCATTTCAAAGCATGCACTGAGATGAACAGCATAGATACTGTCAACCCTGGGGGAGTTGGATTAATGCACCTACTCGAGCATTTATATAGGCATCAGTAATTACTAAGGGATAAGACTTCTGGCCGAGGCCGACCTACATTTTTCGACTTTCAATATGCATTGCTTAGTTGGCAAGAATTAGATCCTCTTCTCGCTGAGCAGATAACAGAGGTGCTTTTAACTGATCAACAGCTCATATTAACCAGTGTTATATTTTTTAAAAAAAAATTAACAAAAAAATGGATGTTTATCGTAAACCAATGTGTAGTAGAAAAATTAACCAAAGACAGATTAGAGAAATACGACCTCTTTCATCACTTAATAGGGACGATTAGGATCCCAGTTGGTATAAAACAGATAGTGGTAGTAGATTTGGACTGATTGAACTGTACACGGCTCGTTCGATCCGAGTTTAATACAATGGCCAAACCCATGATGTTTTCTAAATATGTAAAAAATATTATTTCTTGAGTTTTTGTGAAATTTAATGCTTAAATTATTACATGTGGAAAGACAAGAATGGCCTTAGAATAAAGTCTATGAGTAAAAATGACGTATCAATTTAACGGTATGCAAAAATAACTTGCTTTTCTTAAAAAATATCCCTTAAAACATGTTATATAAATAGAAAAACCCCTACTTTGATTTTTCTTTGTGCACCGCCTTCTCTCTTCTTTCTCTCAGATTGACAATCGCACACATCTCATATTTTTCTCACATCTTAGATTGATGATCTCACACCGACAACAACAACCACCGAGAGCAACGCTGACGACAACCATCGAGGCCACGTCAATAAGCGTCTATGTCTGCAACCACTGAGTGCTTCACCATCTAAAACAATCTCGACCTCGACCTCGAGCGTCGTTGTCTGCAACCATTAAGCTCGCCACTGTGAGCATCGCATGCAACCATAGAGATCGGACATCGAGCCTCATCGTAAGCCTTCAACGAAAGTCACGGCAATCTTCACTGTCTTATTAGCCGTGCGAGATGCAAGATTTACAAACTTTAATGATAGTATTTTAGGATTAATTGAATCTTCACTTTGTAATGGTCCAATTCATGTTGATTGTTTTCCTAATCTATCTGTTAGTTTAGCAGATCCCCATATTTTAAAATCGTTAACTTTAAGTATTAAAACTAGTGGTTACCAAGTCCTAGAAGGCACACAACCTTTAGCTTTAATATTTTGAATTCATTACAAAGTAACCAAAACAAATATGAACTTCCAATCCATAAATAGCAGTCCAAAGAATCAAACTCTATTGATACAATCTAATCAAAGTAATGCAAATATTAGAGTTCCTAAAATGATTAGGTGGTCTGATATTAATTTTCCAAAAAATTGGCTTTTAACTAATGAAAGTCAACCTACCCAAATTCAAAGACAATTTGAAGATGTAGATTACATCCAGCAGTACATGGATGGTACTGTAAAAATTAACTTTCAATCATCTTCTAACCCACAAATTAGGGATTATAACCAGTCTAGTACCCCCATGAATTCCTTTTCTGGACCATCCATTAGTAATGATCAAAGTTTTAGGATTCAACATTTACAACAAGAATTAAATAAATTAAAAACTTAAAACTTAAAGGCATAGCCACAAGTTCTCAAGTTAGTCAGCTAGTTTTTGATAACAAGACTGATCAATCTTATGAAATTGAAGCACCCACTGGATCCGATTTCTAAGAAAGCCTTTATTCTATCAATCATCAACTCTTAGTTCTAAATATAGGAACCTTGAGTCAAGAATATGAACCAGATTGGGAAGGTCTAACCCAACATAATAATGACCCAGACAATCTAGATAGACGTAATAGATTCAGAGATTCATATGATATGGATCAAAGAAAAGACATACTTGCTGAATGGAAGGCATTCATGCAAGAATTTAGAATTGATTTATTTTTCCTGGATTATGCTGAAGATATTTACGAAAGAAATATCAAAGTAATTTCAAAGTATAAATGCGGTAAGGAAGACTCTAGTGTAGTATCTACCGGTCATCCTCCTCCTGAGAAAATCATGATTAATCATAAAAATTCTTTAATCACTGCTTCTCCTTTCAAAATTGCAAAGGAAGAAGAACCAAACAAAAAAGTAGTTGAACAACTCAACTATACTAACGAGAGTCCAATTACTATAGGTAAATAATTAGACAAAATTGAAACAAAGGTTGATGTTCTCAATGAACCTAGGCCTAGTGAAACCCTGAAAGAAAAACCTTTAATTAATATTTCTGATAAAACCATTTTAAAAATTATTCCAATTAATAAAAATTGATAAAATCATTCAAGAATTAAAGGATAAATCCACTGAGTCATCTTCCTCTGTTAAGGTAGTTAGCCAAGATAGTAGTTCAAATTCTGAAAGTGAAAAAATTGATGAAATATTTCAAGAATTGAAAGTAATTAACTAAGACGATAATACTGATTCAGATAGTCATAGGTCAGAATCAACTTACGAATCATCCACAATAGATGAATTTTCAAATATTAACAATATTGAAAAAACATTTAAGAATTTAGAAATTAATAAATTAGAAAGAAAATGGCATAAGAAGCTCATGCCTCCTGATATTCAAATTACTGAATCTTCTCTTGTTAATCAATTTTATGTTTCTGTAGAAAAATATATGAATGGAATATTGATAGCCTTTCTGAACAGGAAGTCCTCAATAGATTACAACACATGTCAATGGTATCTAACAGCTACATTACCTCTCACAATTTACTTCATGAAGAAGTAATAAATCTTCTGGTCACAGGATTCACGGGAATGCTCCATTCCTCGTGGGAAAAATATCTCACACAAGAATAAAAAATTGTCATTCTTTTAGTAGTTAAGATTGATGCTGAAGGAAACTCAATTATTGGAGAAAATCAAGAAACAATACTTGATGGTATAAATACACTCCTTTACACAATAATTGAACACTTCATTGGTACGCCAAGTAATATTACTTTGTGAATTCATGATCAATCAACAAATCTTAAGTGTCCAACATTAAGTTATTTTAATTTGTATAAGAATATATTCTTATCGAGAGTAATGTCAAAGGATGATAGTAACCAACCCTTTTGGAAATAAAATTTTATTAATGGATTACCCAATCTATTCGCCCATAAAATAAGGACAGTTCTTAGTAATGACCTAGAAAACATAGACTATGATAGTCTAACTTATGAAGCAATAATTAATATAATACAAAAAGAAGGATTAAAAATATTTTTTGACAGGAAAATCAACATACAAATCAAAAAAGAAAGAAAAACTGCTAAATATGAGTTAGGTAATTTCTGTGAGCAATATGATTTACCCTCTATTGCCCATTCTCAGAAAAATAGGAAAACTTTCCACTTAAACCCTAGAAGGTCTCACAAACCCTATAGGAAAAATTATCACAAATATAAAAATAAAAGTTTTGACCAAAACTTTTCTAAAAATAAAAGTTTTGACCAAAACTTTTCTAAAAATAAAAATTTCTCTAGGAATAAAAATTATTCCAAAAAAAGGTTTAATAAAAAATTTGATAAAACTAATATTACGTGTTTTAAATGTGGTCAGAAAGGTCACCTTTCAAATAATTTTTAGGTTAAGAATAAAATCAATCAATTAAAAATTTTTGAAGAAGATAAACATGAATTGTTTAGCATCTTAGAAACAATAGATTACTATGACAGTATTAGTAAAGATTTAGGAGAATATGAAACTCCTGAATCCTCTAAAACTAGATCCTCAAGTTCTGATAGTGATTCTCCTAACATCATTATGGGGTGTAGGGATAGTTGTTGTTAAAAACTCAATGTCTTAAATAAAAATGAAGAACAAAAAACCCTCTTGTTAAATTTAATTTGCAAAATTGAAAATCCAGAATTAAAACAAGAATACCTTGAAAGACTTAAAAATGTAGTTCTAAAGAAATAAAATATTAAGTCTAATAATAATAATACTGCAAGTCTTTCACAAACCCTTGAAAAATTCAATAGGGTAAAATGGAAAGAAAAGGAAGTTACCTTACAGGAACTTCAAAAGAAAATTAAAGATATTGAAATTAAAATAAAAGATTTGAAGAATTCGAACACTGAAATAAAAGAGGAATTAAATCTTTTAAAAATAGAAAATCTAATTAACAAACAAGAATTGAGTGAACCTAGTAAATTACTAATCTCTGGTAATGAAGTTGAAGAACCTATTAACTGTCAAGACAATGATGAGCACTTCATCCAAATCTTCAATCACATAAAATAAAAACAATGGCACACAATGGTTAGAATAATCATTCAAGATTTTGATTTCACAACAATGGCTCTTGTAAATTCAGGAGCAGATTTAAATTGTATGCAAGAATGACTAGTTTCAACCAAGTACTTTAAGAAGATAAAAGAATCTTAGTCTTCTGCTAATGGTACTCGTATGCATATCAATTATGAAATACCCACAGACCATATTTGCCAAGACAATGTATGTTTTAAAACATTATTTGTCTTGGTAAAAAATATGACGGATAAAATAATTTTGGGTTTACCATTCATCTCTTTGTTGTATCCTTTCACAACAGAGTATGATGGGATAATTACTTATCCCACATATGAATCTGTTAAATTCAAATTTCTTTCTTTTTCTCACAATGAGAATTTAAAAAATTTAAAACAGAATTTTGTTTTCAAATCCATAAAAACAATCTCCTGCAAAAAGAAACCATTGGGGTTTTTACAAGAAAAAATAAAATTGGGAAAAATTAAGATCTTTAAACAAAAAATTCATCATCTAAAGATTAATTATAAGCCTCTTAAGAATATTATAGGATGGATAAAATATTCAAAACCAAACAAAAGAGACTTAATCAACAGACTTAGAAATACTGATATATCCTCTAAATTTAGCATAGAAGCTGGATGTTGGCAAAACCAGACAAATCAGATTAAGAAATACAAGATTATATTTGATCATAAAATAATGCTTTGTTTCACAAACAGAGCTTATGGTGTAAGATTAAAAACTTATAGAAATAGAGTTTATTGGCAACAGTAAATTAGTGCTCCCGCTCACTAATTTATGTTGAAGAAAAAAGAAGAAAAGATTTACAAAAGATGAGTAGAAGAAGAAAGTTTTGTTTCACAAAACGTGTTTTAGCTCTCAAATAGTAAGAGTTGTAAAACGAGTTCTGATTTACAAATGGGACAAACTTCCTATTTATAGCTAAGGAAAGTGGAGTTCACCGGGAACCCATCACTTACCTGAACTATTCTATTCTACAAAAGTAAAAACATTTTACATTTCTACTTTTGTCTACTTTTGACTAAGAATAGTAAAAAGTATGAATAGTTACCTAATTATTTGACAACTTAATACAATAATTACAGAAGAAGACAAAAATGTAAAGATTCCTTGATAATTGCTATCTTGGTCTTTGTGCCTTCATCCTTGGAAGTCATTATTGTTGTCTTTGAAATACTTGGGTCCTTGGTAATTGTTACTTTCAACTCTTGTGTTTATGATTATTAATAATTGTCTTTTCTTGGAGATCATCATGACCATTACATTGGGTCAAGGTGTCATCATGATTCTTCAAATATTTTTATTCAAACATTGGCATTTTGCCAAAGACAAATTCCTTTACTTATTTCGTCTGAATTATTACTTAGATCATCATTATTGGATGGATCCTTCAATTGCTGAAGAGTAGCTTCCCTGGATTCCTTTTGTTTAGTAACTTGATTCTGTAAGTGATTCAGAATCAGATTCATTATTTTCTTCCAAAAGGAGAAGTATTTCTTGGAGTAATTTTCTCTTTAATTTGGACTTTGGAGTTGTGCCCCTTGATTACCATTTGGAAAGGGTTTGGATCTGGATTTTGATTTGGGTTTGGAAGAATTCGGATTAGATAGTTTTATTTGTGGAGCTAGGTCAATGGGCTCATTAATTTTTAATGGAGCTTGGATGAAAGGACTTGCTAGTCTCATATTGGGATGGACACTTGCAAATTCATAATTGATGGATGCAATAATTTTCTGGGTATTCAACTTATCCCGCCATTTAAAATAATATTCTTTGGTGAAGATTCCTCTTTCAATCGAGTATTGCCATTTCAAAAACCAAGATATTTTGTATTTTATTGAAAAACAAAGTATTTGGGAAAATAAAGCCTCAATTGGTGAAGGCTTGTAAACCTTTAAAAATAAATTGAAACACTATCGTAAATCAATTGGAAAGTTTTAAGGTAAAACCATGAATGGACCACCATTTTAAGAACCAGCTTGGGAAATCAATTTTGAAACTGTTATTAAAATTTAAAAACCAAAAGTGAGAGAAATCACTATTTTGATGCAAGAAAATCTTGTGTCATGCATCAATATAGTCAAAATAATTACATTATTTTTTATTTAAAATTTTTTTGAAACTTCAAGGATGGAATCTCTACTCCTCCATAGTTATAATTCTGAGGATAGAGAAAGAATGGTAAATGATTCTTTCTTCAGAATTTCTGATCCGGCTAATTTTTATGGATTCTGTTTCTAAGAGAATGTCTATGTAGAAACTAAGATTTTTGTTATTATGTCCAGGGACATAGTGAAATTTAGGAATGAAATATACTTTGGCAATTTGGGTAGGATCCTTCAAATGAGCAAATGGAGGCTCAATATGAAAGAGATTTTCACTGACCATTTTTTGAAAATCAAATGATGATTTCTTGTATTTTGAAATTAGTTGGGCATCAAAGGATATTGGGAATGGGTCAAATTGGTTGGCCAGGGTTGATTGGTGATTGAGTCTATTAGACCCAAGTGTTGTTGATTGGGCTTGGTTAGGAGTAGAAGACTCTTCTTTGATTTGGGCCTTAAGGGCCAATTGTTGAGTCAAATATTATTCTATTATTGAATCATTCATCATTCTCACATGATTTCTGAAAGTAATGCTGATTCTTTCCGTTAAAGATTCTACTGCATGCTTATGACTCTTTTGAAATCCGTCAGGCATGATGAGAAAGTTCCTTCTGGAATCATAAATTCTTCTATTATTTTATTTGAAAATTCAATTTTAAATATTGCTTGTCCTAAAAGGTTTACGGTTAAAATCTTACTGTTATCATAACAGATTTCATTATCTTTGTGAAAACCTATTTTTCCATCTTTTTCATACCACTAAATTAATGTTGCATTGAAGTTATCCTTCAATCCAACATCTTCTAAAAGTTCATCCAATTCATTAATCCTGTCATTTCTTAGATAGTCAAAACCATTATGACTATAATTAATAAATGGGGATTATGAACAAAAGGCGGTTGTTCTGCCATTAAGTTTTTTATTTTAAAAGAATTTTTATTGAGTACTATGGGTTCTACCTTTCCATATTCTAGTTGGTAGAAATTCTCAAGTTCCTCCATTGTTGAATCCTGGAATGATTCTCTGCCTAAATTTATAGTAAGGAAAGTCAGAGATTGGATTAATAAATTAGACATTGAGGTTAAAAATACTGAGAATAGGTTGCTACCTCCCAAGCATTTATTTGGGAGTAATATTTTTCATTCAAAATACATTCTACAGACCTGCAGTTAATTTTTAAAAGACATTTTTGAATTAAGACAAATTGTATGATTTGATTAATGAAATAATAAACTCTAAGTCCTGGAAATCTATTCTGAAATAGTTTGGCTCTACTATCTTGTTTTACTATCCTGGAAGATAATTTAAAATAGTTCCAATATTGTTTAACATATTCATAATTGTAAATAATTAAGAAACTTAACCAGTATTGTTTAATAAGAATGTAGACAATCGAGAAATCAATAATTTGATTAAAGTCTTTACTTATTATATTCTGAATTTTACTTGGAGCAAATGACATTATTTTATAATGATCAAATATAATCTTGTATTTCTTAATCTTATTTCTCTGGTTTTTCCAACATCCACTATGATAAATTTAGAGGATATATCAGTATTTCTAAGTCTGTTGATTAAGTCTCTTTTGTTTGGTTTTCAATATTTTCTCCATCCTATAATATTCTTAAGAGGCTTATAATTAATCTTTAGACGATGAATTTTTTGTTTAAAGATCTTAATTTTTCTCAATTTTATTTTTTCTTGTAAAAACCCCAATGGTTTCTTTTTGCAGTAGATTGTTTTTATGGATTTGGAAACAAAATTCTGTTTTAAATTTTTCAAATTCTCGTTGTGAGGAAAAGAAAGAAATTTGAATTTAACAGGTTCATAAATGGTATAAGTAATTATCCCATCATACTCTGTTGTGAAAGGATACAACAAAGAGATGAATGATAAACCCAAAATTATTTATTCGTCATACATTGTCTTGGCAAATATGGACTGTGGGTATTTCATAATTGATATGCATACAGACATATATTGCAACTCTACAAGAGGCTGGCATATATGGAGCTTTAAGGATTTGTTCACGTCTCAGTATTCATATCTGCTCGCCTGTTATTGATACTTTGGTGATGCGTTGAAGTAGGAAAACTCACTCTTTTATTGCTGCATGGTGAGAGTTTACGCCTACTTTATAAGATGTCCACATGCTTTTGCATCTTCTGTTGTTTGGTAACCACGACCCATTCGAGACCGCCTTAACCCTTGAGGAGATAGACATTCTCAAATTACTCAAGGAAGGTTTATCACACTATCACAAACCTGATGCAGTGGGTGTCCTAAGCAGGAAGTCAAATTTTGGTGGGTGGTTGTGCTATTTTTTCAAGGATGTAGAGTCCTCCAAAAAGAACTCGACACTGGAAGTTAGAGAGGGTACCAGATTCAGAGACAAAAAGATCGAACTTGCTGCTTTCCTGTCCATGTGGCTCTCTCGATAGATCTTCCAAGGTATGTTCTTCCTCTCTCTTTTCTGCATTTAATTATAAAAATATACATATATTTAACCATACTCGCCTCGTTGACTAGGTGGGTTTTGGACTTTTCCGTTGTGTCATTTCTTCATTTATCTTTCCACTTTGTAGGTCGACCCGATGATATGGTCAATGCGAGAGTTTTCACGATGGCCATCAGCCTTGCTAAGGGTCGTCGTATCCCACTAACACTGATATTCTTGGGAAATCTATATTACTTGTTGGATCGCCTCCATGAAGATCTCGAGAGGAATTTGGCACATTACAAGATCAGCTCTTATATTGATCTGTCATTCTTACAGATGTTCACTTGGGAGCGGTTCCCAATGTGTGCCCCTTCTTGGTCTCTGTTTGATATTGGCTATGTCGATCCGCCCCGGGCATGGGCGTGGTGCAGTAACAAACTTCCGAAGCATCTATCTTTTTTTACTGATATCGACATCTTTGGGTACTTTTTAGCGTGACCCTATACCTTATGTCCAGGTGGTCACTTTAAGGATTACCTATGGCCTTTTTTTGGGAAGCATATTGAGTTAGGCATGTGGGGTTCTCCCCTTCAGCTCTCTGATACTAACGCGACTATGTTGTCTATCTTGACACCATCAACACTCCCGGTAGTGACAGAGCGTACGGAAGAGGCTCGGCTGAATGAATCTTTGAACACTTGTTACCAGTGTAACTGAGTGCCTCGCCAATTTGGTTTTGATCAGTGTATTCCATCGAGGCGGCGACGATGTATCCAATTCAGAGAAGCCTTTATGTATTGGATGGTAGAGGCGCATACACATAGTAGCGTTGCGTCATTTTTCCGTGTTCCCCAATCCACTCGTAAGCCTATCGTGACGATGTTAATGAAAAGATTTTAGGATGCCTTACCTGACTTGTGGTTGCAATACCTTCAATCTCCCCCTGTTGATCTACCAGAGGAAAATATTTACAGAGGGGACTTAATGCCGCGATCCATGAAATTACCTCCTAGCGGAAGAGTAAGCCAGACAGCCCCTACTATACCCCAGAGGAAAAGGAAGACCCTCGTCGTTGGTCAAAAGACTTCCATCGAGACGTCTGAGGTGAGTGATTCTGATCCTGACTGAAATGATTCTTCAGCCAACCTTCCTACATCCTTCTTGAGGTCAACAGCTAGCCTCGGGCTCAAATCCACATCGTTACATCAACGCCCTAGAGTAGTGACGAGGGATGTCCTGGTAGAGAGTCACGTTGATGCTTCTACTCCAGGGGACTTGGAGCCACCTCGGTGTAAATTCTGAGGTAACATTGTTAGCTCTAACGATGAACCTTCGGTAAGTAACATATCCTTTTTCTTTGCAATTACGCTACCTTTTTGTATTTTGATTACACATTAGCGAGCAAATGTACTTTACAGGCAGCATGTAGCTCCTCTAAGGAGGTCAGTGAGGCTTGTGAAATGCTCTTACAACAACAAGCTAGAGGAATTTTCGAGGCATCGGTAACACCTCTCTCACGTTATATATATGTATATATGCTCCTTTTTTTCTAATTCAATCATTATGACTAAATCTTGTCATACATCTCTGAGGTCCATGAGTCAGGAATGGTTGTGAACTCTCGACCTTCGAACGCTGCTAGGGGATCTAATCTTGCCCTTATAGATGTTTCGCCAACATTTCCCGAGATGGTATTTTTTTTCACAATGTATTTGCCCGTTTCAATCTTTATATGCAGTTTCTCCTTAGAAAAGACTGGTTCTCACGCTATAAATTCATAGTTCATCATCTCAAATGACATCAGAATACAATTGCTGATTATCTCTCTCGACCTCAGAAAGACATCAAATCTCTTACAGTCGTTCCTTCTCCTCAGATACTCTTTATTCTTACCATTTCTGATACTCTTGACTCAAGTCCCACAATGCCCTTCAGCATGCTTGTCTGATGGACACTCATATCCATTTGAGTCTCAAGATCCCTACCAGCTGGACACTCAATTCCACCTTGACTGTCTTTCCCAGACCTTAGCTAGCTTCTTATTCCACCCTCGGAGCCAATCCCCTTTACCTCACCTCCTACAGATGCCAACCAAGACCTTGATGACTTCAGCTCCGCATATTTCCAGGACCCACCATGTGATGAAGAATATGCCAACCTTGGATCTAACCATGAGCCCATCTCCGAAGGTAATTGGTAGTGCTGCCACATCTGTCTCCCACTCGTCTTTGTCTTTTGCTTGTGTCTTGTTGTAATAATTAAAAAATACGGACTGTAGCTTCCTGTCTTTTTGCAATAATTATTGTTGCTTTGTAAAAGTAGGCTTTTAGGTCTTGTCTTTTTGTAATAATTATCGTTGCTTTGTAAAAGTTGGCTTTTTAGGTCTTTCGCCTAATTTCAAGTCAACGCCCATTGACCGGTCTGTGGGTGTGGACAACACGACGAATCCTTCAGTGGATGTCACCCCTGACCTAAATGCTCCAGCGCCCCCACAGACACACCCTCTAATCCCTGAAGCTCACACAAGGGTAACCGCGCCTTCCTTGATTGTCTTTGTGACTTGCGCTTTGTTATTTTTGACTTGCTTCTTCTTTTCAATAGGGCTCCCTCGACATCTTCGTGAATATCCTTGAGTTTTCATCCCATAATATGCCGCGTGAATCCATGGGTGAACGCTCAGTTGGTCTTGATATTCCCTCAAAAGTTCTAGATGATATCGGGATTGACCTCACCCATGGGGCCACATACTTTAACATTTGTGGACCTCCCACTGGGGCACGACCTACACCGTGAGGTGAGCCTTCCGCACATCCAGTGATGGCAAAGGAGGCAAGGTCGAAAGGGAGGCCCGTCAAGAGTCTTCTTAGGATGCTCATAGTACCGCAGAGGATCGTATCGATCTAGTGTCTACTGTCAAAGTCGAATCAGATGGAAATACCTCGATTGTTGATAGTGGCCAATATTCTTCATTTGATCTAAAGTCTTTTACCCTGCCACTGTCTGGGGTAATGGGAGAGTTTTATGGCGTGATGGTTGACCACCTCTTACTCTCATACTTGCAGCGGGCAGAGCGACACACCCTGGCACAGGCTTTAGCAGCATGAGAGGAATGCCTTTGGTCTGTCAGACATCTCTCACCATGTTGGCTCAGATCCTCTACATCATTGATCATTCATCTCATTAGGATACAGATCCCCGGGCTCTTACTTTCTTGTTGGGTTGCTGTCGTGACCTCCCCCTATAGGACTGAACTTAGACTGGCTTTGTCCTCACATTCACACATGCAGAAGGCTTCAGAGACGTCATCCCAGAATTAACCAGGTAGACGATTTTTAGGCACAAATAGCGGAGCGTGATACGATTATGGGTAGGGTAGAGGCGGAGATCAATGACATTAGAGTCAAGATAGGTAAGCATCGTGTCATGCTAGAGCGTTACCCTATCATCTCGGGAAAACTTGCTCCTAATTTGTTTCCCCAACCATAGCTTTTGTATCGCCATTTCTTGTATTCTTGTACATCTGTAAGAAATTAATACAAAAGCATGTTATTATTTTATTTCACAGTGCATTTGCTAATACTTAGCGCTTTACATCATTTTTACTCTTTACTTAGCACAATCATTATCTACTAAGAGAATTTATAAAGTAAATCAGTATATGGCGGCCATGTGTTCGCTAAATAAGAAATAATTGAGATAATCAGCATGGCGTCCAAATTCCGCCTTTGTAATCATGTGAGTCTCAACAATGAGTTAAGCGATTATTCTACTCCTGCCCTTCCCCCTTCTTTTTATTGCAACGGCTAATTTCCATTTTAAGAGGGATAGCAACATCGGTTAAAGTCTCACTAGACATTGATATTTGATAGAGCGAAGAAAGATGGAACTTGTATTAATATTTAAATATTTTATACATTTCTTCCTTGGCCTACCTACTTTCGCTGAAACATCTTACATGCGTTTCAGGAACAAAATTTCACTAAAATGTCTTACGGTCCTAATTGCATTTCAGAAATAACCTACATTACAAGCTAGGAATATTAAAGAAAAAATGCAATATTAAGCATAGTATTTCTTAATGTACTTGAAGTTGAGAGTCGTTGGGATGACTTGGTGCGTTTGAGGGTCGGCCAGTCGACAGTACCCGTTATCGGCTACGGAGGTGATCTCGTAGGGTCCTTCCCACTTAGGCTCAAATTTCTTGGCGTTTATCCCTTTCATCACATGCTCAGCCGCCTTCAGCACTAAATCTCCCACAGCAAAGGTCTGAGGCTTCACAATAGTTTCATACGTCTAACCCATGCGATCTTGGTATGCCTGGATGCTTTCCTTTGCCTTGTCTCTTCTTTCCTCTAAGGCCTCCAAGTCTCCAAGGCGTGTGGCATGTTCCACCCCAGCGGATAACAATAGTTTAGCGGAAGGTACCATCTCCTCTACGGGTATCGTGGCTTCACATCCGTATACCAATGAGAAGGGTGTTGCTTGAGTAGGGGTACACTTTGACGTTCTATATGCCCAAAGTGCCAAGGGTAATAGCTCATGCCAGTTTTCTTAAGCTTCGTGAACCATCCTACTTAGGATCCTTAGCAACGTCTTGTTGGTCGCTTCTGCTTGCCAGTTTCCGTTAGGGTAATAGGGGGAAGATCTCTCATGGTGGATGTTGTAGTTATCTATCATCTAAGACACCACTTTGCTTATGAATGCAGTGTCGTTGTCCGATATTATCCTCCTAGGCAGTCCAAATCTATAAATTATGTTCTCTTTGATGAAGTTGTTTACTTGTTCACCCGTCCATTTCTTCAATGCAACAACCTCAACCCACTTGGTGAAGCAATCTGTAGCAGCCAGAATCCATGTGTTCCCCTTAGATGCTAGTGAAATCGGTCTTATGAAATCCATCGCCCAAGTATGAAAAGGCCAAAGGACCTTCACCGGGTGTAAGGGAACGGAAGGTGCGTGTATGGCATTCCCTAACACTTGGCATGCATAACACTTCCTTGCAAAGTCCATTGAATCCATCTCTATGGTTGGCCAGTAATACCCTATTCGCATCAATTCCTCGTACAAACGTCTTCTGCCTTGGTGCTCTCCGTAGGTGCCTCTATGCACCTCTTCCATGATTGTGCGTTTTTCCTCGAGCCCAAGGCATTTGAGTGGTCGGTTGTCTATCCTCATTCGCAATAATTCTCCCCTCAAGATAAAGAAGCGTGAGCTTCATCTTTTGATGTTAATGGCATCTGCGGGGTCCGTAGGTAACACTCCATCTGCCAGGTAGGCAACGTATGGCTGTCTCTAATTGGTGACAACTTCTATGATGTTCAATTCTTTCGGTCTGGCAGGAGTTGGCATTTTGGACAGTCCTTTTGGAGTGTAAGGGCCTATTCATTCATGTTCGGCCAATAGTACCCCATCCTTTGTAGGCGTCTATGTAATAGTGTCTCTTCCATGGAGCAAACGTCTTCGTGAAGGCGTTGGAGTCGCCTTCTGCCTTCCTCAACACTTATGCACCTTGTAAGGACCTCATCTGTTCCCCGATAGAATAATACTCCCTTCTTCAACTGCACAAAATTTTTTAAGTCTCGGTCAACCATTATGCTCCCTTCATTAAGTCGTCTTCGAATATTATCTTTCCAATCTTGATGCACATCCTGCTCGAGGCTTGGGCAGCCACTTCGATAATGAGGATATGGTCTGAGACTGGAAGTTTAGAGGCAAGCGTAGCCAACGCATATGCATGACGATTCTAGGACCGGGGCATGTGTTTAAAGACAAACTTCTCGAACGTGCCAGTCATCCTTTGGACTTCGTGCCTGTACTGTGTGAGGGTGGGTTTCTTGACGGAAAACTCCCCATTAACCTGGTTAATTATCAAATTTGAATCTCCTTTCACCTTGAGTGACGTTGCCCCATTTTCCTTTGCATACTTTAGGCCAAGCACCAATGCCTCATATTCAACTTCATTATTCGTCCAAGGGAATGTCAACTTGTATTCCATTGGAAACATGTTGCCCATAGGTTCTTTTAGTACGAGCCCTGCTCCACCTCTGTTATGCGTTGACGATCCATCGAAGGTCCACCCCCACACTGCCTCTTCACCAAGGTTTACCTCGTAGAAATCCCCTGGGATGGTTTCCTCCAATGGTTCAGACTCTCCATTCGGGAATTGTGCTAACAGATCTGCAAGAGCTTAGCTCTTTTGCGCCTTCGGTGCCATTGTCGTGATATCAAATTCGCTCAACAGCATCATCCACCTAGTGAGCCTCCCATTCAGGGATGGCCTTGACAAAAGAAAATGAACCGGGTTGGACCTGGTCATCAGATGAATTTTATTACCGAGCAGGTAGTGCACAGCTTGTGAGTGAGGAAGATAAGTGCTAAACAATGCTTTCTTGGGGCGTGTATCTAAACTCATCATCGTGCAAAACCCTACTCAAGTAGTAAACTGGAAATTCTACCCATTCCTGTTCATGAGCCAATAATGCTCCAATGGACGTAGTCGTGGACGTAATGTACAAAATAAGTGGCAGATCTCCCCAGGGTGGTACCATGGTGGCAGATGTGCGTAGGGCATCCTTGATCTGCTGGAAACACCTATGCTGCATCGATGCCCATTCGAACTAACAACCCTGTTCTAAAAGTGGTTGCAGCGCACTGACTGACTCTGCCAAGGCCGGGATAAAACGTCGTACATATGAAACTTTTTCCAAGAAAGATGTAAGCTCTTTCACTGTCTGTGGCGGTGGCATGTCCCTGATGGCTCGCCCTTTTGACTGGTCAATGTCTATACCGCGTTGATGTACACAAAACCCCAAAAACTTACCGCGAGGTACCCCAAAGGCGCACTTTAATGGATTCACTTAAGCCCGTACTTTCTGCATCTTTTAAAAATACTCCTAAGGTGTTTGAGATGCAGGCCAGCCACCTTAGACTTAACAACCAAATCATCTACGTAGTCTTCAACGAAGTCATGAATCATGTCGTGAAAGATCATCGTCAGTGCCCTCTGTAGGTATCCCTGACATTTTTCAGTTCGAACGGCATCACGATGTAGTAAAAGTTTCCGAAAGGACTCCTAAAAAAAGTCTTCTCGGCGTCTCCTGGAGCCATCCTGATCTGATTGTACCCACTAAACTCATCCATGAATGAGAAAATATAATGTTCCGCTCTAGCGTCTACTAAGCCGTACACATTGGGCAGTGGAAAGACGTATTTCGGGCATGCCTTGTTCAAGTCTCTGAAGTCCACGGCACCGTATTTGATCGTTCTTTTTCTTCACCGGTACAATGTTGGCCAGTCAAGTGGGGAGCTCTATCGGCCTTATGAACTTGGCCTTCAGAAGCTTACTAATCTCAGATTTTATTTGCAACTCTGCTTGAGGTCAAAAGTGTCAACGCGGCTGCTTGACGGGGTTGCACAATGTTGAAACCCCCAACTTATGTGTCACCAGAGTGGGATCCAGCCCCGGCATCTCTCCGTATGACCACACAAAAATGTCCTGGAATTCCCAAAGTAAGGTTAGTAGGATATCCCTTTGATCTATAGACATGCCCTTTACCAGGAAAACGGGTCTCTGTTCTGCCTCCCCATCGAGAAAGAATTCCTCTAACTCATTTTGCGACGGCGACGATGTTCATTTCGGAGGTTCTTCTAGCACTTCACAGTTCATCATGTAGGTCCCATTTTTCAGCCTTTGCTGCTTCACAAATGCCTCCTCTAACATTATTTCCCCTATCATGTCGTTGGGGGGATCAGGGTGTTCCCATGATCCAGTGCGCCATTACAATATGTACGCTCTTTTACCGTTCAGCAACGTCACCCGGGTGACTACTTCGCTGCGCCCTATCACCTTATCCTTGCCCCATTTGTCTTCCCACTTTGGCAAAGTGACAGACGTGATCCTTCTCAGAGTTTCCGTTCCAGCGGAAGCAATCTCATCAAACAGTGTGGCTTCTACCATATGAGCCTCTGTTTCGTCAAATGATGCTTTCGTGACTACAATGGTGATATCTTTCCCCTTCCATCTAGACTTGACGCATTGGTGCAGTGTAGAAGGGACACACTCATGATCATGGATCCAAGTCCTTCCCAATAAAATGTGATAGATGGTCTCAGATTAGATGACATGTAAACAGTTCGTAGTGCGATCGTTCCCACCTGTACCTCAACATTCACATACCCGAACATTCTAACGGGTGACAATGAGAAACTCATAATTATAATGTGTTGTCTAATCATTCTTCTTTCAAGTATGCATGCAACCTAGAAGGTGGCAAGATATATTATGTTAATCTCGAACCCATTATCGATGAGGGCCCTCCTAACTTTCATCTCATTGACCAATGCCTCGACATACAGTGGGCGGTTATGCCCAACTCTCTTAACCATGCGGTCTGTATTGGTAAAAGTGATGGCGTCTTCTTCATTCCTTCTTATCCTTCCTAAAGGCATATGAGAAAAGTAACATTATGCTTTGGCCTTACTCAGCTTAGGGCCATTCACCAATGTTTGTGTCACTTGGCGTCGTGCCTCCTGTTCCAGTTCCAACGTGTCAAAAATGGTTTTGCAAACTCTCGTTCGTAGCAACGATTCTATGAAGGCGGCATCTGTCTCCATGTGCACGCCTTTGTCTTCTTCCTCCCCATACACCACGGTTCCTCACGATGAATAAGGACCTCCTATCACACCGATCATATTCACTTTAGCATGCAGTGGGAAAGGTTGGGTCACCAAGGCATCCGTATCTTCTGTAATGATTTCCCCCTTCTTGAGTTTATCGTGGAAAATCCGCCTCAAAGTCATGCGGTCCTTTGTTGTATGAGAGGTGTCCCTGTGGAAGCTACAGTAAAGATTCGACTCTCTTTCTTCTCTCGTGGGCAACTTGTCCACCCAGGGGCTCCGTATGACTTTATCCTTGACCTAGATGTCCAACAATGCCTCTACTTTGTCTATGTGACAGGGAAAAGGCGGGGAAGCATCCTTGTCACTCCTGTTTTTTTTAGCACCCCACTTCTAAGGTTTCACCATTGCTACTTAGGGTGCGTATCTCGCGGGCTTCCATGCACGCCCCCCACGCTCTCCCTGTTCTGTGGCCTTCGGCTTGGGCACTAAAGTGATGGTGCGTTGAGTAGCAACATTGAGATGATAGAATGTAGTAATGTCCAAGTTCTCCATATGTGCCATGTACTCCTTAAGCATCCCGCAAATGCACATCTTCACGAACGCCTCCTCTTTCCATTCCTCACAACAGTCGAGCGCCTTGTCCTTGAACCGTCTGACAAAAGTCATTAGATCCTCGTCCTTTCTCTGAGGCTCGCGCCCTAACTCTAAAATGCTCATTTTTTCTTCACACACGAAAAACTTGGTCATGAAGGCCGAGACCATGTGTGGCCAACTCGAGATTGATCCTAGTGCTAAGTTGGTGTACCAGGTGTACGCTCGTTCAATAAGTGACTTCGAAAACTCTTTCACTCCCATGGTCTCCTCACATCCGTATGGGCTCAAGTCATCAATAAAATGCACAATGTGCTCTCTGGCACATCCTTCATTCACATTATACTTGTGGAACTTTGGAGGAACATACTCAGACGGGTACGACCTCGTGGCCAGCTCATATGGGTAAGGGAGGCGAAATTCCACTATCATATCACTTAGAGAGGCCCTGACGCGCTCCATTTCCAACATTTTTTACAGTGTCTTTTTAGTAACAAAAGGATCGGTGCCAGTGCCATCAACTGGGACGTCATGTACCGGCGTGGGACGTGCGAAGGATGCAAGGAATGCTGTTGGTGGAATGATAACATTGGCGGGGTTGCTCGAGTGACCCGCATTTTGGTCACTGTTTGTCGTTCCTGACCCGGACGAGCCCCTGGGGTTTACAGCTGGAATCTGTCTGACAGCGTCAGTCTGGTTCAACAATATGAACAACGGGCGGTGGTGGAGAAGGGTTCTGGGCACCTACGAGAAGAGCGGTCAGAGTACTTAGGAGGGTACGAATCTTAGCGTTAGAGGCCTTTAGCTCTCTAATGGCGTTAGTCTGCTCAGTCACCATCATTATAGCAGCAGTAACAGTGGGGAGATTGATTCTCTCCCTCGAAGTAGCATCTTCCATGTCATAGTTCTCAAATGAGAAGAAGATCTCTTTCCAAATGATTGATTCTCTCCTTCCAAATGAGAAGAAGCTCTCGTGATTCGACTATGTCCAGCCATACTCGAAGAAAGAAGACTATGGTAGACAGATCACTCCCCAGTGGAGTTGCCAAAATGTTTCAGGGTTTAGGGTGATTTGTGTATGAGTGATCTAGTCTATGCTAAGTATGTCTGGGAACGTGGGAGTTGGTGGTCGGAGGGTGAAGAACAAGCAACCTTAGGCAGTCGTCGGAAGGTGACAAATGCCTTTAAGACTCTAAGGTAGGTGAAAAACTCGATGAGAGAATATTCTCTGTGTTAGACCTCACCCATTAATTTCAGAAATATATCTCACGAGAATTTGAGAGTGGGCTCTTAAAACAATTGAAGGAAAAAATCGAATATTTTTCCTCCAATGCTCTCTCAATCGGCGACAATCACTAGGGAGGGGAAAAAACTCTTTTTCTTTGTATCTGATATGAGATCTATATCTATATCTCTCTCTCTACAATAAAATTGCTATTAGATATTTATAAAAGTAAATTTTTGATATTTATAAATATACACATATATTTTAAATTTCTAAAAATTCACCCCTATATATTCAAATTGCCAAAAATCAGTACATCTTCACAATGTTAGAGTTGTATCAAAATTTATCAATCTTTTTATTTAATTGATCTTTATCAATTAATTAATTAATTTTTATAAAATAATTATCTAATAATTAAAAAATAGTAAACTAATTAATTTCAATACAAATAATAACACTTAACTAATTAAGTGACATCACCCATCACATATAGGTGTAGGAAATATATCTTGGCACCAAAACATATTTTGATCCAATTTACTTTGTTTCTCTATTCATGTTCTCATGACCTATTTTTGAGACCGGATGGACCTATATGAACAAAACTAAGGATTCAAATACCCGGTGAATTTATCTCCATAAATTCTTACATATATTTAATCCTGACATCGTAGGACTCCACTATATGTTCGATGTTGAATCAACTCTAGATTCATGCGCGCTACTTTTCTGTGGGTGTAAATAAACACTTTTTATTTTCACGGTCCATAAAATATTTTAACATAATACCCATCGTGAATATCAGTAACAAGAGTGGAATGTAAAATTATCATTTTACCCCTCTTGTTATTATTTTCTTAACTCATTTATTGACTGTGAGTAACAAAGACATAATAGTGAATTGTCTCGTACAATTCACAAGTATTAATCAATAACTCAATTTATTGAATGTCTGGTCAGGTTAATTTATTCACACACCCTTCAATAAAGCATAATGTGATATTATTGCTTTCGCAATCTAACCACAAATTTCCATATTTGTGAATCACGTAACTCCAACTTAATTGAATTACAATCCCAGCAATTGAGGTATTGCCTGTTAATTCGAACTCGTTCATTTGACATATCAAAGATTGTAAGTAACTAAGTCAAGCTACGTATTCACCTCAGAATTATAATAATTATGAAAATACCCTTAAGGTGTAACAATTAGATTTAGAACTAGGTAAACGGTTTTGGGCTCTAAACTAATTTGCTATCGATCTATTCAACATGTTCATAACATGTCTAGGTTAATCGTTTGAGTTGCTACTCCCATGCCCCATGATTGGCATCCATTGGTTCAACCTAACAGTCATAATCAGATTTGATTGCCCAGTCGATCCTAAGACTGCGAATATAATTCTGAAATTTATCAAAAGAGTTCATCTAGAGATGCCTCTGTCTTCACTATCCATTCGTTGATGAAAGTTTAAGGACTTGAGTAATTTACAAACACACTTTAATTTAAAATAAAACTTTTTATTTATTCATAAAAAATCAATAATACTAATGTCTGAGAAATAACTAAATACAAATAAATAGTTATTACATGCTACTTTATGGACATATTCTAACAATCTCCCACTTGGACTAAAGTAGGCATGTACAATCTCTTATACCCAAGCCCTCCAGATGATCATAAAAAACTTCATTGCTTAAAGTCTTTGTGAATAGATCTGTCAGGTGGTTGATCATCGACATATGTGTAGCCACAACGTCTCCGCGCTGAACAATTTCTCTAATCAGATGATATTTACCTTCTATGTGTCCATATCTCTTATGGCTTCTAGGTTCCTTATAATTCGTTATAGCCCCACTATTATCACAATAAAGTGTCATGGGCTTGTTAGCGTCTGGAACAACGTCCAGAGTCTTCAAGAACTTTCTAATCCATATAGCCTCCTTTGCAATGCAAGTTTGCTTGATATTTCTTCATACAACTTCTCCACCATTTAGGATGAACACCGATCATGAAGTGGACCTCTTGAGATCCTTATCAGCTTGAAAATCAGAATCAGTATTCCCCGTCATTGTTCTCTTAAGATACTTAAGGATATGTTTGATGTCATTCTAATGCTCGATTCTAGGATTAGATTGGAAATGACTCACCGCGCCCACGGCATAGCAAACGTCTGGCCTAGTGCAAAGCATCACATATATGAGACTTCCTACAGCTGAAGTATTCCAGGAGTCTTGAGAGACTGCTATTTGGAGAGGCTGATTCTATGTCTAAAAGGAAGAAATCATTTCTTGGAGCTTTGCATACTAAAGCGATCTAATACATTATCAATATAAGATGCTTGAGATAGTGTCAATTGTCTATTCTTCCTATCTCAAAAGATTTGAATACTTAAGACAAATGGAGCTTCCCCAAGATCCTCCATATCAAATTGTTTTGCAAGCAAAATTTTGACATCAGATAGTTTTCCTACATCATTCCCAATGAGTAGAATATCATCTACGTACAAGACTAGAAAAACCACATCCACTAACTATTCAAAATCATAGTTCTTAACAGATTCATCGAATCTAATATTCCACAACCGTGAACGCTTTCTTAAGTCCATAAATGGACTTCTACAGTTCGCAAACTTTTCCCTCTTAGCCTTTCTCCATGAACCGATCTGGTTGAGCCATATAAATGCGCTGATCAAGATTGCCATTTAGAAAAGCAGTATTGACATCCATTTGCCAGATTTCATAATCAAGGGCAGCAGTAATGGACAAAAAAATTAGATAGATTTAAGCATGGCCACCGACGAGAAGGTATCTTCATAGTTTATTCCTTCCTTTTGAGTGTAGCCCTTGGATACTAGCCTAGCTTCGAATGTCTTTATATTCCCATCCGGACCTTTTTTATAGATTCATTTGTATCCTACGGGTTTTATCCCTTCGGGAGGATCTACAAGCTTCCAGACTTCTTTCGAGTACATCGAATGTTTCTCAACGTTCATGGCTTCTTTCCATAAGTTTGCTTCAATACCAGCCATGACCTATGAGTAGGAGTCAGGTTCATCAAGGTCCTTATTTGAGACAGCCGTCAAAGCTTCTCCATAAAACATATACCTCTCAGGTTATCTCACAACCCTCTCACTACGTTGAGGCTTCATAGGCTCTGGCTCTTGTCGTGGTTCTTCCATTATTGAATCAGAAACAATTTATGTTTGGGGAGTCGGTGTCCTCCCACTCAATAATTCCTCTAGCACAATTGCGCTTCTTGGCTGTACACTTATAATTTAATCTTCTTCAAGAAAATGAGCATTCGTGCTAACGAATATTTTCTGGTCAGTTGTACTGTAGAAGATGTACTCATTGGTTCTTTTAGGATATCCTACAAACATGAATAATTCTGAATGAATGACCAACTTCCATGTCTTCGATTTTAGAACATGTGTAGGGCACCCCCATATTTTAAAATGGTTAATAACCGACTTTCTTCCATACCATCTTTCATATGATGTACGAGGCACCGTCTTCGAAAAAACTTGGTTCATAATATATGCCGTTATTTTCAAGGCATATGCCCATATTTTCAAAGAATCTGGGAGGGATGAGTAACTCATCATGGATCCAACCAAATCCATCAGAGTTTGATTCCTTCTCTCTAACACATCATCCTGTTGTGGCGTACCAAGTGCTGTAAACTAAGAAAGAATAAATTCTTCTTTAAGAAAGTCTTCGAACTCTCCTAGCAGGTACTCTCCACCACAAATGGATCGTAGTGTTTTGAGTTGTTTTTCTAATTGATTTTCAATAAAGGCCTTATACTCTTTGACTTTTTTAAAGGTTTCAGACTTTTGATGTATTAGATAAACATGAACAAAATGTGAGTAGTTATCAGTGAACGTTACGAAGTATTCATAACCTCACATTGCTTGGATATTCAATGTCCCACATACATCACTATGTATGAGTTCAAGGCAATGAGTGGCTCTTTCACCTTTTTCTGAAAAAGGTCTCTTGATCATTTTGCCTTCAATACAGGATTCGTATGTGGGTAGTGACCCCACTTAAAATTTAACATCCTTCATAAGTCTTTTAAATTTGTCCAGGCTAATACGCCCAAAGTGTAAACAAATAGGTTAAATCTGTTGAGTCATACTTCAACCTTTTACTATCCATTTGTGAATCATTATTCACTTTAGTGTCACATATCATTGGAAATATGGGTTTTACATGAAATGGTTAATTAACCATGCATGCAACAGTAATTAGGCATTCATTTCTAAAAATACTAATATCTTTATCAATGAATTTAAGATCAAATCTTTGCTCAATTAATGGACCAATAGAAATAAGATTCTTCCCAAATACTGGGATATAATAAACATCATGTAAAAATAGATTTTTGGGAACGTTTCAACGTAAACGACCCTCCCACTTACACTTGAAAATTTTTGGATTTTTGGTTGTTTTTCAAAACATAACTTTTATTAATTTGAAAAACGTGATGAAATTTATAAATCCTTTATTTAATTTTGAATCCCAATTTAAAATCACAACCATTATAAATTTCACACTGTAATGAAATTATAACCATTATAAATTAATCTACAATGATGCATGTACATGTTACGTGGCAATTTGATATTGGCATATTCCTAGTTCAATATGACATCTTATATGATGATGCATGATTGAAATTAAATTATACATTTAAAATTAACTTCTATATTGGCACATTTCTAATTACAACCAAAAAAAGAATAATAAACATATTACAAATTAATTTATAAACTAATCTTCATGACGTCCATAATTTTCTCCTTCTTCTCCATGCTAGCCCACCACTTTGTAACTCTTTACAAAAGTCCATTTCCATTTTAAAATTCAAATTGAAAACTTAAAATTTAAATTTCAAAATTCAAAATTTAAATTCAAAATTTAAATTCAAAATTCAAATTCAAATTTCAAAAAATTTAAAATTTAAATTTGGATTAAAACCCTTTAATTAAGGAAAAATATTTTTTTAATTAAATAATCTCATTAATTATCCCATTTTTCCTTTTTTTAATAAAATAAAAAGATAACGTTGATAATTATCTTTTGAATTCAAAATTTAAAAGATAAAAACATAAAATAGATAATTATCTTTGAATTCAAAATTCAAAAGATATAAATAGAAAATAGATAATTTTCTTTTAAATTTTAATTATCTTTTATTCGTTTAAAACTTAAAATTTAAAATTCAAAATTGTAAAAGATAAAATATAGGATAAGGGTTATCACGAAACATCACAGGGTTTCCTAATATCGCCTAAGATTTCACAAACCCTAGTCAACATGCAGGACACGGCAGCGGACAGCGGTGGTGACGATGTTGGAACAGTATCGTTGGCTGTCGTAACAGTAACCCCGGCATGGACAGTGATTCCGGCGTGAACAATAATTAGGCGTTAACAGTACTTCGGCGATGGTTTTGAGGTGACGACAGTCTTACATCAAATTTATAAAAAAACAACTATTACAATAAAATAAATTACATAAATTATTATGCCTCAAATTCGGCGTACATCAATTCTAAATTGAAATAAAACATCTAAAGACAATAGTTGGATCCAATCACATAACACATTCAAAACAATTTTGAATCTACCATACAAAATCATATGTCAAAATCCACAAAATTCATAATACGTTCATTTCAAATATATATATATATATGTGTGTGTGTGTGTGTGTGTGTGTGTGTGTGTGTGTGTGTGTGTGTGTGTGCGCGCGCGCGCGCGCGCGCATAATCAATAGCATATGGCTCTGATGCCAATTGCTGGGATCGGTAGGTTTTAAATTTTACTAAAAACAAGTTTAAACCACGAACTATTCATGGACGGAATATAAAAAATCAATTAAGTTATTTAATCAAATTAAATAAAAACCAAACAACGTGTGATTATGCAAATACGATATTAAACGAGAAGATAAGGTTAAAAACAAATTTTCACCTATACTTTGTATCGGAGAATTTCTGAACTAGCATGTGAGTGTTCTTCGTGTTCTTCAAGCTTCGGGATCCGAATCACGCACTTGAACTCCAAAAATGATTTGTGAATTTCGTCCACC
This sequence comes from Datisca glomerata, assembly GCA_003255025.1. Classification (NCBI taxonomy): domain Eukaryota; kingdom Viridiplantae; phylum Streptophyta; class Magnoliopsida; order Cucurbitales; family Datiscaceae; genus Datisca; species Datisca glomerata. The sequence goes on from QANY01008484.1 coordinate 127,205, forward strand.
AAAAACCACCCGTTAATTTTAGAAATATATCTCATAGAATTTCGTGTAAGAATTTTAGTGTGGGCTCTCAAAATGATTGAAAAAAAAATCAAATATTTTTCTTTCAATGCTCTCTCAATCGGCGGTAATCACTAGGGATGGGAGAAAAATCTTTTTCTCTGTATTTGATATGAGATCTATATCTCTATCTCTCCCTCTGTAATCAAATTGCTATTAGATATTTATAAAATTTAATTTTTAATATTTATAAATATACCTATATATTTTAAATTTCTGAAGATTCACCCCCATATATTCAAATTACTGAAAATTAGTATATCTCCATAGTGTTAGAGTTGTATCAAAATTTATCAATCTAATTGATAGATTTAATTGATAATTATCAATTAATTAATTAATTTTTATTTACTAATTATTCAATAATTAGAAAATAATACACTAATTAATTTTAATATAAAAACTAATTAAGTGACATCACCCATCATATATAGGTGTAGGAAATATGCCTTAGTACCAAAACACATTTTGATCCAATTTATTTCTTTTCTCTATTCCTGTTCTCATGAGCTATTGCTGAGACTGGATGGATCCACATGAACAAATCTAAGGATTCAAATACCCAATAAATTTATCTCCATAAATTCCCGACAAATATTTAATCATGACATCGTACGACTCCACTATAGGTTCGATGCTGAATCAACTCTCAATTCATGCACGGTACTTTCTATTTGTGTAAATAAATCTTTTTTATTTTCACGGTCCACAGAATATTTTAACATAATACTCATCGTGAATATCACTAACAATAGTGGAATATAAAATTACCATTTTACCCATCTTGTTATTATTTTCTTAACTCCTTTATTAGCTATGCATAAGAAATACATAATAGAGAATTATCTTGTACAATTCACAAGTCTTAATCAATAACTCAATTTATTGTATACCTAGCTAGGTTAATTTATTCACACACTCATCAATAAAGTATAATGTAATATTGTTTCGCAATCCAACCCCAAATTTACATATATGTTAATCACATAACTCCAATTTAATTGAACTACAATCACAACAGCGGACGTATTCCCCACCAATTCGAACTCGCTCATTTGACTTATCAAATATTTTAACTAACTAAGTGAAGCTACATATTCAAGTTAATTACAAAAATACCCTTAAGGTGTAACAATTAGATTTAGAGCTAGGTAAACGATTTTGGGTTCTAAAATAATTTGTTATCGGCCTATTCAACATGTTCATAACATGTCTAATTTAACTGTTTGAGTCTCCACTCCCATTCCTCATGACAGGCATTCATTGGTTCAACCTACCAGTCGTAACCAGATTCAATTGCCTAGTCGATTCTAAGACTGCGAATATCATTCTGAATTTTCTCAAAAGAGTTCGTCTGAAGACGCCTCTGTCTTCACTCTTCGTTCATTGATGAAAGTTCTAGGACTTGAGTAATTTACAAACACACTTTAATTTAAAATAAAACTTTCAATTTATTCATAAAAATTTAATGATACTAATGTCTGAGAAAGAAATAAATGTAAATAAATAGTTATTACACGCTATTTTATGGACATATTCCAACAAGATTCACCATAGAAAGAGATTCACTAGAGAAAGCTTCTTGAGAGAAAGACGAAAGAGCGAGCTGATTCCTAAGCCCCAAGATCCTTGTTCGACATTGAAGAGAGGTTGAAGCTGAGAGAGATATGACTTGAGAGAGGTTGAAAGAGAGATGGTTTTGAGAGAGATATTTTAGGCGGGGTTGAACTTTTAGTTCCCGCACTAGCTTCCCCAAAATTGATGACCTCTCTTAGCGTTTTCATAAAAAAAAAGTGGTCGTGTAGTGCTATTAAAGCACATTTTTGTTGTAGTGTGAAAAGTTTCTATGAAGGACTACACATTAAGAACAAATTGTTGACACCCTATTATCCCCAAGGAAACGGACAACTGAAAAGATCGAATAGGATGATACTTGATAGTTTGAAGAGATGACTAGAGTCTATCAAGGAAAGATGGGTTGAGGAACTACCTTCGGTTCTTTATGCCAACTAACTATACCTCAAGACCCAAAGGTGAAACACCTTTCGCCTTGCTTACGGAGCGGAGGCCGTTATACCAGTTGAAATCAAGTGTCCCACAGTGAAATCAGTCACCAAGGATGTTTCCAATGCAGAGCGGATGACGAAAAACCTCGATCTACTAGAGGAAAAGTGGGAGGCAACACTGATCAGATTGACTACCAATAATTAGAAGAGAAGAAAGTATTTCTAGAAAAGGATGAAAAATTGATAATATCATATCGGGGACCTCATGCTCAAAAGGGTATTCCAACCAAATAAAGGCAAATTAGGACCAAAATGGGAAGGGTCGTTTATTGTTAAGGTGGTAAAAGGAAACGGATATTATCATTTAATGACTAGTGAGGAAAATGAATTACCTATGCCTTGGAATGCTTTTCATTTGCACAAATGTTATGTATGACTTCCCTCTTTTATAATGAGAAACACATTATCCCGTGGTTTTTCCCGTTAAGGGTTTTCAATGTAAAATTTGGTGTCAGTTTTCTTTTCAGGTAGAAATAATCTTTAGGGTCCCTGAGTTTTAAAAAGTTAAAACTCCTTGGGAATGAATGTTCAATGAACACCGTTCTCAGAAAGAAACCAAAGAGCCTCTGAGCTTTAAAAAGCTCAAGTCCTTAGAAATGGATGTTCAGTAAACATCTTTCTCAGAAGAAACCATAGGGTCCTTGATCTTTAAAAAAACTTAAGTCATTGGAAATGGATGTTAAACTAACATTGTTCTTAGAAGGAAATAATAGGTCCCTTGAGCTTTGAAAAGCTTAATCCCTTTGGGAAAGGATGTTCAGCGAACGTCGTTCTCATAAGAAAACCAAAGAGCCTCTCAGCTTTTAAAAGCTCAAGTCTTTGGGAACGGATGTTCAGTGAACATTATTCTCAAAAGGAAACCATCCCTGAGCTTTGAAAATCTTAAGTCTTTGGGAATGGATGTTCAGTGAACAAAGTTCTCAGAAGGAAACCAAAGGGGCCCTGAGCTTTGAAAAGCTCAAGTCCTTGGGAACGGATGTTGAGTGAACACCGTTCTCAAAAGGAAACCGTAGGGTCCATGAGCTTTGAAAAGTTGAAGTACTTGGGAACGGATGTTCAGTGAACATCGTTCTCAGAAGGAAACCAAAGGGCCCCTGAGCTTTGAAAAAAGCTTAAGTCTTTAGGAACGGATATTCAACGATCATCATTCTTAGAAGGAAAACATAGGAAAAACTTGAGTCATTGGGGACGGATGTTCAGCGAACACCGGTCTCAGAAGGAAACTAAAAGGCCCCCGAGCTTTGAAAATTCCAAGTCCTTAGGAACGGATCTCCAAATGATACCATTCTCAAAAGGAAACCAGAATTTTCAAAATAGAAACTTGCTCGGCTAACAAGTCGAAAACTACTCAAAATTTGACAACGGATACAACTGGGAAAAGCTAAAGAACTCTACGGCGAGAAACTAAGCAAACAGAGTGATGTTTCTGAGTTTTACAAGAAGCTCAAGTCTCTAGGGGACTAATGCTCAGCGGACAAATGGTTCTCAAAGGAATTCAGATTGCTTTAGAAAATATATAAGTGCAAAAATCCACCAGGTACAATACAACGGGAAAATCAAAAGTTGATTAATCAAAAGCTAAATTCATTTTCATTAATGATGGTGGGAAATTACTATGAAATGAAAATCATACAAGAAAAAGTAAAAGAAGAAAAAGAAATTACATAAAAAGTAAACTATTCAATAACGGGAACATCCACCAAGGTTTCAGCTGCGGGAAGAGTTGAGGTAGCGGGAGGAGAGGGACTTCATCGGTAGGAATACGGCCAGGAGGTCATTGACTCGTACTGTCACAGTAGCCTAAACTGTACACTTCAGCTTCCATCGTGTCAAATTCCGCTTGGTAAAATTTTTTTGCTTCAAGCTCTTTCTCCCTCAAGGTTGACTCCTTCTCCGCGATAGCATTCTTCAAAGCTTCAGCAAGCTTAAGATATTAAGCCTTAAGAGCTTCAATTTCTCCCATTTTTTACCAGATATGGCCCGCAACTCCATTTCAGAGTGCCTCAACACTTCAATCTCTGCTTGCCCAGTCTCAGCTTCAGTCTGAAGTTCCGTTACCCGAGCCCAGGCTTCATCCTGTTCTCGAAAAAACATCCCCACAACCCCCTCGACTTTGGTAATATACTCCATAAGAGCGTTATAATGAATAATGACATGCATGAAGAAGAACGGGATGAGGAGGAAAAACTTAAGAAATGAAAGATATTCCAAGTACGAGTGAAAGGAAATGAATTACTTACCCGGGCAATATCATGACTCATTGTAGTTTGAATGGATTCGATGTCGGCATAATTATAATGAGTACGAATGTCCTACCATGAAACAGGGAACAATGACAAGAACAAAGCAAGCTTGTGTAGGTGTTAAGACCTCTCTTGATCGTTGGCATGATAGGCTCGGTCATCCGTCACTAAAAATCATTTCTCATATTGTCTCTCAAAGCCATCTTTCTATGTCTTCGAGTCAGTCTAAGTCTTCTTTTTGTGATTCTTGTCATTGTAATAAAAGTCATAAACTTCCGTTTGGCGTTTCTACTTTAACGAGTCATGGTCCTTTAGATCTGATCCTACACTGATGTATGGGGACCCTCTCCAATACGCTCAATAGTTGTTTTTCTTATTATGTTATCTTTGTTGACTATTTCACAAAGTACTCATGGTTATTTTCAATGGCAAATAAATCAGATGTATTCTCTATCTTTCCAAAATATAAGGCCATGGTTGAAAAATTCTTTCAAACCACAATTCACACAATTTATTTGATGGTGGAAAAGAATATCGAGGTCTCAAAACCTTGTTTCAAACTCATGGTATTCAACATTTGATCTCTCCTCCGTACACCCCACCACATATTTTTTTTTAACGTCGACATCGACATATAGTTGAGACTGGCCTTATTCTTCTTCATCGAGCATGTCTACATCTATCGCTTTGGTATTATGCCTTCCAAGCTATAGTGTATCTCATAAATCGACTTCCCACCACAATCCTAGACAATAAACCACCATTTGAAACTCTTTTTCATAGCCCCCCAAATTACTCCAAATTACGAATTTTTGGTTGCATTTGCTATCCATGGCTTCGTCCTTACACCAACCATAAGCTCGAACAACGTTCTAAACCTTACATTTTTTTGGATTACTTAAATATCCATAATTCTTATATTTGTTTTGAACCCGTAAATCACAAAACATATTTCTCTCACCATGTACAGTTTATCAAAGAGAAATTTCCTCATTATCGCTCTCTCATGCTCGTGATCAAATTAACCCTTACACTATTTCCAAATGGATAACCAATTCACCTTCTTTACATTCTTTCAACTCCTCCACGTCACAACCTATTAATTCCTCCACCAAATCCTCAAATTTTCCTTTAGAGAATCTTGACAACTCATCCCCCATTACACCTCATATTTCTTCCATCATTTTGTCACATCCAATTCCTAACTTTAGGCACTCAGCACATGTAACTTTGGAAAGCTCATCACCCTCAAATCATGCAACCGTCCCTCATTCTTCATCTCCGATGACTGAGTCTATAGACCATGTCTCTACTGGCACCACGCAATCTACAAAAATTCCTTTAATTGTGGATCTCAACATGGCAAGCACCACCTCAGACACGTGTTCTACTTCCTCCGCAAATGAGACGTTCCCAAGGAATGACATTTCACTCAATGAGACTGATATTGAACCTACTTCTACACATTCCATGATCACCCGCTCCAAAAATAACATCTCCAAGCCCAAATATATACAAAATCTTTATCCGTGTTTATATCACACCACCAAACATCCACTACCTGCTCTTCTTGATCCTACCTCAGCTTGTCAAGTGATTAAACACCCAAAATGGAGAGAATCCATGTGTGATGAACTCAATGCTCTCATTAAAAATGGTACATGGAACTTATTTCCCCCGGCGAGCCACTCAGATTATTATTGGGTGTAAATGGGTGTTTCGGGTCAAAAGGAACCATGATGTCAGTATTGATCGCTATAAAGCTCATCTAGTCGTTAAAGGATTTCATCAGCGACCAAGAATCGATTACCATGAGACTTTTAGTCCAGTCATTAAGCCGACTACAATTAGACTTATGCTCTCACTTGCTCTGAAAGATGCCTATGGAGAAAAGCATTGTTAACATCTAAAGGATTTATTGATTCATCTCGTCCAAAACATGTTTGTCGTCTTCATAAAGCACTTTACGGGCTCAAACAGACGCCCTGTGCTTTGTTCCATGAGTTGAAGAAGTTTATCATCTCATTTAGCTTTGTTAACTCTAAATCTGACACTTCATTATTCATTTATACTAACAAGTCTATCATAACATATTTTTTTGGTATATGTGGATGATTTACTAATTACAGGAATCTCATCCTCATTCATTCAGGAATTCATCAATACCTTATCTCATCGATTTTATATCCAAGATTTAGGAGCTCTTCATTATTTTTTGGGTGTTGAAGTTGTACGTACAACTCATGGTTTATTCCTTTCTCAACATAAATATATAAGGGGTTTGATTGAACGCTTCAAAATGGAAGGCATAAAGGAGTTTGTTACACCCATGAAAACCTCCACTAGACTTCAACTTCATGATGGTTCCCCTCTTATTGATGCTACTCATTATCGGAGCTTAATTGGTGGTATGCAATATTTATCACTTTCCCGTCCTGATGTTGCCTATGCTGTGAACAAACTTGCTCAATACATGCATTCTCCCACTCAAACACATTGGACAGTAGCCAAACGACTTCTCTATTATCTCAAACATATACGATTTCTCAATGTGTAATTTTTTGACGAGCTTAACCATTCACTCTCACAGCCTATTTCGATGCAGACTGAGCAAGAAATCATGATGACTGCACCTCCATTTCAGCCTATGTCATCTTCTTTGGTGGCAATCCCATTTCTTGGTGCTCAAAGCCGAATACCGCTCTGTTGCATCCACTGTGTTGAACTGTCTTGGCTCACTAATCTTCTCAGTGAATTGGGTGTTCAACTCTGTCAACCTCCCCGCCTACTTTGTGACAATCTTGGTGCAACATACTTGTGTGCTAATCCGGTCTTTCATTCTCGGATGAAACATATTGCTTTGAATTATCATTTTGTTCATGACAAGATTGAAAGTGGCTCTCTTTAAATTGCCCATGTCTCCACTCACGACCAAGTTACTGATGTTCTAACTAAACCGCTGGCCAAGTCACTATTTGCATCTCTACGGTCCAAGCTTGGTGTTTCCGATGGAAGCACCATCTTGCGGGGGCATAATAGGAAAGACTCATCTCTAATAATCTTCCACAATCACAGGACAATGAAATTGTTTACCCATGATTTTAGTCTTATTCTTTGTATATGTTTTTTCATTTCTTACCTTTAAGAATATTCTTATTTAATTCACTTTAATTATTTCCTTACTAATTACATGTAAGATTGTATAAATTGCATCAACTATCGATACAAAGATTATTAGCCATTCAATATTTTATTTATCTCATCTATTGTCGCATGAGGGGAAGGAATAGAAGAGGCGGGAAGGTATTGAAGGAAATTACATTACATATTATTTTAAATAGTTTCTTAAGTAAGCAACAAACGGAGTTATAACAACAGTTAGTGGATGAGAGGTGGATGGTGACTTGAAAAAAAACACATGTCACTCAAAGGTGTGAAGGAATACTCAGCCACTTAGTACTCCAGGAAGTATTAGAAATTTTTTCCTACTTTAGACCTTAATTTAATTGGTAATATTATGCATATAAATATGTGCGTCACATGACTATTTCTCCTTAATGATTGTAACCATGCTTACTTTTTATCGTGTGTGATTGATATAATAGATTACTAGCCTTTAGTCATGAGGTTTGGGAGCGGGAGGGCACCATGTGTTTGATAATATACTTCTGAGAAATGTCCTCAATGCGTTCAAACACAAATGATCATTTGAAGCACCCAGGGTACTAGAAAGTGTTTTTTTCACTGCAACATGTTAGGATGTTTTTTTTATTGAGCAACATCTTAGAAGTTAGGATTGGTGCTAATAGGATAATAGAAACCAATGTGCAGAGCTTGTGACAGCAAATCGTCTCTTGGTTTTGGCCCATGAAGGTCCATGGCTCATGTGCAGGCAATGTTTGTATAGGTAGTCATGGATTTGTTAGTTTAATTCTGTAAAACGGTTGATTATTAGTCTTACATGACTAGTAAAATCTAACATTACGGATTTGGGACTAGAGTCCTCTAATCAGATATGGACGACGCAGACGTACTATCAAAAGAAAAAAAACTTTTTTTATTTTTTTCGGTTAGTTTGATCTCGGTCATCTAGATCTGGTTAGACGTCCTAAATCGAGCCAACTCAAACTATCGGGGTTCTCAATGGCCAAGAACCCTAATCTTAGTATTACGATGATCCATCTCATGTTTTGTTATTATAGAGTATAAACTAGCGTCTTTTAACTCTTGTCTCGTTAATAGTCACCATGAGGTTAAATAGAGATATAGAGAGGAAGACTTTGTGCCTGATGTCGCAAAATTCAGATACGCTTCATTGTTTGATTCTTGTATATAGTATGATATCGAGATTCAAGAAGATCAGTGATTGTAATCTACATTAATGAAATGCTTATTCTAAAAGAATGTAAGGCGGTGTATTTAAGTGCATTTGGTCATAATATGTCTGTAAGGTTCTGAAATCGCCATGTTAAAGAATAATAGATAGAGGAATTCTTCTTTCCTTTGGCAGTTATCATTAAGAAATAATGTATCAAATCTTGAGCCTCAGACTTCAATTGTCTTCTGATTAAGAGCAGTATATCTCCAACGTTCCTTCTCTACAAAATCAGCATCCAAGAACTGAGCAATGAAACTCCAAAGCTTATAAGTATCCTCAAAATTGGACAAAAACCCAAGAGCAGCTGTAACCACAGTTACCCCTAACTTACCTTTCCCTCTCTTCTTGTCTATCCCATTTCCTCTTCTCTCAAGCACTCTTCCTTTCTCGTCCGCGTATTTGTCGGCGAACCAGATATTATGCAAGAACCCATAGCTAAGTGAAATTTTGCTTCTATCAGCGAGTTTCTGTACTAAAACAGGCTCAACTTTTTCTCCTTTCCAATCAAACACATTGAATGCCAGTGCTGCTCCCCTGTCAAACTTTATCTTTGGTCCATATATTTTAACCAAACTAACCCCATCTGTTTTCGGATGCTTAAGCTTAATCAAAGAACTTACCAGCCAATTTATTAGGCACCTTGCTCTGCTAGCAAGTGGTATTAGCCCCAATTCATCTACTTGATCAAGACACCTACATTCTGACTCGCCATAATTTACAATAATGGAAGTATCCAAATCCTCGTTGTGATCCAAATTTCCATATTGGTTTGATTGGTATGAAATAGGACCCGAAAACGAGCTTGATGTAGCTAATTTGTATTGTTCTAGTTGAACAACGGTTGATTTTTCAGGTTCTTTATCAACAGAATCAGAAGACTCTTCTGATAACTGAAACAGCTTATTAGAAGGAACAAGATTTACGATTCCTGTACTTGAGGAAGCTTCAAGGATTGGAATTGTGGATTTTTTGACAAAAAGACAGCCAAATCCAGATGGGTTTTCCCCGAAAACCTTGTAGAAGGAGCAAACAAGGAAATCAGGACGAAAGAGTGAGAGGCCAAAGCAATCCATGTCTTTTGGCCCTAATGCACAAGCATCAATCAAAACATGCCACCTGTTCTCTTGTGCTATGCTCATCCATAGATATGGATATCTTGTTCCTGTTATTCTTGAATGTAATGGAAACACAAAAAGGCCTCTTTTGATCTTATTCTTCTTGTTTTTACTCACAATCATTTCCCTTAGTTTTGCTGATCTGATCCTCATCCTTGGCCATGAAAAATCAGCTGACATGATGTTGGCTCCTTTTTTCTCAGAGCTAGCGACCATTGTTTCTACTGCTTCACTCTCATAATCATATACTGTCAAAAGCTTCTTGCTGGATTGGAATGGGTATGATTCTGCCAAAAGCTTGAAAGCTGATGTTCTATTTGCTGTGAAAACCATGCCGTAATCGGTTTCTGATATATTGAGAAAACGAAAGATTCGTTTTTTCATTGAAGATTCGATTTGTGATTCGTTCCCATCACAAAGGAGCTGAGTCTTGAGATTCCCTGTCTTGTATGATATACTGAAGAAGGGAAAGTTCAATTCTTTAGAAGAAGATGATGAGGAAGAGGGTGTTTTGAGTAATTGGGAGTAAGAAAAGAGGCCTATGCCTATATAATCAAGGCAGGTATGGTTAGAGAGGGAGAGATGGGAGTATTCATTAGCTCTTATTTGGTCAACTTGGTTAGTTTGATGGTATTGTGGGTAAGCTTTGGTGAAAACATGGAAGGATTCATGTGGAGAAGGCAAAGACTCATGGTTTGTGAATTGTGTGGTTGGGAAGATTGAGGCGGTGGTTGTGGCTGCGAAATGGCGGCGTGAGGCGGCGCAAGTGCTGCCGGATTTGGTGATTGTGGTCGTTTGCTGGTATGGTGGGTAGGTTAGTGGGGTTGGGCAGCAGCCATGGATGCATGGCTGATCTGAGGCTTCTTCATTTAGGCAAGGTGATAGCATTTTTTTTCCTTTGTCAAGGAATTGGATTGGAATATCCAATTTAGGAGTGTTTAAACTATTGTTGGTTGTTTGTTCTGTTTTTATAGAGAAAGGTGGAAGTTTCAGCTGTTTCTTGATGATGCCATTTGCATATTGAAAAAGGTCAGATTATTTGGCTGACCTTGGCCTTCTTCTTTACAAAGCTAACCTTCTCGTAACATAAATAAACACTAAATAAAAAAAAAAGATAAACAAAACAAAAGAAAGAAACAAGCGATTCTTGCTTGCATTGCATCACACATTTATTTATTTATTTATTTGTTAAATATAATTTTACCCCTAAACTTTGGAGTTCAGTAAACCTGAACTTTAAAACGAGTCAAATTGGTCCTACAACGTTTTAAATTAATAAAATTGGTCCTCTCTGAGTTTAGTTCGTCAAGTAATTAACCGGCGCTAACTAACATCTCTATGAAAAAAATCATTTGTCGGAACTACAAAAATGGCCAATTTTAACTAGAGAAACTTTTACCACTTTTTTTAAATTTTGATATCACCTTTAATTTTCAAAATTCACTCCGTAAAGTATTAGTTGTTTTGCAATTTTAACCTAAAACGTTTATTTTTTGTTCTATTGTTTTTTAATATTATTTGCTTGTGGTAAAATACGTTATTGGCTCCTGCAAAGTTACTTCAATTCAATTTTTATTCTTTTTTTTCCTATTTTTCTATTTTAGTTATATAATGGTTTACCCTTCTATTTTCTATTCATCACACTTTTGTTAGTCCAATAATTAAATTACACGGTGCTTTGGATTTAACTATGGCCTTCTATTATCATATCAAAAAGCTTTGTAAGATATGGAAAGCCAATGATGAGATTTTAACTTATCCCGCAATCATCATCAATGATATCGTGGAAATGTGTTCATTGATACATTCAAATTTTCAATAATTTTAATGTATTGATATTTAAATTTTCTTCTTAAGTTTTGTCATGTGTATTAAATATAATAATTTATTCATTTTTTGAGAGAAAAAATAAAATAAAATCTAAAAAAATTTATATATAGGTAATATTATATGATAGAGAAGGTACTAATTTTTTAAAAATTTATGAGTGCACAAAATATTTTTTTCTATAACCACATGTAAGACTTGGTTTAAATAGAAGTGAATACAAAACAACAAATAGTGGACGACAGAAAGCTGCTCAGACTGGCCGGCATTATCAATGTGGCCAAAAGAAAGCTCCTCAAGAATGCATCAAAAGACTTATTCATCTATTTTTTTAATTTTTTTCATTAAAACGGAATATAATTAGGTGTATTTAATTATTAAATAATTCTAAACTGCTTAAAGGCTTAAGTTTCATTACTGCAAAGCCATATGTTTTGGCCTATGATTACTCTCAAACTTTATAAAACCTTACCCATTTATGTTTAGGTACCAAATCATTTAATTTTATAATTAGTTAAATAATTTAGTATAAATTGTGTCAAATTGAGGATTTAGTGATTTGAACTTACTATATACTTTTTAGAGCAAATATATGATTACTACTAGGCTGTGACATTGATCACAAAATATAATAATATCAGTCAAACATAAAAGAAATACATATAATGGTAATTATGCTAAACACTATGATTTAGAAAAATGCTTTTTGTTTTAATCTCATGTTGTTTATGTTGAATTTTTTTTCCTTTTAGGTGGGTGTGGGAGCAAATCCTTCAAAGTTTAAATTTATTGTTGCAATTTGAATGCTTAGAGGTCAAAGTTTGAAAAGAAAAAAAGTTGAAAGCATTACTCCATGTCCTTGATTGAGGGGAAAAAAAAGTAAAGTTGGACTTGCAGGCTAACATACTTCATGAAAGTGGAAAAATCAAAAGAATTAGGATAGAAGAAAAGGCAAAAATAAAGATTCTATGAATTTTTAGATTTTAAAAAATCACCAAATGGTTAGCAAATACGAGAGATATGTTGTTGTTTAATTTGAATCGTTGCATCATTTTTTAACGATTTGGATCGACTCAAAATAAAGATGATTTGGTTATAAAAATCTGATGAGCCGTTATAAAACAATCCATCGACCGACACCTAAAATATGGATTCTTGTCGGTTTACCCTACATCAGTTGATGACGGAATCAGTACTCAGTTTATAGAGAATGTCTCATCTCAAAAGCTAGCTTTTGGAGTTGATGATGTTTGATACCTCACCTCACACTAGCATCAGAGTTGGTCCAGATTTATTCAATAAGTCTCTTGCTTAATCCGGGTGAAGTGAGTCGTTGACTTTTCTGCTTATGACTCAATTTTGATGATCTAGGTGAAACGAGTCGACAGTTATCTGATTTATGGCTCGATGTGTGATGAATTTGAATGAAGCAATGTGACGATTATCCGACTTACGACCTGTGTGTTTGATGAATCCGAGTAAAGCGAGCCGACAATTATCCGACTCAGGGTTTGATGTGTGGTGAATCCGGTTGAATCGAGTCAACAGTTAACCATCCCAGGACCCGAACTATGAGGGGGAGATTTTTAGAATTATTTTACAACGGTCATGTGGAAGAGACTGATAGTCAATTTTATAAGTGTAAGAAGATCAAATGCTACCCTAACACTTCTCATGCTCAATAATGAGTGTTTTTTCATCTTGAATTTTATTTCTATGAGATTGAGGTAGGTGATTGGAACTCACAGCTTCATCAATAAAGACTTAGACTTAGCTATCTGTCATCAATGTTTTTTTATGGAATCTATTATCGATGTTGACCCTTCATCTTTAGCGATGAAAAATCTTGATAGTATAAAATACAAAATAAAAGATTGATTTCAGACTCACGCTGAAAGAAAAATTAAAGCATATGATATAAGGTCTTTATATACTATATAAAGGGACAATGAACATATTAATATAGTTTTCCACACAAGTTTAAGTATCTTTATAGGCTGCCAAGTAGAAATTGGCATACAAGACTAGAAAATTGGAGTAACCACCCAATCTTCCTTCTCCAGTTGATAAAAACAAGCAATTGTCATATACTAGTGACATTTGGTAATTATTAATTAAAAGAGAGAGAAAAAGAAAGCTCCTAATTAATAGCTCTTTACCACAATATAGGGTCTGTTCTTCTTATTTAATTTACACTGCGTTTTCTCTAAGATTGTGTTGTATTTCGTTATCTGACAGTAAAGTTGGTAAGGGTTGTATTGGATGCGAGTGACATTTGAATTACTTAATTAGATTACATTGGATATTGTCACCCAATTTAGCTCAATTTGAAGGCTTATTGGTTAGTTCATGTCTTAGGTAGGTGGTTAAAAAGAACTTCTACAGAGAAAAAAGTCCATTCATCTAATAAAAAATCAAATACATAAAGATCACTCTAGAACTTTTTTATTAAAGATAATTCTAGATATTAGTTGTAAGATGATTAAATATATATATAGACTTATACATTGTGGATTTTCGCAGCCTAAAAACTTTTAGATTAGAGATTGTTCGTCAATTCTAAAAAAACATCAACACACTACATATTTAGATGTGGGAGGAAAATCACTGTACGAAGAACCCCATTCACACAACGAGAATGATTCAGGAAAAAGTTATTTGTAATTGGACATCCTAGCTCTACGTCTCTGATGAAGAAAACAAGTATACGGAGTGACCAGAGAAATAAGAAAAATGTTAGAATTTATGCCTCAAAGCGTCATTATGAAGACGATAGTATTAATAATATTGTACTGAATCAATCAGATTATACTAAACTGTAAAGTACTGGATTAAGAAGTATTGTCTAAATATATGTAGATGCAAGATATCTATTGTCGAATATTGTCAAGCGTTGCTCGTAGACATGTAAATGAACAAAGTATTAAACCTGACAACTGTGCAGTAGCCAGCCATACAATCAGGTCATAAAAGTATGAGTAATTTTGTAAAACTCAAATAATTGACCAAGTTTTAAGTAATAAACTGGTGTGTATTTATTATTTATTATTGATATTTTCACACTCATTAAAATATTTTAAAACCTAACTTATGAATTATTGAACGTCACCTCCTCATCTAAAACATAATCAGCATAGAATTATTCTCAAAATATTTTAACAGTATAAAAATATTTAAGGAGAGGTATTGAATATGGTTTAATAAAGTTGACACCATCTATTTACTTTGAGGTAGAAATTTATAATTTATTACGTCTAGATTAGCACCATTTAAGATATGAGCACCTTAGGAAATATGTTATGATCTAGAATATTTCCTAATATCTCCTAGATTGAGATTAGGGAAGTCCATTGATGTGCTGCTTGGAGTTAGTTCCTGATTAGGCGTGTAAACATTCCTTAGTTAGACTCATTATCATATAAGGCTTGGTGGCTGTAAAAGAAAATATTCACCGTCTTTGAAAATCGATCGTGAATTTCTTATATCATAATATGAAAATCAAGAATATAATTTATAGAGAGAGAAAATAATGACACCATGTTTTACATGAAAACTCTTAACAACATGTTCAAAATTAAAATTAAATGCATCATCAATGTCATCGACATTGGCATCAAATTGTTCATCATCATCCATTTCAAAATCACTCTCAACTAATGCTCTTAAGTCAACGCCCCTAACACTTTCATCACTACTATCACTGCTATCATACTCAGTGTCATTTGATTCACATGACATGACTGCATAATAACAAAAGAGTTCTTATCATATGTGTGCAACAATAATATCGAAGCTAAGTAACAAAGCAATATGACTAACATCCGTGTCTGTGGGGGAGAGGAGGAAAGATTCTTCATACTCTATTCATGTTTAATACAATATAATTATGTTTTACAGTTGCTTAATTATTTTATTTTATTTCATTAAAGTAAAGAAAAGATACAAGCAGTAAGGACTATAAACAATGACATAAAAGAGCATAAATAAAAGCCATTATTTTCTCCAAGTTACCGTTAGCCAATGACATAACAGAGCAGTTAAACATGGCCACGTAATATGCCAGAAGTTCTATTTTCCTACAAAATCTTATCCTCTGAATAACTGTTGTTCCTAATAATTGTAACAAAAATTAAACTAAGATTTTTAGTAAATAAACAACTTAAACTAAAGCCCCCATTTCATAACCCTAAAAAATTCAGTAAAGAAACAACTTAAACTAAAACCCCTATTCTCAAAACCCTATGGGATAATATAAAAAATTATAAATTAAACTAATCCATAATTAATCAACAAAGAAGTTAATATTCTATCGATCCGACAAAGAGACAAGCCTTTTACAACCCTACGATTTTTTCGAGGAGAATAACTTCAAGGAGAAATACCCAAAAAACCAGAGAAGAACTTCAAAGACAAACAAAACTTACGAAAAAATACAAGTAGAAGAAGGATACATGAAGAATCGAAGATTACGCTTGCAAAACCGATGGAAGCTAAGAAAATCGAAGACCCGAAACAAAGCGTTGAACATACATTCTAGAAGCAAAGCTTCGAGAGAGATGAAGGGGAGAGGAGAGAGAGAATCTGATTTTTTATTGAGGAGAGAGGTAAAAAGTAAAAATAAGTAGTAAAAAATATATTTTTTGATAAAAAATATAATATATGAAGTGGAAATATAAAATAATATTTTAATGCAATATCATCATTTAATGTATCACGTCATCACTTAGCGTGTCACGTCATCACTTAACGTGTCACGTCAAATTGTTCGTTAATGGAGAGTGACAGAACGATCATATTGAAACGTTAAGTAAACTATGATGACCAAATTAAGACGTTTTAAACTACGATGGCCAAATCAGAAATAGGTGCAAACTACGATGGTCAAATTGATAATTTTCTATGGTATATTGATAGTATATTAAAATATACCACGATAAATAATAATGTACACATCCTATATGTTTATATACCATAGTACCCCGTAAAATTTTCCGGTTTTGTAAAATAAAAAAGTTACAGTTACAAAAAAAACTGACAATTCTTGTAAACGCATCTTTTTCGGTAATTCTCTTACATATTTTTCAAAAATGACATATTTCTATAAATGAGCCATAAAGGAATGCACTGGACACTAACCCAGCCCGATAACCATTGCATGGGTGGTCTGGACTAGGCCCAATTTACATCTGGACCCCTCTACAACATGTTTTCAAATATTAAGTTAATAAATGACCCAAACAAATAAACAATACAAAAATGGTTCAAAAACAAAATACACAGTTTATAATAGCTTGAAATTTCTGAAAATATCCCCATATGGATCTTCATCTTCCCCAAAGAAGTTCTGAAAACACAAGATACCCAACATTTAAACTTCCACCAATTTTTTTACGAAAATTCCTAAAATCACTCCTCATAATCCCTCCATTACCCACACCTTAAAGACTTTCACAACCTCTCGAATTACAACCTGCGAGAGATAGAGATTGCGCTACTAATCTTTCAAAATCGTTGTAGGAGGAGCCATTAACAACGACAATGAATTATACTTTTGCATTCCAATTTTTTTTTCATTTCAGATGCATGCATAAACCTAAAAAAAATTCATGATCTTCAGGGTTAGTACCATTTACATCAATGTCTTCTCTTTCTCTCTAATTCCCTTCATTTTCTCCCGTAAAAAAAATCTTTCTCTGTGCAATTTTAATTTTCTATAATTCCTTCATTCATTTTCTCCCGAACAAAATTATCTCTCTGTGAAAGTTTAATTTTTTATAATTCTGGAAGAATTAGAGAGAGAGAAAGAAGACCTTGATCAAATTGAAAGGGCAGTTTAAGACGTTTTAGAGAGCAAACATACTTAAATTCAAAGATAGAAAAACAGTCGGATAATAACTAATAAGATGGCAGTTTAGACAAAGTAAATATTTTTAAATCACACGAAATATTAAAGGCCTACTTGTAATTTTTTTAGGCCAATTACTAATTTATTAATATGTTAGTCGCATATTTACTAGCATTTCTATTTCAAATATTAAAATTAGAAAAATTGTAAAAATGATCAATTTTCTAACTCAAACTGTAAAAAATATCAATTTTCTAACTCAAACTGTAAAAAATATCAATTTTCTAACTCAAACTGCAAAAATAACAGAAATAATGTAAATAATGTATTTATATCATTGTAATTTTGGTAAATAAATTATTTGCTTTGGTTATTTTCGGCTATTTTTAAAAAGAAAAAAGAAGTTTCCGTCATTTTTATAGTTTGAGTCAGAAAGAAAGATTTTCTTATTATTTTCTGTTAAAAATACTCATAAAATAAAAATAAAGTCATCTCTTATTATTCATTATCTTCAGAAAACTCAGCCCACAACATAAATGTAGTTAACCCCCCTCCTTGGTTTTCAAATCATTTGTCAAACTTAGAGACCTAGAACGTGCCTCTTAACACTTAAAACAACCCCCACCCCCAAGGGCCCCAAGGTGTAAATTCATACCTGTTTCTAGTGGTAAAAGAAGGAGAAAAACTTCAAAAACTCAAATTAATATAAACAAGACAACAGTTAAAATACCAAAATAAATACTATATTCAGGAGAAGATGAAGATTATTCTTGAATCAGCAAAGAGTTGATAAATAAAATCTCAGTTACCTCAAAGGTATTTACCACTTCTACCTCAGGCATGAGCTGGTGAAAAATAGGAAGAGTGCAACCAATACTAAGCTGAAGCAGCCATAGGGCAGCCCCCACTGGGCAAGTCTGTGGAATTCATTCTGGAGACCTAGGAGTTCATAAAACTCCACTGCCCTGCCCAATGAGGGGCTGCCCTACAACTTCTTTGCTTATTTTCAAAACCCATTTAACCTTAACTATACCTTTGTTTTTCTTCAACTATTTTCTGAGTTTCTTAAGTAAATTGTTGGCTCAGATTTATAGAGAGGGGTTTGATCAGCGTGAATTTTAAGCCATTGGATATTCTCTGGTAGCTGGTTCTTTTGAGTTAGCAATAGAAGGTGGAGAATCCCACAAGTTGCTGAAAGGAAAACCCACCTCTTAAAAATGTTATTCTCTCTTTCCTTTTGAAATTGACATATATGGCCAGAGAAAATCAGGAACAAACCCATATTATTATGGTGAAAATAGATACAACTGTTGCGGAGCTCAACAGGAGGAGATCTATTCATTAAATCTGAGCTGTCCGAGTGAAAAAAAAAATTATTTTTAGTTTATTTTTTTACTTTTTTGCTCTTTATCTTTTTCCTGAGACTAATCGAAACCGCTAATTCTTATAATGGACAGTCAAATGGAACAAAACTCTTTCACATTTCATGAAGAACGGCTAAGATAAATTATTGGAGGATTTGATTGGAAAAACTAAATCTATGAGGAGTCAAGGACCATAGTGAAAATCAAAGTAACTTGGATGATCAAAATGGAAATTTACCTTATTTTTTTGTGAAATCTACTAATAAGAAATTGTGGACCTTTTACCCAATATTTGATTCCCAAGAAATTCTATTGAACAAATTTTTGTACTTGTTAAGTATGTCAAATTAGAGTGATTATGCTTAGACTTTGGATGGAGACATCTATTGTTGGAAAGTGATTCTGTTTATGTAATGATCGTTCTAGATCTCGAAATATTTTTTCACGTTGACGTACTATTTGGGATAGATATTTAAATTTAATCGATCAAATAAACTTTTTTGTCACTCACATTTTTCGAGAAGCTAACCATGTTATAGTTTGTTTGGCGTCTACGGCCCCTAATATAATTACTGTAACTTAGTGGTGGAATGATCCAAAATTTTGTTCCATTTATTTTTTATGATGTTTGTTACATGCATTCTTTTAAGATCTGCTAATATTTTTTTTTTGGTGTTTTCTTTTGCTGACTCTTTTATTTTACTTTAATAATACGTTGGGTTGAGTTAAATGATAAACGTGTTACGGAGTTATCAGTCTAGGTGTAATGTCTTGGTGCATCTACTGATCTTATAACATTATCTAAACAAGTATGTAAAGTTATAGTCTAGTCACTGTTGCATTACCATAACATTTTAGACCATTAGATTAATTATTGACCAGGCAATAGTCCATTGATCTAATATTTCCTGACTCGAGTATGATTGAAATATATTTCACAAAAATATATACGATAAATCAATTGTTTTAATTAACATCTGAAATTGGGTGATTCTACAATAATTAAGATTTAGATCAAATTTTAATAGACAAATAACATGTCACTTTTTCATAAGTTAATTTTACGATAAATAAAAAATATTAATTTATAACTGATCGAAACATTATCGTCAACTAAAATTTGATAAATTTAACTTCTTTTTGTTTTTCTTAATGTTCTGGTAGAGTGACTTCAAGTACTTGTAGGTTGTGACCAAGAGAAGTAATGGGTGGAATCTTTGCTCTCTACTCTCTGGCTTAATGCTTAGAAGCTTTTAAGGCTGTATCTGTTTTTTAGTAAAACTTCTTTATTTTACTGATTAAAAAAAGCACAAAAAGGCATGCATATATTACTAAGTAAAATGTCATGATCATTACACAGAACTGGAAATTGAGATTTCTGAGGAACTTTATTGTCCACAATGTGCATTTGACCATCAACTGCAGGGCATTGAGAATATCAGCTAATCTTATTGAACAGATCAGAGATCATCTCTTTCCACCTACAACGTGAGGGGAGGGGATCTGTTCAGCAGATCTGGGTCATTTGTCAGACCTGAACTTGAACATGAAAACTAAAAAAAGTCTGATGTGATGTTCTTTCTTTCTTCTTTTTAAAGTCATATCCGGGTGAACGGCTTAGACAAAACAAGATGTTCGCCTGTCTCGATAAACGGGAGAGAACCCATATCAAGAACAATATATACTTGTGATGTAGAACACTACCAAATAACAAAACTCCATTACGACCTCTAACGTCAGTGCATTGGTCTACTCACCTCAGGATAGGCTAGAATAAGGGCTAGTTTGTGTGTGATAGGTGCACAAGTCATTATTCAATTACATCTATGATCAAACCTGACGATAAATGGGAATCCATGCCTGTATTGTTTGCACTAGATTTCTCGAAGATTGTCCAGTCTCGAGCAATAAGTTGTGTTCTACATTACCAAGAAAAAAAAGGAGCAACAATTTTATACATGAGATACAAAGAAGCACACTACTCAATTTTGGATGCATAAAACTCTCTACAATCTATATCAGAAAGCCAAAAGAAGACAATTGCAGTAGTTTTACGAACAATATATATTTCAGAACCTCAATTACTCTTTTACTTACAGTATAACTAATAAATAATAGAAAACGAATACAGAGAAGGAGGTGACAAATCAAGCATCTAGAATAAAGGATGACGGAGCAGGGAAGATCTTCTCAACATACTATGATTATAAACACATGAAAGATAACAGATTTAAACTCTCTAAGGAGGAGCTATGAAACAAAACAAATAGTTGTTAACTCGCGAGCTTAAAGGCATCAATAAAGAGACCATAAGTGAAACCCATCTTGAAGTTGTTGAGAAGAGCAAGAGGGAAAGTTACTTTTGGCCGGCTGTAATAAAATCGAGTGGCATACTCTGTGAGGAGAACACAAACTACAGCAGCAATCACATCATTCACTCCTAACGCTCCAAATGAGAGAGAGATTGTCTGTGCAACATAAAAGCCACCCAACAATGAGATTCCTCCAAAAAGAGCCCTCCTAGAAGGGCTTCGAAAATAGTTCCTCGAAAGCTCTGGCACAATTCTGATGATATCAACTAATCTTCTTGGCGCTCCATTATCTTGCACAGCTCTGACCGTGAAAAGCTTAGGCGAGGATCTTGAAGCAAGCATTCCATATTTCCAAGTTGAAATTCCGGTTTGAGGGCTCAAGCCAAAATTAAGGAGCCTTGTAGAGGTCAAACTCATAGATTTTGCCATTGGGGATTCCACAAACAAAATAGCACAAGATTGGAAAAGAATAAGAAGAAAAAAGGATATGAAGCTGAAGCTAAGACGGTTAGGTAACAATCTCCTTAAGAACACGAGAAACTGAGCGACAAATCAACACAAAAACAACAGAGCAACAAATTGGATACAAAAATTTTTTGAAGAAGCGAGAAACAGGAGTTCTCGAACACATAAGGTTAATTGAGAGCAACAGCAGAAGCACAGAGCAATGTAATTAAAAGGCTTAGGAGCTTGCTTAAGCCCACAGACAGGCGAATTGTTACCTCTGCCCCTCAGTGTGCCTGAATCGATGCGAACTCACTAAGGCGTACTTGAAGCAGGTCAATGCCCAAGGCGCAATTGGAGGATAAGGTTGAATGGGCAGAGACAAAAATGGAGGGAAGATAAGATGAAGGAAATGAAAAGACACACTAAGAAACCTAACTAATGAAAAAGTCTTGAGGCTATATGCTTCTCTCCAAACAAGTTACGTCTCCTCTCTCTCTCCCTCTGTCTCCTCCTCCGACTCTTCTTATTTCAAGGGGTGGAAGTTTTCGGTTCCGTCGATTCACTGGCTTAGGGCGTTTTCCTTCTTCGCAAGAAATTTCCAGTGTAACGTTCTTCGAGATTTGTCCAGAATCTGGTACTTCCCTCAAAACTTACAACCGCGATCAGAAAACCCAGTTCACGAAAAAATCAAACAAGGAATAGATAGCCTCCATAAAAGGAATAGTTGCACACAGCTCGGTGTCTTCGACTTCAGGGCGATTAGAGAAGAAGATGGAGGAGTAAAAGCTTTGGTTAAGCAGAAGATCAAAATGGTTCTCTCTCTATCTATGTCTGGTTGAATGCTAGCTATTTCTTATCTTTTTATGTAGAGTGTCTCAGCCACTCCCAGTCCCAGGTGCGGATGAGGCCAGCTGAGCACCCTGAGCCTGGGTCGATCTCTATCCTCCGGGAACCCTAGAATTTGGAGAAAATAACGCTACTTCCCAATTACATAAAAAAAGGACTCGAATCATATAATTTTTTTTTTTTAAAAAACTACACGTCAATCTATTGAATTATCATATTATTGTCATTTATAATCTTAAACTATTATTTCTATTATTTATAATTTTCAATTTTTTATTTTCGGTTAAAACTAACATTCAATCCATTCACCGTCATATATACGTTAGTTTATTGTGAAACAATGTAATTTTAAAATATTAAAATTATAAACTCACTCATTAAAACTACGTCATTTTGAGTCTTATTTTTTCTCAAATCTATCTTCCAAATTTGTGAACTCAACGCCCACCCCCCATTCTTCGTGAACCCTACCTCTCTCAATAACTACGCAGCTCTTCCTCCCTTACAGGTCCGCATCGTATCTTCTTCAACTTGAAGGTTAAGTTTCAGATCTCCATAATACAGGTCCGTAGCTCATCTTCTATAAGAAATTGAATGACGTACTTTATTAATAATAACAATGTATTACACAAAAAACTACAGAATACAAAAAAATTAAGGTTACACGAAAAAATTAGACCGAGACTTGCCGGTAGTGCGATGGGCTAAAACAGTAACGTCCCTGCAGATGGTGCTCACAGTCTAGGACGTCTGCCTTCAGGATACCATGGTCTTGTGGAGGCAGTAAGCAGCAAAACAATACTATCTCCTTTTAGCAAACCAAAAAATTATTTGTCTCATATTTTTGTTTTGACTGAATGAAAATTTCAAATGATGCCCACGAAATTACTTCATATAGAAGCGATTGTGACTGTCTAAATAGTCATAAAGGTTGGATTTGTGACTGTCGAGAACAGTCACAAGTAGCAGTTGAAACTGCCAATATAGTGCCTCTACAAAGGCACTTCCATGAAAACACATCTTGAAGATATCTGAATAACGGAATTAAAAAAATAGAACGAGGCAAATCAAACCCAAAAAACACAATAACTCAATTCAAAAATCTTCAAATATATTATATCAAGACTTGAGTTTAAATTCATAACCTCATAATCTTAAGGTTTTACACACAATTTTTATCACCAAGTTACTAACCAACATATATATTTATTCACGACAAAATAAAATATAACATCTAGTTCAGGTCGAAGGTGAAGTTTCAGATTTCTCACCATTAGAGCAAAAAAACAGAGAGGAAGAAGACGAGCTGCGGACCTGTGAACGCTTGGCTAATTAAATTAAGGAAAATAATATCTAACCCGTCTAATGTTACTTCAAATATGCCTAATCCTATACCCATAAACAAATTGATTTTTGGGTTTCGACCTTCGAAATTTCTAGTGTAATATCCAAGATTCTCCACTTAGGTAAAACGCCAAATTTCTAGTGTAATAGGTGATTCCTTAGCTTTTGCTTTGAAAAATGGGAATGCTTTGCGGTTACTTGCTTAATCCCTAAAGTGATAATGGTGATCTTGATCCAAAACCACTACTCTGCTTTACATTTTCCCAACTTTAAGCTTTGGAATATCGAGAATAGTTTGCAATTGCGTGTACTAGGAGCGAACTTATCTACCTGTCGGCTTTTGCTCAAGCTTCATACTGGGATTTCCTGCTCTGTTTTTTGCTCAAATGGTGAGAAATATTGAGCAAAAACGTTCACACGAGATGCAGATAGAAACTTCACCTTCGAGCTAAAGAAGACGAAGACGACCTGCGGACCTGTGTTAGGGAGATCTGAAACTTAACCACGAGCTGAAGAAAACGAGCTGCACCTGTAAGGAAGAGAAGAAGCAAGGTTTGAGAAAAATTGGACCCAAATCGACGTAGTTTTTAATGGAGGTGGGTTTATAATTTTAATATTTTAAAACAACGTCGTTTTACTGACAGATATATACGGTTAATAGATGAAAAGTTATTTTTTACGATAAATAAAAAATTAAATGATATAAATAATAAAATTAATAATTTAAAGTTATAAAGATAACAACGAGAGATTAATTTATAGTTTTTTTAATTTCTTTTATTAACAAAAACAGTTTAGAACTCATTTATGCTTCAATTGAATATAAATTATATTTCATACGCGTGACAGGAAATAATATAACTGAATATCGAGTTTTCGGTAGGTTAAGAGTATTAATAAATCCGCTCCCTAATTGGCACAATTTGTCTCCTATTATTCTTTCCCTTGTGAAAGTATTGTACGTTTTATTAATGCAATTTACACAATAGTCTGTAATTTACTTTAACTATATAGTTTACTTTTAAAACCTAGTACTTACACGGACACTCTTATTTATTGCTATTTTACCATAAAAAAGTCCATACAATTTTATTTATTTATATCTATAATATATTTAAAGTAGGGAGGATATGATAATTATTTTTGGACAATTGTATCGACTTATTATTTACGTATTATCTAAAATAACCTTATAAATTATATGTGATATTTAATCATTGTTATTTTTAAAATTATAATAAATTGATCAAGTAGGCATTAATTTCAAAATTCATTCATCTACTTAATGAATTTATAAAAAAAGTAATTAATAAATAATTTTAAGTTAATTTTAGTTGATAACTTTGATTGAATTGTAACAAGTTATTTAAGAAATTATACAGACAAAACTCAACTTTGTATTAAATTATTTTTAATGTATAGGAAAAGTAAATTATCTCTATTAAACTTTAATAATAGAATTTAAGATATAATTCAATAATAACACACTTTTAGAAACCTTTATTTATGCTATATTTTATATGTTATTATAACCAATATGTTACATAAATATATTTACTCAAAAGTCACAAACAAAAAATTTAAATTTGCAATACAAATGAAAAATTAAAATCAAGTAAAAAATAAAACATGAAATAGATGATTTAAATCTAATGACGTCATTTTTCTTTCAACTTTGAGAGCACATTTCTACTATATACTATTTCTATTTCTAAAACACATATGTGAAATTCTACAACTTGGTTGAATAATATTATATCAACAAATAACAATAATATAATATTTCTTATCTTACTCACATAAATTTAAAATAAATATGATATTAAACACATTTCTTTTTAACTTATATAAATCTATAAGGGTAGTTTGAAAAAAAATTGTATAAACTTAATTGTAGGCAAAATAAAACTATGGGAGTATTAGTATAGATTTGAAAATTAGAATCAATGTATGATAATCAAGGTAAATTACACTAGAAATGGCATTTACATTCCCCACTCTAAGAACTTCCCATAACTGACCACAAATTATTTTCTGTTCATCTTCTCTAAATCACCATCTTCAACATTTCTTTACTTTAATGTACTTTAATTCAATCGTTATCTTATCAAACTTTTTGTAATTTTCTTCACCAAAAAGGGAAGTCCTCCCAATCTTCATCGATACTTCCTTTTGTTGTTACACACGTCTCTATCTATACATGAATATGATAAATAAATAATAATAAATCTCTCTATTTCGTAGTAAGTTTTTTGGGAACTGATAGACATCCTCATGGATGTCTAGATTCTATCATGTGTAAGGTGAGATTTCAGTCTGTTCATTGACCCACATTATACTCAACGGAATCTTATTCATTGAAGTGTAATGATTGTCTTTTTTTATTCTAACTTTACGCCTGCACATTTCTGTACTAAAGCACTTCTTGAAAACATGCGACGTAGTTTTTCATGTAGTGGTGATTTTTTCTTTTTGCCATTACGTCTTCTCATTCCCGTTTACAAATGATTTACGATTCTCAAGCAACTTTTTATCAGTTTACTGCCAGTGATGATTACTTCTCTTTCTTTTGTCGTTATGTCTTTCGGTTCTCTTTTTCAAATATTTTTTGGGAACACGCGACACAATCTTTCAAGTAGCCTTTTGCCAGGCCATTGTCAATCTTCCAATTGAGGATGTTGATGTCAACCTTTCTGCTGAAGGCGTTGCCGCTGATACAACCATATTCGTTTCTTAATTGTTGTGATTTTTGTATCTTTTTGTAATTTTCCTTTCTGCACTTTCTTCTTTTGTACTTTCCCGCTTGAATGTACTTTTCTTTCCTCAAGACTTAGCAACTTTCCTCTCTTCTTCTTCTTCTGTGAAGCTCTTTTTATGTTGTGCTTCCCTTGAAAAAACAATTTATGTATTTTCTTTCATTCATAGGGTCTTGCACGTTTGTCCTCGACTTTCTTTGGTGAATGACTACTCCTGTAGTATTGTCCATTTTCAAATACTTTAAATATTATTAGCTCTAATTTTATTTTGAGAATGGCTTCCAGTTTCTTTTTTAGAACGGCTACTTTATGTAGCATTGATCTATTTTCAAAGACTTAGGTTTCGGCAAAACCTCAAGCTTCAATTTCATTTTGAGAACGACTATTTCCTTAGAAAAACCCATTCTCAATGACTTGTAAAACTTATAAGCTTCAATTTTCCTATGAGAACAACTACTTGCATTGTAGAACCCGTTCTCAAATACTTGCGTTTTGTTGAGCTTTGAGCTTCAATTTCCTTTAGAGAACATATGCTTTTTGTATTAGCCATTCTTAAAGACTTCTATTTTTCAGGATTTCAGTATCCCCTTAGCTGTTTTTCGTTGCATGGTCCATTCTCAAGGACATGTTTTCAGAATTACTTTTATTCGCTTTGATTTCCTTTAGAGAACAGATGCTCGTTGCAGTCTTTTCTAAAGGACTCAGGTTCATTATAGAACCATGGCCCCGGTTTCCTTTAGAGAGCAGAGAACACATTGTAGTGATGTCCACTCTCAAGGATTTAGGTTCAACAAGAACCATGGCCTTGAATTCCTTTAGAGAGTAGAGACCCATTGTAGTGACGCCCACTCTCGCAGACTTAAGTTCATTAAGAACCATGACCCCGGTTTTCTTTAGAAAGCAGGGATTCATTGTAGTTCTGTCCACTCTAATAAGTTCATTAATAACCATGGTCCTAGTTTCTTTTAGAGAGTATGGTCCATTTGTAGCGTCGCTCACTCTCAAGGACTTAGGTTCATTAAGAACCATGGCCCATGTTTTCTTTAGAGAGTAGGGACACATTGTAGTGCCGCTCACTCTCAAGGACTTAGGTTCATTAAAAATCATGGCCACGATTTCCTTTAGAAAATAAATACCCATTGTAGCAGAATCCGTTCTCAATGGTGAAACCCCAATTTTGTTGTCGTTTGCTACGTGCTCATTGATAGAGTTTCCCACGTAATTTTCACTACGGGCTCATTGGTAGAGTTTCTCCAATTTTCTTTTTTTTTCTTCTCTCGTACTTTAAGATATGAGACAATAGTGTTGTACAAGAACACCATATATGATTTTAAATAATTTAATAGAATGAGTAAGGAATGAGTATAAAGTTTTAAAATTTCATCGTAGAGATTTGGATTTGATGTTCTATGTCCATCCATTTCATAATCATCAAGTAACTCTTCATGTGTTGGTAAATTTTTATGATTGAAGTCGACTTATCTACATTGTCTTCTTTTCTAAACATCCCACATGAAAATTATCATAACTTTTGATCGTGAGCTCCAAATTGAGTTCTGTAAAATTCTTCAAAAAGTAGGCTTCCATATATTTCTAATGATATATAGTTTGTCATACAATACTGTCTAAATCAACAAATTTTAAAAATTAAATTTGAATGACGTCCATAGCCTTACTTTCCTAAACCTCATGTATGAAAACTACCATAATTTTTTATGGGAGCCCCAAATTGAATTCCATAAAATTTTCAGGAAGTTGACTTCCACATCTTTCTAATGATATATGGTTCTACATGTAATTCATTTCCATACAGTACAGTGTTCTTGTTTTATGAACGGCTTCAGATCGATATATAGAGGAAGTGATTGGGCATTTTCATTGTAGAATTACTTTGCGAATCATCATTTACATTTTATCGCTTGTGCATATTTCATTTTCCTGCATTTTTCATATAGAAAAGGAAAGAGAAAACCTTAAAAATACACGAATTAAACTTTATTATTTCGTTCATCAATTGTGAAAAATTTCTCATTTTCTTTTTATTTAATTGTTTGAGATAAGCTTAAATTCAAAATTTGAATTAGAATCCAAAATTTTATTTGATTTAGAATTCATATTCAAAATAAGATTTAGATCTCAAATTCAAAAATAAATATGCTAAAGTTTTTTAATCTGCAAAGAACGAGTTTACCATTTTTTTATCAAAATTATCATAATCCAACTTAGATGCCCCCAGATCAGGCTCCTCTGGGTTTGTTTATCTTCTTTCTCATTTTGGTTTCTAGTCCGCAAAGCATCTTTGCCCTGACGTTTCCTTTATATGGTCACGAGATTAGATTTCTCCATCCTCTTGCTGCCCATTCCCACAGGCCTCGGGTTTTACCCACCTGGCGTTTTGTCCTGTCTCATTTTGAACGGCTCTATCATTCTCCATTGTTTGTCAGTTGACTCGCTTTCACGCACATTTTCTCCAGATTCCATTGCAGTGCATTGATTTGGTCTTGGACCATCTGTCACGCGCTGCATATCGCTTCATTGTTGCGCCATCACATCTCTTACATTCCCGTCAAAGTTGTTTGGATCATCTCCGCTGGTGGTGTAGGTTGATCTATCATTTTCCTTTCCGTTTCCATTGCGGTTTCCGTTTCCGTGCCCTTCATTGAG
The DNA here is from genome assembly GCA_003255025.1 of Datisca glomerata. Classification (NCBI taxonomy): domain Eukaryota; kingdom Viridiplantae; phylum Streptophyta; class Magnoliopsida; order Cucurbitales; family Datiscaceae; genus Datisca; species Datisca glomerata. The sequence goes on from QANY01008484.1 coordinate 156,469, forward strand.
GGCAATGTTTGATCTGGTTTTGTGCATTTTGGAAGGGATTTTCTTGAGCTTTCTCTCACTCTCAATGAATACACCAAGATGTAAATGAGTTTTTTGGTATGGAAAAATTTATGACAAAAGAACAATACTCAAAATTATTAGGCAAAGAATGAGAGAATAAATACACAATAGTTTACGTGAAAACTCTTAAAGGGAAGAAAAATCACAAGAAAGTTTTTTATATTCTATTGTATTTCGTATCTCGTATCCTTTTGTTGTTACACATGCATCTATTTATACATGAGATGATAATTAAATAATAATAAATCTTAATATTCCATAGCAAGTTTTTTAGGATTTGATAAACATCTTCATGGAATATTCTTTATAAAGCTCTCGTGCATAACCGCCTGATTGATCCTATAGTTCTCATTCCATTTTTTTCTTGATTGAGTCTTCAGCCTAGATCTTGCCAAGTGCAAGGTGAGATTTCGGATTGTTCAAAATCTTTCTATTTCTTCCTTTAAATTTTTTTTGAATTTATTTATAAAACGATAAACAATTACATCGTCGCAGATCCCAAATATGAAAACTTTTTTCATTGAAAAATAGTTTTTTTTTGGATCAGATCCATTCTATATCTATATATTAAATCTAAGATATACAAAGATATCAATTATACATCTTGTAGTCTATCAAGCATTCTTGCAAACAACGAACTTGTAATCTCACGAATAACAGACTGTGAGATCCACACCAAGATCTTTCAAGCCAATCCTCAAACACACTAGGATGTGTATGGTCACGTAGAATAAATTAAAGATACTTTTTTATCTCTAGATGTACCCAATACATGAGATCTAAAGATTTTGGAGAATGACTATTTGAGACAAAACTCTGAGAGAAATTTAGGAACAACTCACGGAACTTTTTTATTATCCTTTAATCACACGGTTGCACACTGATTGCAGTTGCAGTATTGAGGCCAACAGTATAATATCAATTTTATCTTCTAGGTCAAGGCTCATCAAATTTTTTAGAGGTTTACACAAATTAATAATTTAATTATAAATGTGTCATTGTAGTGGGATCTACTGCAATTGAGCAACATTGCAGTGCCACGTGGCACTACAGTAGTCCATATGAATCTTTGATTCAAAATCCTGATTGGCATGTGGCAATCTAATATGCCACATGACAATTTTCTAAACTGATTATTTATTTTAATCAAATAAATATTCAGATATCAGTTAATTTAAAATTAATTTACCTAATATCACAATCAATTATCATATATGTTAATTAACATATTAGATAAACCAAATCAAATCATTATCTCATGATGATTTAATATTATTTAATCTCATAAATTAAATATTTCGTCTCACTTATCGATCAAGACAAAATTAATCGATAAAATTATTTAATTAAAATTTTTGAAATTACATTAAATAATTTAATTAGTTAATTCTTAATTAATTAATTACATATAATTATCTCATAATTATATATTTGCCCCATAAATGTAATTCATATCACAAGTTAGTTTTTATCTCATGTCTTAAAATATTCACACCCTAGACTGTGTAGTACAGAGGTGACTTGGAGACCATTGACCCATAATTCTAAGCTTCAATAAACTACATTATTAATTAAACTCTTTAATTAAATAATCTTATTTATTAATTCTATTAGTACTCCACTATAAATATGGAATTGTGCTTTTAGAGATTACAGAATGTATTTACAGAGTATTCTCGTATAATCCATTGATATAATCATTTCGAGTAGTTCTGTCTTCCAATTATTGGTTCGTAAATTATAGCTGATCAAAATTATCATTTTACCCTTATAATTACATTTTGTTCCTTACGTACCATTAATTCACCAATGAATGAACAATTTATAATCGTATTATAAATTTGAGATCAATAATCATTCAGTTAAAAAATTAACACTTAAGGGAACCAATATACGATTCAGAAGGAAAACTTGGATTCCAAATCTTGTAAGACTATGTTCCCAACCATCCATATCATTGAATCTCCAAAACAAAAGTCACTAGTCTGTTTTACAAATAAACATTTACGAAAGAATCAAAAGATCCAGTAGACATGTATGCGAGGTTTTCAGGGTCGCGATCCTACCTAAGATCGATGAAAGGGTATAGAATCGAGGATCGGAGGATCAGATCAAAGATCGTAAGATCCTATCAATTCTTAATAATTTATTAGTAAAAAACATATCTATGCTAATAATACTTTAATATATTGAATAAAATGATTATATAACACCAAGTCATCTACCTATTAAATGAAACTAACCTCAAGTCATCTAAAATAACATAATATTAAGTAGAGTTCTCATGGAAACATATATGCGATCACCTAGATAAGGGGTTTCAAACTTTAAAAGATAAATAAATAATATGTAAAGATAATTATTGATTAAATATGATAAGATATCATTATAATACATTAGGTTTGAGAGTGTTTGATTTTTAAGTTAAAATTTAATAAGTTTGCAACAATATTAAAATTAATGTCTATATATAATAAAATAGTGATGGTGAAATTCGTTCTAATTTTCATAGTGTAAGTCATAAATTTGAAATGTCATAGAATGGTCAAATGTTTAATTAAATATAAAAGATGTTCATTTTTGTTATACAAATAAGCATAGTTGGTTCAGTGGTTAAATGGTCATTATTATAGAAGGTAAATAAAAAAATATATAAAGATAATTATTGAATAAATATATTAAGATCATTACAATAAATTTATAATACATTAGGTCTGAGAGTATTTTTGTATAAGATAATTTAATAAGTTTGTAACAGTAGTAAAATTAATGTCTAAATATAATAAAATAGTGGTGACGAAATTCGTTCTAATTTTGATAACTTTAAGATGTGTACGTCTAAATTTGATAACTTTAAGAGGAGTAAATTATAAAACTAAATAAATTAAAATGTCATAAGAATAGTCAACTGTTTAATTAAATATTAAAGATGTTCAATTTTTATTAATAAGAATAGTTAATTGAGTGGTAAAATGGTCATGTGTGAACCTTTAGGGCAAGGGTTCAAATCTCACCATAAACATTTTTTTCTAATAACAAGGAAAAACTCGTCTGCTTTATTTGAGCACCAGGATTGATGTCAGATCACGATCTCATGCAATCACACGATCCGGATCGCTGACCCCTTATAGGATCGTACGATCCGAATCGCGATCTTGACAAATTTGCATGCATAGGAGTTTATGACTACTCAGAATTTAAATTGATCTACATATGATCATCAAATTGATGTGTATTAAATCTTTATGATAAATGGTAAGTTAATAAAGATATTGATCAACATCGATCATGTCATATATAATCTAATTATATAAAGTATATCACTAAGATATCTATCCACATCAGTGACCCGGATCAAGATCGCATGCATTCAAAACGTTTAGCGAGTCGTATTAACAACCATTTTATTAAAGATTGCATGCTTTATATGTTGCAGATTATTTTATTCATTATCTATGATCTTAATCCTCTCGTACTTATACAATATCACAGTTTCATTAATGAATATGGAAATTCCAGATAGTTATATATAAATTATTCAACAATAATTCAAAAGAACAATTATAAGAAAAATGTAATTTCATTAATTTCATATTAAAAATGTTTAAACACATATTTTAAGGGCACTATGCCCAACAATCTCACACTTGCCCCAAAGCAAATGTGGCATCTCTGTCAACCCCATATTGCGCACACGACACTCAAATGACTTCGCAGGAAGTGTCTTGATAAAAAGATCAGCTAGGTTCTAATCTGACGTTATCTTTATGACAGTCACATCCCTTCCACGCACGACCTCTCTTACAGGATGGTATTTCCTCTCAATGTGCTTGCTCCTCTTATGACTCCCTGGTTCTATAGAATTAGCTACAACCCCACTGTTTTCATAGTACAAGACCAGTGGTTGTCCATATTTGGAACTACTTCCAATCAATATAGAACTTTCTAAGCCATATCGCTTCTTTCGCAGCTTCTATATATCTGGCTTCCACGGTGGAATCTGCAATACTAGATTATTTAATACTTCTTCAGACTACAGCTCCTCCACCTAGGGTGAATACTGATCTATACGTCGACTTTTGACTGTCCTTATCTCATTAAAAATAAGAATTGGTATATCTAGTGGGGTTCAGATTTCCACCTAAATAAACAAGCATATAATTTTTCATTCTCCGAAGATACCTGAGAATATGCTTTACTATAATCCAATGTTCTAACGAGGATTTGATTGATAATGACTCACAATTCTTACTGTGTAACAGATGTCTGGTCTCGTACAAAACATTACATGCATAAGTCTACTAACAAGTGAAGCATAAGGAACCTTTCTCATATCTTGTTCCTCCTGAGGTGTCTTAGCCTTAAGACATTGCTCCTTAAAAATGATAATTTCATGTCTGGTCGGTAGTTGACCTTTCTTAAAATTTTTCAGAGAGAATCTCTCCAACACTTTATTAATATAAGATGTCTGAGAAAGTGTCAAGAGCTTGCTCTTTCTATCCATTAGGATTTGGATGCTTAGAACATAGTTCACCAATTCTAAAAATCTTTTATTTGGAATTTATCAACTGACCACTTCTTTATTGTCGACAAAGTTTCTACAACATCCCCGATGAGTGGAATATCGTCTACATAAAGAACTAAGAAAAATATTATTTTATCTTTGGTTTATTTTTAAACACAAGCTTCGTCAACATTTTGCTCGAAGCCATACGATTTAATAATTTTATCAAATGTAAGATTCCAAGATCTAGATGCTTACTTCAATCCATAAATGAATTTAAACAACTTGCATACTTTCTGATCTTGCCCATTTTTCACGAACCCTTTTGGTTGCATCATATGGATGTTTTCTTTAAGAGAGTCATTCAGAACATATGACTTGACATCCATTTTTCATATTTCATAGTCTAAACTAGCGGCTATGGATAAAATGATGCGGATGGATTTTAGCATATCAACGAGAAAGAATGTCTCTTCATAATCGACTCATTCTCTTTGTGTATAGCCTTTGGCTACCAGCCGTGCCTTGAAAGTCTTTACTTTCCCATCTGCACCTCTTTTCTTCTTGAAGATCCATTTACATACAATGAGTCTGGCATCTTCACGTGGATCTACAAGTTCTCAGACAGAATTGAAATACATCAATTTCATTTCTTGGTTCATGGCATCTTGTCATTTCTCATTTTCAAGATCTTCCTTCGTCTCTTTGAAGGTTAATAAATCATCCTTATCAGTGTCAAATACTAGGATATGTGCATCTAGTTCGTAGTGAATAAGTTGTCTTACAACCCTCCTACTACGACGTTACACCAGGGTTTCCTGAACAGGGATAGTGGTTCTTGTGGTTTGTCGTTTACCAGTTAATGACGAAGGTGGTCCGATCTCATCGCATGCTAATTCTTCAAGAATTACTTTACTCCGAGGTTTGTAGTTTTTCATATAGTTTTGTTCAAAGAAAGTGCATTTGTCGATACAAACACATTTTGATCTTTGTGACTATAAAAGTACCCACCTCTTGTTTATGGAGCATAACCAACAAATATATACATTTCAGACCTTAAGTAAAACTTTCCAGTCTTGGATCTAAGTACGTGAGTTGGACACCCCCATATACGGAAATGATGCAAACTAGGTTTGGAGTCATTTCATAACTCTAAAGGTTTGAAGTCACTATATTCAAAATGTAGATTACCGTTTGAAGTGCATATCCCCAGAATGTGAGTGGTAGTGATGAGTAGCTTAGCATCGACCTAACCATATCCAATAAGGTTCGGCTTCTCCTTTCTGAAACACCATTTTGTTGTGTCGTTCCAAGTGCTGTGAGTTGAGATAGAATGCCACACTCCAGCAGGTAATCCTTGAATTCTAAATCCAAGTATGCACCACCTAGATCTGATCGAATTGTTTTCAAAGATTTACCTAATTGTTTTTCAGCTTCGGATTTGAAGTCTTTAAACTTTCCAAAATTTCAAATTTTCTATGCATTAGATAAGTATAACCATATCTAGAGTAATCGTCAGTAAATGTGACAAAATACTCATACCCACCTCTAGCTTGTACATTGGTCGGTCCACAGACATCACTATATACTAGCTCAAGTGATTATCTTGCTCTTGCCCCTTTCCAGAGAAATGTCTCTTAGTCATTTTACCCTCTAGACAAGATTCATAAACTATAAGAGTCCTAACTTTTAGTTCTCTTAAAGCATCACTCCCAACTCTCATTATGTGTCATCATCATGTGAAACTCTTTGTCGTTTGTTAATCGGTTTAATCTATCTAGATTAATATGTCCCAACCTAAGATGTCATAGATATGTGTCATCATCATGAAAAACTTTTTGTCGTTTGTTACTTTGAAGATTTGCTACTTTAAATAATTCTGAATTATTTAACGCACGTTCAGTCGGTTTAAGTACATACAGTCCGTTCAAAAATTTTACATGACAAATATTGAATCCAGTCTTCGAAATAATAAACTGATTATTAATAAAAGAAATATGGAATAATTGTTCACGCAGTAACAATAAAAAATCAAATTTCTTGAAAAACCAAGAATAAAATAAACATTGTTCAAACACAAGAAAATTATTTTCAAATCTTAAACGGACTGTCCCCATATCTTTTGCTGGCACGAGCGCATCACTGCCAACTCTCATTATCACCTCGTTATCAACCAGCTCCATTGACATACATGATTAGTGGCTCTTGAATCCAATATCTAAGATGATAAATCATATTCCACTAAACAATCTTCAAGTACAAGTAAATATTTTAACTTTCTTTTTCAGCTCAGAGAGATACTTGGTACAGTTTCTCTTCCAGTGACTTTCAACTCCACAATGGAAACATTTTCCCTTGGGTTTGATGTCGCATTTGTTCTTCTTGGCCTTTGGTGACTTTTTGGTTTTCTTTCCTCTTTTGTTCTTACTTTTGTCCTTACCATTATTCTTTTTCCTTTTGTTGTTCTTAACATAATTGGTTATGAATGCAGAAAAGCAGGTGTGAGTTACTCAAGTATAATGCTGACTTGAGTTCGTTCATCACTGGTAGCCTCATGTATTATGTTGATCATGTTCAAAACTTATTTATGCACAGAAGTATCTTTCTTCATCTTAATAGTCATGTAGCTCCTAGTAGCCTCATGACGACTTTGATTAGACTGTTGTCCAAACAACTCCTGTAAAGATTCCATAATCTTAAAAGCAATATTTCCATGTTTTCATGCTTTGTTCTCAGAACATCATTCATGCTCACAACCTTGTAGAACTTAGCTTTGTTGTTGGACTGAATCCAAGCATCAAACTTGTCCATAACATTCTTAGGGGCATTGGCAGCGAGTTCCTCAGGATATTTCTTAATAAAAACAAACTTGTGGTTCTCACAGATTAGCATCAAATTTAAATTTGACTTCCATCTTATGAAGTTATCAGCATTAAGTTATTCAAGCGCGAGTAAAACAGTAATATGGTTACCTATGGTAGACATAATAATAACTAAAATATAAAAAATAAATAATTTAATATAATTGAAATAAATATCAAGAAATTCGGATAGTAAAATTGATGCATGAATCCAATATATTAAACATATAAACTTAACAATTACTAATCCAAGATAAGACAACCGAACAATTAATGAGTCGCCTTAGAATCGGTCAAATTAATTTTAAACTGTCTATGAGACATTCCCATCCTTATTAATTAAAGCTCAAAATATCTCATATTTTCTATTTTAACAATAAGGTAACGCTAATTTGGTCAAGTCACAATTCTCCACTCAAAACTTAATTGTGACTTTGTGAATGTAACCCGTTATTCTAGATTTCATGACTTGATTTAGAATATGCCACATTAGGGTCGGTCAAGTCTAAATTACCTCACTTAGTCCTATCTTCTTAAGAAGTTTAACATTGATATTGATATAGTTCGAAACATTCCTTAAAGGATGAAAACAAAGCCATCTTAAGGCCCTATTTGTATCTCACGGTGTTGTACTAATAATGTAGACCATAAGTTGCACTGACATGTCAACCTTCTCTCACTCACTATTTTATAATTAATGCGTTTCTATTTAACTAATCAATTGATTCCAGATTAATTACTAGTTAAAATACCCTATAAATGTAAAATTAATTATTAATCTAATCTTATTGGTCTAAGTTCATTTAACCTTTTAAAGAGTTTAAGTTAAAATTAGGTGAACTTAGAAAAACTAATTAATTACATTCATCAAACTTTAATAAAGTTAGTTATCCTAAATGTTATTAAGACCTTTAGAGTGATGTGATTACCAAGTTTAACTAATTAAAACTTAGCAGTTTACATGCAATTGATTTTCTAAAACAATTCATATAAACTTATTAGAAGAGTCCTAATCAATCATGTTTCTATTGATGAGGTGCATGATTAAGTAAAATTGTGTGGAGTTTCATATATGGCATATGATCGACTTACACAAGATCTAAAGAAAAACAAAGAACAAACTCTAACTCAAAAGTCACCATACAATTAATGATTCACCATCATGCATGTATTCAAAAAACGTAATCAGTCATTGATTCATACATATCAACATATATAATGAATAATGCAAGAAACTCACACAACATTTAATATATACATGCATAAAGACTACTCTGATACCAATTGTTAGAATCCGCGGCGGCGCGCGGCGGAATGCGTGGTGGTATTTAAAAAAATTATAAAACGATAAACGACTGCATCGTCGTAGATCCCAAAGATGAAAACATTTTTAATTGAAAAACACTTTTTCGGATCGGATCCATTATATATCTATACATTAAATATAAAATATATAAATATGTGAATTATACCTCTTGTAGTCTATTTGGCCTCCTTGCAAACAACAAATTTGTAATCTCACGACCAACAGACTGCGAGATCCACACCAAGATCTTCCAAGTCAATCCTCAAACACACTAGGACGTGTGTGTACACGTAGAATAAATCAAAGATACATTTTTATCTTTAGATGTACTCAACACGTGAAAACTAAGATTTTGGAGAAAGATTATTGTGAGACAAAACTCTGAGAGGAAATTAGGAAAAACTCACAAGGCTTTTTTATTATCCTTTACTCACACAGTTGCACACTGATTGCAGTTGCAATACTAAGGCCAATAGAATAATATCAATATATATCTTATAGGTCAAGGCTCATTACATTTTTTACGGATTTACACAAATTAATAAATTAAATTTAAATGTGTCATTGCAGTGGGATCCACTGCAATTGAGCAATACTGCAGTGCCGCACGACACTATAATGTACTGTGAAGAGCCACAGTGCCTCACGACACTGATGACTCACGACAGCACTGTAGTGCCGTGAGGCATTACAGTGTGCCACTTGTCCACTATAGTGCCACGTGACACTACAGTAGTCCATGTCATTCTCTAATTCAAAATCAATGATTGACATGTAGTAGTCTAATATGCCACGTGGTAATTTTCTAAATTTATTATTTGTTTTAATCAGATAGATGTCTAGATATAAATTAATTCATAATTAATTTATCTCATCTCCCAATCAATTATCTTATATGTTTATTAACAGATTAGATAAACCAAATCAAATCATTATCTTATAATAATCTAATAATAGTTAATCTCATAAATCAAATATTATGTTTCACTTATCCATCAACACAATATTAATCAATAACATTATTTAATTATAATTTCTGAAAATTACATTAAATAATTTAATTAATTCATTATATATAATTATCTCATAATTATATATTTTCTCCAAAAAATTAATTTCTAACGCAAGATAGTACTTTTCTCATGTACTGAAATATTCACACTCTTGACTGTGTAGTACAAAGGTGACTTAGAGATCATAGACTCATAATTCTAAGCTCTAATAAACAAGATTATTAATTAAACTTTTAAATTAAATAATCTTATTTATTAATTCTATTATTACTCTACTATAAATATGAAATTATACTTTTAGAGATTACAAAATGTGTTTACAGAGTATTATTGTGTAGTCCATTGATATAATCACTTCACGTAGTTCTTGTTGGAATATGTCCATAAAGTAGCGTGTAATAACTATTTATTTATATTTAGTTATTTCTCATACATAAGTATTATTGAATTCTTATGAATAAATTGAAGTTTTATTTTTAATTAAAGTGTGTTTATAAATTACTCAAATCCTGAAACTTTCAACAAACGAAGAGTGAAGACAGAGTCGTCTCTAGATGAACTCTACTAAAAAAGTTTAGAACGATATTGGCAGTCTTAGGATCGACTGGGCAATCAAATCTGATTACGATTGTTAGGTTGAACCAATTGATGCCAGTCTTGGGGCATAAGAGTGGAGACTCAAACGGTTAACACACACGCACACACACACACACACACACACAGATATATATATATATATTATGAACATGTTGAATAGACCGGTAACAAATTAGTTTAGAGCCTAAAACCGTTTATTAAGCTCTAAATATAATTGTTACACCTTAAGGGTATTTTCATAGTTAACTTAATCCTGAGGTGAATACATAGCTTGACTTAGTTAGCTGCAATCTTTGATATGTCAAATGAGTGAGTTCGAATAAGCGGGCAATACCTCAACTGTTGGGATTGTAATTCAATTAAGTTGGAGTTATGTGATTCACAATATAAAAATTCATGGTTCGATTGTGAAAGCAACAATATTAACTTATATTTTATTGATGGGTGTGTGAATAATATAACATGGCCAGATATTCAATGAATTGAGTTATTGATCAAGACTTGTGAATTGTACGAGATAATTCACTATTATGTCTTTCTTATTCACAGTCAATAAAGAAGTTAAGAAAATAATAACAAGAGAGGTAAAATTGTAATTTTATATTCCTCTCTTGTTACTGATATTCACGATGAGTATTATGTTAAAATATTCTGTTGACCGTGAAAATAAAAGGGTTTATTTACACCAATAGAAAACACAGCGTACATGAACTGAGAGTTGATTCGGCATCGAACCTATAGTGGAGTCGTAAGATGTCAGGATTAAATAGGTCAGAAATTTATGAAAATAAATTTGTCGGGTATTTGAATCCTTAGCTTTGTTCATGTTGGTCCATTCAGTCTCGGAAATAACTCATAAGAACATGAATAGAGAAAGGAAATAAATTGGATCAAATGTGTTTGGTGGCGAGACATATTTCCTACACCTATATGTGACGGGTGGTGTCACTTAATTAGTTCAGTGTGATTATATGTATTGAAATTAATTAGTTATTATTGGATAATTATTGGATAATTAGTAAATAATAAATAAATTAATTGATTGATAATAATCAATTAATTCATCAATTGGATGGATGAATCTCGATACAACTCAAACTCTAGGTCATATTATAATTTTTGACAATTATGAAAATATGGGGTGGATTTTTTAAAATTTGTAAATATATTGGTAAATTTGTAAATATAAAAAATTACATTTTATCAATATCTAATAGCAACCTGATTGCAGATAGATCTTAGATAAGATACAATTGCTTGTTAACAAAGCAAGAGGAGAAAAACCTTTTCCCCTTCCTCCCGGTTGCCGCTGAAAATGATATTGAAGGATAAGTTTTTTTATTTTTCTTCTTCAATCGTTTTGAGAGTCCACGCTCAAATTTCTACACAAAAATCTATTAAGATATATTTCTGAAATTAATGTTGGGTTGTTGGTGGTAGAAATTCGTAAATCGCTCTTAGAGTTCAAGTGCGTGATTCGGATCCCGAAACTTGAAGAACATGAGAACGCTTGAAAGAATTCTGCCAGTTCAGAGATTCTCTGATACAAGGTATATGTGAAAAAATTGTTTCTAACATTATCTTCTCGTTTAATGTCGTATATGCGTAATCACACGTTGTTTGGTTTTAAGTTGTATATTTTCATTAAATAAATTAATTAGAAAAAAAATTGATATTCCACCCACGAACCGTTCGTACTTCAAATTTATTTTTAATTAATTTTTAAAACCAATAGGTCCCAACAGTTATGTCCTCTAATTATTGGTTAGTAAATTAAAGTTGGTTGAAATTATCATTTTACCCTTTCTAATTATCTCTTAATCCTTAAATACCATTAATTTACTAGTGAATGACCAATTTATAACTGTATTATAAATTTGAGCTCAATAACTATTCAGTTCTAGAATTAACACTTAAGAGAATAAATATTAACACTTTATCAAAACTTCATATAATATACTTTTGAGATAAACGTATTTAATTAAATAAAAAACTAATATTTTTCATTTAAATGAATATTTTATTCAATGAAAAATTGGATTCATGAAAACTTTAAAAATATTGATTTAATCCTAATATTTTTTTTTGTCTTAAGGAACATGAATTATAAATTAGTTATTAATTATTTATTATATCTTTAGATTTTACGTGAATATGAATATCACTAGTTTATGAATTTAATAAATAAAATAATTATTTTACTTATTATTACAAGTTTTTCTATTGATATTTTAAAGTAATAAAAAAATAATTATAAGAAAATAACATGACTTCCATATAGCTTACTGGTAATCCCTACATTTCATATATTCTCCATCAATGTTCAACTCTCTTCATATACATTTTTTAGAATTAAATCATATCAAACATTCACTAGTGAATCAAAGATTGATAGACATGTATAAGAGTTCATGACTACTCAGGAATTAGACTAATCTACATATGATCTTCAAATTGATGTGTATTAAGTTTTTATGATAAACGGTAAGTTAATAAAGTTATAAATCCACGTCGGCCTTATCCTATATAATCTAATTATATAAAGTACATTCATTAAGATGTCTATCCACATCAGTATCTGGATCAATATCACTTATATTCAAATTGCTTAGCGAACCGTACTAGTAATCATTTATTAAATATTTCATACTTTCATATGTTACAGACTATTTTATTTATTATCTATGATCTTAATTATCTCGTACTTATATAAGATCATAATCTCATTAATGTATATAAAATTTTTAAATATTTATATATAAATTATTCAACAATAATTCAAAAGAATAATTATAAGTAAAATGTAATTTCTTTCATATTAAAAATGTCCAAATACATGGGTTGATGCCGCTGTGCCAAACACATGCTTTGATGATACTATGCCAAACACATGCATCGTGTACATATGATATATTTATACTAACTATTATAAATAGAATAAAATTTGAATAAGCTATGTATTTACTCAATATGATAAATTATCTGTAAGAAATTTTTAATTAAAGAACATACAATCCTAACAAATTTATTAAGTAAGATAAGATGAATAGAAACTAAAGAAATTATTTGAAAAGAAAATTAAATACGAAAAACTATTTTACTATGGATGATGAACATTGAAAATTATTACATTTATTATAAAGCTAAAAAAATTAAACAACAAAAAGAATCTTACAGATATATAATAATTCATTGTTATTGACTGAAATAATATATATAATATAAGAATCTTTAAAACTGTATACTTCATTATTGACAATCATAATAACATAATAATTTTAAATATTAAATTTTATAAAATATTAATAAAAATAATAATCAATGAATAGAATTATAAATAAATTAAATAAAAAAATAAAATTTAATATTATATCATATTTAATGGAGCTTAAACTAAAAAAACGAAGAAATTTCTTCTCCTCAAACCCACTTTTTCATAGGAGGCGGTAAAATACAGTCTCAATCGTATGTGAACTTGCTTTACATTTCCCCCATAATTTTGGTCTTTTAATATTCCAGCATTATCTCTCTTTCCCACAGGAGTTTCGATGGCCTCCGCAATTCTCTCTCTCCCAATCAAACCGACTGGTACTCGCGTTTGTAAAACTGAACGCCTACGCGCTCCCCACTCTCTCTCCCCGGTCCGCCAACCAAATCAGTTCCCGCTATTTCCACCTCTCACTCTCCGCAAGAAGCTACTAAAGAGGACGACAACCACGTCATTCGCATATGTAACTGGACCGGCGTCGGACCCCATTGTCACTGAAACCGACCCGAAGGTAACTGGGTCGGATTCGGAGGTTCAGTCACTGGGTGTGTTGAACGGGGGGCTGTTATGGAGGCTCTTAATGAAACACAAGTTGAGGCTCGCGGTTTCTGTGCTTGCTCTCGTTGGCTGCACCACTTGCACTCTCTCGATGCCTATATTTTCAGGTACTGACAATTGTTTTATTTTCCTTTTTATACTTGATTGGTTGCCGATAAAATGGGTGAAGGACAGAGAAGGAAATAAGGGTGAGATGGATTCATGTATTGTGTGATTTTGGTTTTTTGCGATGGGAGTTTTGAGGGCTGTTTTCAAGAAATTGACTGTTTTTATTTGAAAATGGATGAGAAGAATATATCTTTGTCTGGAATGGGTATTGCTTGTGAATTTTGAAATTCACTTATGTATTATATTTATATCTTCTGCAATTTTTCTTAGGAACCAATCGGAATTTAGGTATGCGAAACAAATGAGAAACCTCTAAATCTAGAGTTTAGTTTTGGGTTTTGGAGGATATAGAACTGCGGTAGGAAAGTCTAATTATTGCTTGATGCTCTGTTTAGTGAATAATATTTCTGTATGATGAAAATTAATAGATAAAAGCTTTCATGTTATTCTTTTCTTTCCCACTAATTGTTGGCGATACAGCGCAAGTTTTCCCAGATGTTAATGTAAAAAATGTATCATCAAAATCTCCCTTGATTCTATTCCACATTCAGGGTGCATAACTCATCCAAGGATTAGATTTATCGATATTCAGTAATTCAAATAAGAAAACTCTTCTTTTTCCCATCTATATTGCTTTACATTAACGTCAGTACGGACAGGTATGATGTATTATGCCAGATTGATATTCATGACAATCATTTACTCAATGAGAATATTGATCTTAGTGGCTATCATGTGGCGATTGCTCCTTATAAATTTATGTTAACAATTAACATTTTATCCCATTCTTTAGTGACTGAATGTTTGTTATTCTTCTAGGACGATTTTTTGAAGTACTTGTAGGTGCAAGACCTGAGCCATTGTGGACATTACTTAGTAAGCTAGGAGTGTTGTATGCATTGGAACCAATATTGACAATTATATTTGTCATAAACATGAATGCCATATGGGAGAAAGTTATGTCAAGATTAAGGGCCCAAATATTTGGAAGGTTGCTGATTCAGAAGGTGAAATCAATGCATGCTTGTATGTTTGACATCATTTCCATTTTTTAATTGTTTTCTTACAATCTTATCCATTTAACTCAATATTTTTCCATCTTTTGGAATTGATTTAAATCTAGAATTTCAAGGAATCTTCTAGTGAACTTATATGTAGTTTTGAATACTCTTCTTTATTTGTCTTGTACACTTATTGAGAATCTAAATTATTTAGTTTATTTTCTTATAGTCTTTTTTAGGAATAAAAAATCTATAGTTGGTACTCTTTTCTTCAAAATCTAAAGACCCTTGTTAAGCTTCTTAATCTGAAATAAGCACTGGTCTGCTATATCATGCTTGAAAAAATCACCAATAAAAAAAATCCTGCTTGAAAAATTCATGATTGGGTTCCCAGAGGTGGGTTTTACACAATGTCCATCAGCCATATTTACTTCTGATGAATGGTGGCCAAATTGGAACGGGCAGAATGGGACTGTTCCCATTTTTCGGTCATCCTTGCATTTTCTTTGAATTATGTAATGCATTACTCTATTTGGCCTATGTAAAAATGTTAATTACTCCTATCAAAAGAAAATGTGAATCCATCACCATTTTTTGCGTGAAATTTATTTGCTAATCTACACTTCTATTGTAAGGATTATTGCATCAATAACTTTATCTACGACATTTATATATGCTTGCCATGTTAAGTTCCGACTGGCCCTTAATTTGTAATTTTTCTTGACTTTTTAGGTGGAGTTTTATGACCGATTTAAGGTATGCTTACAAAACTCTCAACTTTCTAAAGTGCTTTTTATACATGGACTGTTGATCTACTAATTTGTTCTTTTGTTTGCGTGTAGTAATTATTGTTCATATTTCCTAATGAATTTTTTCCAAAAGGTTGGTGAAATCACTGGATTGTTAACCTCGGATTTGGGCTCCTTAAAAAATGTGGTGAGTGAGAACATATCAAGAGATCGAGGATTCAGGGCATTTTCTGAGGCAAGCAACTCTACACCAAGCACAAGTGAGCTTTATGTTGCTTACATTTGAGCATGTAGATCACGGTAATTGTTTTAATCAAATGAACATATGTTAATCCTAGCAAAATTTTCCCATCTTCTAATGCATTTTTGCTATAGATGTTTCTTTTGAGAATAGAGTTTCAGTATGAGCGTGGTTATGGTTTTCCTTTCCTTTAATATGTAGATGTACTGTTACCACACTTGGGAAGATTCAATTTAGTGTCTTTTCTTCATTATAAGGCTCTTGTTCCTTTTTCCTTGTAGGTCATTGGCACAATATGCATACTCTTTACTTTATCCCCCCAACTTGCTCCAATTCTAGGCTTGCTGATGCTTACCGTCTCTGTTTTAGTTGGTAAGTGTTTTCTCTTCTGCCTTCTTTTGAAGCTTGTGCTTTTCCAGAACATCTGAGAACGATGGAACTATGATCCACCTCTCTTTCAAATTTAAAGACAACATACTTCGTTACCTGATTATGTTGAATACTATATTCTGAGTTGCAAATGTACGTCCAAGTCATACATATTGGTAGTTTTATCAATTATATGATTGCAAACATCAGATTGTCCAATTCTGCATTATCTCCTTCCACATAGTAGAATTGACATTAGTTCTGAGATTTGAAAGGTTCTCTTTGTCAATTTTAAATCATATGTTACATGTGTGTACAACACACAAACATGTATTTACCATATTATTTTCAACCATGATATCACGTATTGTGCTGTAAAGTGAAAATTCAACAGTGATGCTGTGAAAATCTAATAATAAGAGAAAAGTGAAAATTCAACAGTGATGCTGTAAGTTTACATATTGTGCTTTTGTTAAATGATATCCCATGTGACTAATAAAAAAGATGATTTCTCATGTGAGAGACACTTCAATCGTTAGATAACGATTTGCATTGTTTTTATTTGCTATATTTCTTCCTTGATGCTGAGTATCGTTAATTCTCTTAAGCTGTGTACAAGCGTTCAACTGTTCCTGTTTTTAAAGCCCATGGTTTGGCCCAAGCATCCATGGCTGATTGTGTGACAGAGACATTCGCTGCAATTCGTACAGTAAGTTATGAAATGCTTTTCTAAATAGCATACAGTTGAAAACTCTACATTCTGTTCTCTCTGATTAGAAAGAGAGTGAAAATATATATTAAGACAAAAGAGGGGAAGTTAAGCTAGGAAATGGAAATGGGGATGACTTTATTGCATCAACTATCTTCAGAGATTAAAACGTCCAGAAGTTTTGCGATTAGTTTAGTTTTGAGTCAGGATAGAATGCAAGAAATAAAAAAGAAAGTGCTTGAGGAAAGATGATTCGATACAAAAAATATATATTTGTACCGAAAGCTTCAGTATTCGAATACCAAAAAATAAAAGGCCATTGACGACCTAAGTCTTAATTTCTTAAACACAGACCTATAGAGTTAGTGTTTTGCTTTTGGAGTGGGACTGAAATATGTTGGAGGATGAAAGTGATTGAGACGTTGGTGCAGGTAAGATCCTTTGGTGGTGAGAAGCGTCAGATGTTTACGTTTGCTCAACAGGTAACATTCTCGAGGACTATAGGTGCCATCATGGAAATCTCATCATCATGTAATGTGATTGACATTAATTTACTTTTGGAGTCCACAGGTTCTCTCTTATCAGAATAGCGGCATAAAGCTTGGAACTTTTAAAGCTGTGAATGAATCCTTAACTAGAGTTGCTGTGTATATTTCTCTGCTGGTCTTAAATTGCCTTGGAGGAAGCAAAGTGAAGGCGGTATGTACTTCCAACCACCTTTTTAGTAACCCATTTATCATGCCATTTATATTCTGTGGCATTGATTAATTATGTCGCTTGTACTTGTACATTTGGACCCATTTTGTAATCTTCATTACATTCTTAATTCACATTTTTTCGATGTTCCATTCTCTCTCCCCCTCCCTCCTATACTTTATTTTTTCAATTTTCATTAGCATTTCCATTACATTTCACCTTGGAACCAAACACCACCTAATTGTATGTCTGTGGGACAAATTTAGATTAAAGCTTTATTGATGACTTGCTCTATTCTCCCTCTCACCTATAATATATGAATATCTTTTTTCAAGAATTCTCAATCACTGCTAAGAACTATTTGCCCTCCTGTCCCTCTTAATGTTTAAAATTATCTGTTTTCAGGGTGAGCTTGCTGTGGGAACTATGGTTTCTTTTATTGGATATACTTTCACATTGACATTTGCGGTGAGTTTCTTTTTCTGCTGTGTGTGTGTATATTCTGTTTTCATCTCGTTATGCTGTTTAATTCAATGTCTTTCAGGTTCAAGGCCTGGTGAATACCTTTGGTGATCTTCGTGGAAGTTTTGCTGCTGTTGAGAGAATCAATTCTATTTTATCTGGAGTAGAAATTGACGAATCCCTTGCATGTAGTTTAGAAAGAGAACTGCAGCAAAAGAAATTACATGACGAGAAGTATAGGTTGTACTTTCCCAGTGATTCAGACGACGAAAACCAATCTAAGAACATGCATTACATGTCAGATCTAAAATCAGCTAGCAATGTTAGCGATCTTGCTTGGTCTGGTGATGTTTGTCTAGAAGGTATATACGTTCTATCCCCAACACCACGCCTTAATTTTGAAGAAAACGTAAATGACTCATCTTTTTGTGTCTAATTTTGGGATTCAAAATGACTCATATCAATTATAAGGTTAAAGAATTTTAGTTAGTTCTACTGTTTGAAACGGTGTATTCCTGTAGATCTGCACTTCTCTTATCCTTTGAGGCCTGACGTGGGGATCCTCAATGGTCTAAATTTAACTCTTAAATGTGGGACGACAACTGCTCTAGTGGGATCCAGTGGTGCAGGAAAAAGTACAATAGTACAACTATTGGCACGATTTTATGAGGTAGGCTTCTGAGTTATATTTTGCAAGTCTCATTGCACGTCATGGATGGGAGAATAATATGGCATACTTCTCAGCCGACCAGAGGTCATATAATGGTTGCTGGAGAAGATGTTCGAACATTTGACAAGAGTGAATGGGCACGGGCTGTTTCAATCGTGAATCAGGTAATTTTAACCACTTTTCTAATAGGTTTAAGATGGTTGCCTGACCCTCTATTGCTCAACAGATTTTTTACATGGGATCTCAATGCCTTATGTTGTACGTCTTCTTTGGATAGGTGTTAGTTGGCAAGAGGGGATCTTTTCTACAAGATTCCTGTTACTGTTTACAAACCCACCTGTTAAACATCTCCATACTTATATGTGTTTCTCATGATCAATCATATATAGAAACAACCATGCAGCCTGCCACTATAACTTTATCATGTTTGAATCACTAAGTATAGTGTTTGGTTTGGTCTGGGTTAACTCTTTATGTGATGCATGACCCATTGGAGAGAGTGCCGTGTCGACAATGAATGGTCGAATTGGTTGAACTTCCATCGAAAGAGGACCCAACCTGAGACCAGTTGCGCATGTTCTGAGTAAAGTTTTCTTTACCATTGTGTTGTTTCCTTTCTCCAAATTAACGGTAAAAGAATTGTATATAGGAACCTGTTCTTTTTTCGGTGTCTGTTGGAGAAAATATCGCATATGGGCTTCCAGATGATAATGTATCAAAGGATGAGGTGATAAAGGCAGCAAAAGCTGCAAATGCTCATGAGTTCATCATTTCACTTCCACAGGTATATTATTTCCCCATATTCATGTTTAGTCCGTTAGTCTGTCTGGTGTTTGAGGTACAACATTGTTGTTTCCGTAGGGCTACGACACACTAGTTGGTGAACGTGGAGGCCTACTAAGTGGGGGCCAGAGGCAGGTACTGTACAAATGCTTCATAGTTTATAGAAGAGAGATAGAGATTGACAGTTCTTTGTTTCTTGATATATAGAGAATAGCAATTGCCAGAGCTCTGCTTAAAAATGCCCCCATCCTGATACTAGACGAGGTGAGCTCTTTGTTTCTGTATATTTCGTTTGTCGCTCACATAATTACAGTGGATAACGGGGAAGATATTCTAGAAAGCTTTTCCGGGTTTAGCATGTGGTCTTTTTTCACCACAAATTATATGAACAGGCCACTAGTGCGCTGGACGCCGTGAGCGAGCGGCTGGTCCAGGATGCTCTGAATTTATTGATGAAGGGCAGGACGACATTGGTGATTGCACACCGGTTAAGTACAGTTCAGAATGCACATCAAATTGCGGTTTGTTCGGACGGGAAGATTGTGGAGCTGGGGACTCATTTGGAACTATTGGGTAGAAAGGGTCAATATTCAGCATTAGTTGGCACTCAAAGGCTAGCTTTTGAATGACAATGAAATTCCCCAAGCCTTTACGTAAAGAAACCGAGGCATTATATTGGTGAGTTGAAGAAAATTATGAATTTTTTTCATAATGTTAATCACTCCTTACCGATCTGCTTCTTCTATTAAACTTACCTGGCTTTGCTTTTCTTCTTGCAGAAATGTTCGGCAATATTGTTTTGGAGATATGTTATACCGCAGGATGGCATTTTTGTCATTTTTTTCCCTCTTTTTCGTTAGATGTAACTTTCATGTAAAAAAAACTAAACAAAAATAAAAAAATAAAAAAGGGTAAGAATAATGATAGAAGTCCAATTATTTTAAACTTATATTATTAGTCAATGTGATATTTTACGCTCCGTCTCCTAGTGATCGTGTGATATGTGTGACATGATTTCATTCCTATCAAGACTTGTTTAATCATTTCTTACTATGTTGGTGTTGGATCGGGATATTTTCATGTTGGTAGAATATGAGAAAATCTTATTTCATTTTAGTTGTATATTTGTGTTGTGTGTTTTTTCATCGACGTTTACGTTTAGGTAATTTTGATCGTCTAGACGACTAGAACAAAGAGAACATATTCGTTTTTCTTAAGAACCCGAACAAGAGGGGATTCATCTTGTAGCTCAAATCTATGTATCTCATCTTTTTACGCAATAAATCCATGTATCTCATCTTTTTATGCAACAAAAGTTATATAACATATCAATTACTGTCAATAAATTAGGTGGTGACAAAATTTATCTCTACAAAATTACTAAGAGAAAAATATCTTCAATATGTGGATATATCAGAATATGTAAAGAAAATTAGAGATAGAATTGCAATTCAACTAAGTCTTTGATCCAAAATTTGATTGATACACAAAAGAAGATATTATAAACAAAATTTGACCATCCACAGATTTCACACTTCTCTTTGCAATGTGAAAATCTAATTGGATTGGAATTTTCTACTAATTCCTCAATCATATCTAATACAAACGATTATTACAATCTAAATACTTCAACTTTTATTCTCTTTTTAATTTTCTACTTTTTTTTTTAATTTTATTCTACATAAACCGTACTGGTAAAAAATATAAGTACGGATTCTAAAGCAATAAATAATTCACCCTACTAAAAAAAAAGAAAATATCTAACCAATCGCTTTCCAGGCTTATGGAGAAAAAATATCTAAAACCTTATAACGAGTAACTCCATAATGACACGTCAGCTTCAACTTCCACGTCACCATCACTATATGCTTCTCCTCCACACTGAGGTGGGGGCAGCAGCATTCCCTCCGCCATATTCACGAGCAATCCCGGCATTCCAAAAACAGCCTCCTCGTCCATATAAAACATGTTCTCCGAACCCTCAGTCTCTGCCGTTGCAGTATCCACCGTGGACTCATCTCCGGTCACCCCGTCACACCCCATTGGCCGAAACGCCTCAGCAGCCTCAGCCGCCGCCCTTTGAATATCCTTTGAATCCGTCGAGGCCGGAACCGGCAACCGCCAAGCCGAGTCAGCAAAATTCAAACAGGCCGACCGGCCCCTCAGCGCCAACGCTGCCACGTCATGTGCTCGGGCTGCCATCTCCGCCGTCTGAAACGTCCCGAGCCAAATTCTTGTCTTCTTATTAGGCTCTCTGAGTTCACAGACCCACTTGCCTGAATTCCTCCGCCGTACCCCTCTGTAAACCGGATGTCTCGTCTCCTTAAACTTCTTCCTCCCAGCTTTCTTCTTCGGATTACTGGATGCCAACATTACCTCCTCGTCGGAAAAATTAGCTCTCCGGCTCCGAGCACTGCTACTTTCTGACGTCGACAATTCGAATGCCTCCCCATAAGATAACCCAGACGACCCATCATAAACTGGGTCCAAATAATTACCAAAAACCTCCATTTGAACTCGAAATCACTAAAATCCCTTAAAGTCCAATTCTTAAAAATCTGAAACAGGACAACAGATTACTTTTTTTATTCACACTTAGTGAAATTATGAAACTGAAAGTAGGAGTGAACCAACTATATATAAAGGATTATTATTCTATACATATATGTGTATGTAAGTAGTCTATTTGTATTATTTTGTATATTTGAAAACGCTGAAACACGTAGTGGACAGACAGACTGTGATTAATAGGCAGCTGGAAGGCCTTATAAGTTGCCATTTGGTTATTTTGCTTAATGAAAAAGGATACTATGGGGAAAAGAGAGATTCTGAGTGGGAATTTGATTGGTGCTAGTTGGCCCAGTTGGAGTGGAGGATGTGGCTGTTTGACACGTGTGCGGTTCGACCTGATTTACTAGTTTGACTGAGAGTGGATATAGTTTTTTCTTTCTATATGTGGCTGTAGAAGCCTAGTCAAGGGACGGTCTCAGTTTCTTTTCAACTATTTCTATCTCTCTCTCTTCTCTTTCTTTTAAGATTTATTACAACCAGACAAATTACTCGCCGATTATATTGTATGTGCATCAAACTCTCTTTTTCTTTTCTCTTTCTGTTTTTTTTTCTTTTCTATACATTTTAGGAAAAAATATATTTTACCCCTTATAGACGTGATATTATAAGTACAAGTATGGCGGCTTGGCTCCCCCTCCAAATACTCACATAATGCACGGTGATTTGAATAATTTTAGAGTAAATATATTAAATTATGATATACATATTTATTAAAGAAAATATGTTAGTTTTATTAAGTTAACAAGATAAAATGAACATAAAGTGTTCATTAAAAAAATAAATAAAAAGAAAAAACAACAGTGAGCGAGGAAAAGAATGGGCAGAAAATGTTTCAAAAATGGGGAGAGAAGCTTCTTGGGAAGCAGGGAGTTGGGAAGATAGTGAGGTGGCAGTTAGTACAAGTCAATCACTTTATAAATTGACGTCACATACTTCCCAAAACACGGTTTTTAAAAAAAAATTATAAAACCTTAAGACAGTAAAAATGAATATAACCGCCATTATTAACGACCTCTGCTTTCCCACGGAAACGCGTCCTCCACGTGCTCGTTTCTCTACTACCCACGTGGGTCACGTAAATTATTTTATTTTCCTTTTCATTTTTATATTCTTCCTAATCGTCAAAATAAGGGGATTATATTCACCATATTGAATACCATCTCAGATTTAAATAACTCAAATATGTTATATGTGAAAAAAAGTATGTAGGTTCTTTTGTTTCTTCTTTCTTTTTCTAAATATTAAATCTAACAGGTCTGTTTTATAAAATTAACGAACGCGATTGAAAATAATACTCTCGTATTGTTGTTATGAACATAAGAGAAACTTGATCCACTATTAATGCAGTTGGAAGAATAACAAGAGTGTTTTAATTATTTTAGATTGAACAACTTATTAAATTCTAACGAAAATATGATGCAGGCGTTACTATATCTTCGTTGTATCTTCAATCATAATCATTACATCTTTTTGACTAGTTTTGTACCAATTTGAAAAAAAAATTGTAATGGAGATCATATAATATATAAAATTCATTAAATTTTGAAATGAGTTTCCTTAAATATTTTACAAAATTAATTAGCTTTTGAAATAAGCAGGGGCGAGGTTACCTTTGGGCTAAGGGGCAATTGCCGCTCTTTATTTTCTTAAATCTCAATTTTTAACTTTTAAAATTGGAAGAATTAGTTATTTTCCCACTTAAATAATTTAGATAATTCATTAATTGACTCCTTTAACTTTTCAATTCACTAAAAAAATTCTTTCCCAAGTCACGTAAAGGACAAAATTTTTTATTTGCCCACGTTTATAAAACTCGTTTAAATTGTTGAAATTTAAGTTTAACGACTAAGATCAGTTCAATATAACTTCAGTCGTTGGATCTAAGTATAAGGAGCTCCAAATCCTTGGCAGATTTTTGTAACGCTGCTTTTAGAAACCTTCTGCTATTTTATTTTTTGACACTCAGACTTAATTTTAAAATTTTAACGTTCATGTACTAAATTGACTTAAAAAATTATAATTATAAACCGTGAAAAGAACAGTGAGTGTTTTGGCATTTAGCTGTAACTTATTTCAAGAATAATGTTACCCATTCAAAACCTCACCTCACGTGTCTTTAGATAGGATATTTCTTAATTAAATCTTTTAATATATCCTTTAAAAAGAATTTAAAATTCTGAAACTTATGCTGTCTCCTTATTTATTTATGTATAAATGACTGAGGAAATTTGAATGTGTCAAGATCAACATGAAGGGAAGTTTCCTTGGCCCTATCGGCTTTGTCAATCAGCGCTGATATTTTCTCTGTATCCAAACAGAAAAGAGGATAGAAAAGGAAAGAAAAGTGGTATTTTCTTAGCATCCAATCAAGAGACAAATGGATAGATAAGAAACAAGGAATTCAAGAAGGAAAGAGGGAGGTGGGTATGGTGGTGACCACCTGAAAAGATAACATTACAAATAAACAAAAATAAAGCTTTGCACAACTATTGAGACTATGACTTACAGGTCTCTTATCTATCTTCATAAGGAACCCCAAAAAGCTTTCTTACGTAGTACTGGCCGTTGGTTGGCTTTGGGAAAGAGACAAACTGCCAAGAAAAGGAAAATATTGAAAAGAAAAAGGAAAGAAAATTACATATTTGGCAAAGTCGTTCAATAACACTTTGGCGTATTACTTTTCGGAAAATTCAATGCCGGGTATTACCCCGGCATTCATGCTGGGTCTTTATTGATCCTTGGGTTGGATAATCCTGGCCATTCAACAGGTAGCCTGTTCATTTCATTTTTATTTTTTAAGATTCAACAAAAATTAGAGTGGAGTTCAATTTTGGGTTCAATAATAATATTGTAGGATGCAATAAAATGTAGAAAAATAATCTTTCTCACTAGTGTTCAACAAAAATATAGTGCAGTTTATCAAATATGTATAAGAGTTCAATCAATATGTTGTGAGGTTACAATAAAATATAAAAAATTAATATTTCTTATTACGGTTTAACAAAAATGTAGTAAGTTCAATAAATATGTACATGAGTCCAGCCCAAATCTTGTAGAGTTCAACCAAATATAGAAAATTGATATTTATTATTGTGGTTCAACGAAAATGTAGTGGAGTTCAACAAATATACACTGGAATTCATTCCATATGATGGGGGTTCAACAACATGTAGAAAACTACATTTTTTAACCCACTATATTTTTTATGAACCCTTGCAACGTAAGTATCAATAGAACAATAATGAAATAACATTTTTAACGTGCTTCAGCTAGTTTATTCATATCCATAACTATCTCATCATTATGACATACTCTATATCGACTTAATTACCTAACTCAAATTTCACTATACTTAAATCTGAACTCAATACACACATTAAAAAACTATAACTAGTTTAAACAAAAGCCTCACTAATCGATCAAACTTGAACAATTCACTAGCTTGGAAACATATTTAGCAAGGGCAAAGTCACTGACTAGCCTCTCGATCCCTCATGAGGTAGAACACTCCCTCGCATCTTAAGATTGTACTCTATCTCTTAGAGCATAGCATCTCACCACAGGATACTCCCTAATGGTAAAGTCACATCGCACTCTTTGTCGAAATAAAGTCATATTCTCTCATCTTAATGATGTCCCCTATCTCTTTGGGATAGTGTCTTCACCACGAGATGCTCCATTTATATTAGAGTTATCTCTCACCATCTTTTGAAGTATAGTCATAGAACCCCAAGTAAAGTCTATTATTTATAATTTCTCAAAATCATAATTCTTTTCCTACTAAAGTTAGGAAACTCATTCAACAAATCATGTTCTTAATATATCTCCAAAAAATAAGAATCTATAACTCAAGAAATTTGAGGCGTATTTTCTAATAGATCTCTACATTGACTTAAATTCCACAATTTCAAACAATTGACATCATTATAACTCTATCTTAAACCAAAATCATCTTTACCAAGTTATAAATTCAAAGTGCAAACCAAGCTAAGACAAACGGTACTCAACCACTCAAAAACAAAACCAACCTTATTTTAATCAAACCACCATTTATCTTATATACCACCGCCTATCTCACATATGACACTTTTGATTTTTTTCATCACGCGCCATACATACACCATGAGTTGCACTCATAATCAAATTGGACCATGTTAGATCAACTCTCAAACAAAGTTTTGAATCAAACCATCAACTCAAATAATACTTGTTGTAATATAGCTAACAAATTAATAAAAAATTATATTTTTAACGTGGTTCGGCCAATTTATAAACATTCACGAGTATCTCATTATCTCATCACCATTAAATATACACCATTGACTCAACCACCTAACTTAAATCACTTTACACTCAAATCTAAACTTAGCACGCACAAATCACACCTGAAAATCATAGCTACCTTAGACAAAATTCACCACCACGTTATCAGACTTGAGTAACTCAGTAGCTTAACCGTATTCAGTTCATATAAAGTATTATGACTAGCATCTGAATATCATGGGGTATGCCATCCTGGGATAGAATTTTTTTCTCACATCTTAAGGTTGGCCTTTATCTCTTAGAGCATAGCCTCTGCACCACGAGATGCTCCATTCAAGGTAGAGCGCATTCTCATCAAATGTCAAAGAAAAACCACCTCTCTCATCTTAATGCCAGTCTTTATCTTTCAGGACATAGCCTCATCATCGCATAATGCTCTTTTTAGAGTATAGTCACATATCACACTTTGTCGAAGTAGAACCATCTTCTCACATCTTAAGGTTACTCTCTATCTCTTAGGGTAGAGCCTCCTCACCACTAGATGCTTCATTTAGCCTAGAACCACCTCCCCCCCTCTATTAAAACAGAGCCACTGAATCCTAAACCAAAGTCTCATATTTATAACCTCTCAACACTCTAATTACTTTCCTGACAGAAGTAGGAAACTCATTCAATATCCAATATCGCACACAAATCTTTTTCTTAAAATATACAGACAAAATAAGAAACTAAATCTCAAGAATGTGAGGCATATTTTTTAATAGTTAACATATATATTTTATTATAGTAACATACTCGAAGTTGAGAGAAAAAAGAGACGATAAAAGATAAAAATGAAAAAGTTTCTCTGTTCTATTCATTATCTCTCGCATTCCTAATATGTTACAAAACAACAACATAGAGATTTTATAATATTTTCACTATTTTAATTGTAAATGAGTAAAAATATGCATAGATAAAAGGTCAACATTACAAAGGGAATGAGAATGGCATGTTAGATTCAAAATCTCTTCCGATATAAACTGTATCTCAATAAAACCCTAAGATCTCATGTTGAATACACCAAGAATCAAATCAATATAGAGCGGAAGTGTACCCGAATCCATACGACATATAAATGTTTAGAGCCGAGCAGTTGGCCTTTCAGATTTACACGATTCTCTATCCGAGAGTTTCCTATGATTAAGCCTTTTAGTTTTCTCTCTAACGATGAGATATTAGGGATAATATAATGGTTTCCTGTTAATCGTGTTACATGGGGACCATAACCACTTATAAATAAATTATCTTTTGGTATTTCTATATTAGCTCATCATAAAAATAGAAATTATCATAAAGTCTCTACACATTAGTCTACAACCTATTAGATACATTAAAACCTCAATTATCTAAAAACCTTATTTGATCACTTTTAATTGGGTTTAGCTTTGTTCGACAGTTTACAACACATAATTATTTACATATAAGTCCAATGTTGGATTAATGATCCAAAAATCTTCCACTTGAACTATATGTGAAACCTTATAATTATGTTTTGCAAAAATAATTGAACGCATTCAGCTTTGCTATCATTACCGTAATATATCTATAACCAATCTGATCCATCAATCATACCGACATATGATCAAAGCGGCCTCGGTTACATCAATCATAACTCAACTCATCAATGGTCACGTATATCAATACAACTTAATTATATGAATTATGATGTGGATGTGTAGCATGAAAGTTTCATGTAATGTGAGCTTAACTTATCTATCTCCAACTGGCCATCCTTAAACTTTAGTGAGATCAAACCATACTTAAATCAGAGTGTGAATACCAAAAACTTTATTTCTGCAGAAAATAACCTTAAAATATCCATAAACCGAAATAACGAAAAATATGTCTATAAAGAAGAGCATCCAAAATCATAAACTCCCACTAAAATCGAATGTCATTAATCAATCTGACACCCATAAGAGCAATGTGCTCATGAAACTGTTTGGGTGGCAATTCCTTAGTAAGCGGATCTGTAATCATGGAGTTTGTTTCGACGTGATTTATAGACAATTGTCCACTCTTAACTTTTTCCTTAACAACTAGGAACTTGAATTCTATGTACCTCGACTTTGACTGCACACTCATTGTCACAAAATAACTTGAGTCTCTCACAATACCGTCCACATATCTGTAGCTTTGGATGCCTCATAACATGTTATCTTGGTATCCAACAAAATTGAAGTCTGTATATTTAACGATCTCAATATGATCTAACCTCTAATACGTGAGCATGTAGTCTTTTGTTCTCTGTAAATACCGCAAGACCTGTTTACTGCTTTTCAATGGTCTATGCCTGAATTTCTTAAATACTTGCCCAACTTCCCAGTCATGTACGCAATATCCACACGTGTATAAACTTGAGCATACATCAGACTCCCTACTACGGAGGCATAAGGAATCTTCTGCATTTCTTTTTTTTCCTCAAAATCATTCTTAGGACACTGATTGAGACTAAACATGTCTCCCTTAGCTATAGGGGTATCACTTAGTTTACAGTCTTGCATGCCATATCTTTTGAGAACCTTTTCGATATAGCTCTTTTGTGATAATCCAAGAATATCCCGATGATGATCTCGGTGTATTTGGATCCTTAATATAAAAGAGGTGTCATCAAGATCTTTCATCTTAAAATTCTTAGCTAGAAATCTCTTGGTATCGTGCAATAAGCTTATATCGTTGCTGGCAAGCAAAATATCATCCACATATAAAACTAGAAAAATATGCTTGCTCCCACAGAACTTATGGTATGTACAATCATCGACCAAATTTATCTCGAAACCGAACGAGATGGTCACGTGATGAAACTTAAAATACCGTTGTCGAGATGCCTACTTGAGTCCATAGATGGATTTCTTAAGTTTCCAAACCATATTCTTTGAGTCTCTCGACACAAAGTTTTCTGATTGCACCATATAGATCGTCTCTTCAATGTCACCATTGAGAAATATCGTCTTTATATCCATCTGATGCAGCTCAAGATTGAAATGCGCCACCAATACCATTATAATCCTGAAAGAGTCTTTCATAGAAACCAGAGAAAAATTCTCTTTATAGTCGATGCCTTCTTTTTGGGTAAGCTTTTTGCGACAAGACGAGTTTATATCTTTTCACATTACCTTTTGAATCTATTTTGGTCTTAAAAATCCATTTGCAATCAATGGGTTCTGCACCTTCTGGTAATGGAACAAGATCCAACACGTCATTATCCTTCATAGACTTAACATCCTCATTCATGGCATCGATCCACCTTTTAGAGTTAGAACTTTCCATGGCTTGACGGAAGTTGATCAGATCATCTTCCATCACACCAATGTTAACCTCATGTTCTTAGAGAAATACAATGTAATCATCTGACACTGCATTTATCCTCTCTCTAGCCGATCTCCTTAATGACATGGGTTCTTAAGGTGCTAGAGTTTGTTCTTCTAAAATAATCTCTTGAATATGAGGTTCTCCGATATTGTCATGTGTTATGTCGTGAACAAGGTCTGAAACACAGCCTTGATCAATGCTAATAAGCTAATAACACATTTGGGATTATCAACATATTCCTCATGAAGGACAAAATCCGTAACCGTTTCTCCCCTGCAAACTCGGCATCCTCAAAGAACCGAGCATTTCTCGTCTGAAAAATAGACCTAGTTGAGGGATCATAAAGCTTGTACTCCATGGATCTTTTAGAGTATCCAACAAAATAATAATTCATCATCTGTTAGTCCAATTTTTTTTCATCAGGCCTATAAGGCCTTGCCTGAGCTGGACATCCCCAAACGTGCAAATGCCTTAGACTAAGTTTCTTGTTATTCCAAAGCTCATATAGGATAGTCGCTTTAGTTGGAACTCTGTTAAGTATATTTGTTGCAGCCTTAAATGCTTCACCCCATAGTGATTCTGGTAAGACCGAATGACTAATCATACTCTTGGCCATGTCCTTAAGCATTATATTTCGTCTTTCAGCAACACTATTCATAGTGGGCAAACCCGTCATAGTGTACTGTGAGACGATACTGCATTCCTATATGAATTTAGCAAACGACCATGGATGTTGTTCACCTAAACCATCATATATGCCATAGTATTCACCACCACGGCCAAATTTGACGCTTTTAATCATTTTGTTGAGTTGATTATCAACTTCAGTCTTAAAATTTTTGAACACGTCCGATGACTGTGACTTTTCATGAATGAGTTATATGTAGCTATATCTAGAATAATCGTCTATGATGTTATAAATTACTATTGACCATTCCAAGCGACCGAAGGGAATGGTCCACAAATATCCGTATGAATAAGCTCTAAGAAGTCCTGAGTCTTGTTGGTTTCAAATCTCCTTTTATGGGTTTGTTTTACCCTTTATGCAATTAATATAAACATCAAAATCTGTGAAATCTAAGGCACTAAGATTTTTGGCTGACACAAGTCTCTCTTTTCTCCGTATGGAGATATGACCTAATATATTGTACCATAACGCAACCAAATTGTCACAGGTTAATTTTCTTTTAGTATCTTGTGTACTTACTTGCAATGATTATTTAATTGAAGTAATTGTATCAAGTAATAAAGATTATCATAACCTGGTAAATAACTTAAACCAACCAAATTTGAATCACGAAACAAACCATAGTTTTCATCTCTAAATGAACAACCATAACCAACTTTGTCCAAAATAGAGATAAAACTCAAACTCCATCTAAGAGATGGTACAATAAATATTTTATTGTGATTCAAATAAAATCAAGTCTTTAACAATAATCTAAATTTCTTTATCGCCTCAATTTTAACCATTTTGCCATTGCCCCCGTAGATGTACCTTTCAACATCACTTGGCTTTCGACAAGTGAAGCAACCATGTATAGACACACTGATGTGAGCTGTTGCACCAGAATCTATCCACACGTGTATCTAGCAACCGAACTTAAATTAACCTCAGAACAAACTAGCATGCCAAGCGTGATAATTGGTACATTGCTTCTTCCTATACTCTTCAGCTCCACAAAAGTAACAATTATTACCTTCTGAGTCAACCATTTTCTTTTGTTGTTTCTTGTGTGGTATTGTATCCGCAACTACCTTATCCTTTTTTTTCTTTCCCTTACCCTTATCCTTAAAGGTGGAGGCCATGTAAGCACTATTTGTCTTTTCATGTTTCACTCATTACTCTTCTTGAACACAGTGTGAGATGAGCTCATTCAGAGACAAAGTCTATTTCTGATAGTTGTAACTCACCTTAAACTGGCTGAACTTTGTTGGAAGGGATATTAGAACCAGATGCACAAGCAAGTCCTCGGAGAGTTCGAGCCTAAGTGTTTTCTGCTAGGACCAGTTGGTTTTGAAATTAATTAAAAACAAGTTTGAACCACGAACGGTTCATAGGTGGAATATAAAAAAATCAATTAACTTATTTAATCAAATTAAATAACGGTTCGTGGGTGGAATATAAAAAAATCAATTAAATTATTCAATCAAATTAAATAACTTAAAATAAAAAACGTGCGATTATCCATATACGACATTAAACTAGAATACACGGTTAGAAATAATTTTTTCACATATACTTTGTATCGAAGAATTTCTGAACTGGTAGAATTCCTTTGAGCATTTTTTGTGTTCTTGAACTCCGAGAATAATTTGTGAATATCATCCATTAATAACCACCCCTTAATTTCATAAATATATCTTATGAGAATTTTGTGTAGAAATTTGACTGTAGGCCATCAAAACGATTGAAGAAAAAAATAAAAAAATTTCTCCTTCAATATTATTTTTGCAGGCAACAGGGAGGGAGGGGAAACATTTTTCTCATTTACTTTGTTAACAAGCAACAGTATCTAATACAAGATCTATCTGCAATCAGATTGCTATTAAATATTGATAAAATGTAAATTTTTACATTCATAAATATACCTATATATTTTTAAATTTCTGAAAATTCACTTCATATATTCATAATTGCCATACAATATTTCCTAGAGTGTAAGTTGTATCGAAATTCATCAATCCAATTGATAGATTTAATTGATCATTATGAAATAATTAATTAATTAATTTTTTATTTACTAATTATCCAATAATTAGAAAATAATAAACTAATTAGTTTCAATACATATATTCACACTTAACTAATTAAAGTGGCATCACTCATCACATATAGGTGTAGAAAATATGCCATGGCACCAAAATACATTTTGATCTAATTTATTTCATTTCTCTATTCTTGTTCTCATGAGCTATTTCTAAGATTGAATGGACCCACATGAACAAAGATAAGGATTCAAATACCCAGTAAATTTATCTTCATAAATTCCTGACCTATTTAATTCTCACATCGTACGACTTCACTATTGGTTCGGTGATGAATAAACTCACGATTCATGCGCGCTATGTTTTCTGTTGGTGTAAATAAACCCTTTTATTTTCATGGTCTACGTAATAATTTAATATAATACCCATCATGAATATCAGTAATAAGAGTAGAATATAAAATTATCATTTTACCTATCTTGTTATTATTTCCTTAACTCCATTATTGATTGTGAATAAGAAATACATAATAGTAAATTACCTCGTACAATTCACAAGTCTTAATGAGTGACTCAATTCATTGAATACCTGGCCCGATTAATCTATTCATACACCCATCAAATAAAACATAGTGTGATTTTGTTGTTTTCACAATCGAAGCACAAATTTTCATATCTGTGAATCACGTAACTCCAACTTAATTGAATTACAATCCAAATAGTCGAGGTATTGCCTGCCAATTCGAACTCACTCATTTGACATATCAAAGATTACAACTAACTAAGCCAAACTACATATTCACCTCAGGATTAAAGTAATTACAAAAACATCCTTAAGGTCTAACAATCAGATTTAGAGCTTGGTAAATGATTTTGCGCTCTAAGCTAATTTGTTAATGCTCTATTAAACATGTGCACAACATGTATAGGTTAACCATTTGAGTTTACACTCCCATGCCCTAAGACTGACATCCATTGGTTCAATTTAACAGTAGTAATCAGATTCGATTGCCTAGTCGATCATAAGACTGTGAATATCGTTCTAAATTTTCTCAAAAGAGTTGGTCTGGAGGCGCCTCTGTCTTAACTCTTCGTTCGTTGAAGAAAGTTACATGACTTGAGTAATTTATAAACCCACTTTAATTTAAAATAAAACTTTCAATTTATTCATATGAATTCAATAATACTAATGTCTAAGAAATAACTAAATATAAATAAATAGTTAATACACACAACTTTATGGACATATTCTAACAATCTACCACTTGGACAAAAGTAGGCGTGTGTAATCTCTTGTTCCCAAGCCCTCTAGATAACCATAAAAAATTATACTGCTTAAAGTTTTCGTGAATGGATCTGCCAGCTTGTTGACCGTCGAAATATGTGTAACCACAACGTCTCCATACTGAACAATTTCTCTAATCATGTGATATTTACGTTCTACGTGTTTGGATCTCTTATGGCTTCTATGTTCCATAGAATTCACTATAACCCCACTGCTATCAAAATAAAGTGTCATGGGCTAGTCAGCATCTGGAATAACTTTCAGAGTCTTTGAGAACTTTCTAAGTCGTATAGCCTCTTTTGCAGCTTCACAAGCTCCCACATATTCAGCTTCCACAGTAGAATCAGCAATGCAAGATTGCTTGATACTTCTACATACAACTACTTCATCGTTCAGGATGAGCATTGTTCCTGAAGTGGACCTCCTAGAATCATTGTCTGCTTAGTAATTAGAATCAATATACCCTGTCATATTCAGGCCAGTACTTGAATACACAAGCATGTAGTTCCTTGTTCTTCTCAGATACTTAAGGATATGCTTGACAGTATTCCAATGCTCGATTCTAGGATTAGAATGGAAATGACTCACCACGCCCACGACATAGCAAATGTCTGGCCCAGTGCAAATCATAACATACATGAGACTTCCTACGGATGTGGCATAGAGAATCTTTATCATGTTTTTCTCTCCTTGAGGAGTCTTAGGATATTGCTTCTTGGAGAGGCTGACTGCATGTCTAAAATGAAGAAATCATCTCTTGGAGTTTAGCATATAGAATTGATCCAACACCTTATCAATATAAGATGCTTGAGACATGCCAGTTTTTTATTCTTCCTATCTCGAAAGATCTGAATACCTAAGACAAATGCAGATAATTTTTTTATTTCATTCCCAATGAGTAGAATATCAGCTACGTACGAGACTAGAAAAATCACATTCCCTTTGTGTATCAGCTTATAACACACAGGGCTTGTCCACTAACTATTCAAAACCATAGTTTTTAACAGTTTCATCGAATCTAATATTCCACGATCGTAACGCTTGCTTAAGTCCATAAATGGACTTCTTCAGTTCATAAATTTTACCCTTTTGATCTTTCTTCATGAACCCATGTGGTTGAGCCATATAATGTGCTCATTAATATTGTTATACAGAAAAGTAGTCTTGACGTTCATTTTTTAGATTTCATAATCAATGACAACAACAATGGACAAAAAGATTCTGATGGATTTAAGCATGGCCACCGGCGAGAAAGAATCCCCATCGTTTATACCTTCCTTTTAGGTGTAGCCATTGGTTACTAGCCTAACTTTGAATGTCACTACATTCTCATATGGACCTCTTCTCTTCTTATAGATCTATTTACATCCTGCGGGTTTTACCCCTTCAGGAGGATCTACAACCTTTCACACTCTGTTCGAGTACATCGAATGTATCCCAACGTTCACAGCTTCTTGCCAGAAGTTCGCTTTAGGTACTGCCATGGCCTCTGAGTAGGAGACAGGTTCATCAAGGTCTTTATCAGAGGCAGCTGTCAAAGCTTCTCCGTAGGACAAATACCTCTCAGGTTGTCTCACAACCCTCCCACTACGTCGAGGCTCCATAGGTTCTGGCTCCTATCATGGTTCTTCCATTATTGAATCAAAAATAATTTCTGATAAGGGAGTCGATGTCCTCACACTCAATAATTCCTCTAGCATAACTATACTTCTCGGCTATACACTTTTAATGTAATCTTCTTCAAGGAAATGAGCATCCATGCTAGCGAATGTTTTCTGGTCAGTCATACTGTAGAAGATGTACCCCTTTATTCCTTTAGGATATCCTACGAACATGCATAATTCTAAACGACTTGCAAACTTATCTATCTTTGGTTTTAGAACATGTGTTGGACAGCCTATATGTAAAAATGGTTAATAGACAACTTTCATCCACACCATCTTTCATATGGTGTACCAGGCACCATCTTTGATGGAATTTGGTTTAAAATGTACGTCGTTTCCAAGGCATATCCCCAGAAGGAATCTGGGAGGGATGGGTAACTCATCATGGAGTTAACCATATCCATCAGAGCTCGATTCCTTCTCTCCGACACACCATTTTGCTGTGGCATACCATGTGATGTAAGCTAAGAAAGAATACCTTATTCCTTAAGAAAGTCTCTGAACTCTCCTAGTAAGTACTCTCCACCATGAATGGATCGTAGTGTTTTGATTTGTTTTTCTAATTGCTCTTCAACCAATACCTTATACTCTTTGACCTTTTCAAAGGTTTCAAACGTTTGACGCATTAGATAAACATGACCAAAACGTGAGTAGTCTTCAATGAAGGTTATGAAGTATTCATAACTTCATCTTGCTTGGATATTCAATGACCCACGTACATCACTATGTATAAGTTCAAGGCATTGAGTGGCTCTTTCACCCTTTATTGAATCTTGGTCATTTTATTTTCGATACATGATTTACATGTGGGTAGTGATCCCACACTTGAAGTTTGTAAAATACCATCATTCATAAGTCTTTTAGTCTCGTCCAGGCTAATATGCCCAAGGTGTAAGTGTCACAAATAGGTTAGGTCGGTTGAGTCTTACTTCAACCTTTTATTATCCATCTGTGAATTATTATTCACTTCAATGTCACATATCATTGGACCTATTAGTTTTATGTGAATTAAACATGCGTGCGATCGTAACTAGGCATTCATTTCTAAAAATACCAATAACTTTATCAATGAGTTTAAGATCAAATCCTTGCTCAATTAATGCACCGATAGAAATAAGATTCTTCCCAAAAACTGGGATATAATAAATATCACGTAAAAGAGATAATCGTTATCAAGTTCCAACTGATACAACCAATATTAGTGCTCTATTCCCTATACTGACAATGAACTCGACCAAGATGTCTGCTAGAGATAATCCAGTCAGTTGAGTATCTAATGGTTATTTACTCCGCAGTGACTACACTTGTCTTACAACATGTCCACCCTGTAGTACCCTTACCATTTTCAACTTTTGAGTTCTGTTTCTTAGCCTTAGTCAAACCTCCTCTCGTGTTTCTTTATGGCGTCAGAGGTGGAAGGCTTACTTTCAGTAAAGTTTGCCTCTCTAGTCTTCCTCTTGCCCTCTAGAAATAAAGTCTCAGCGACTTGTAACTCCTTCATAATCTCAAGAAGCAAGTACCTCATCTTATTCATCAAATAATGAAGTTTGAAGTTTTTGAAGGTATCATGCAGAGTCTCTAGGATCATATCCACATGAATTTCGCCATCAACCTTAGCACCCGTGATCTCCATCTCATTCAGATAACTAATATCAGCATCATATGTTATTTGACGAGAGTTTTAGGTTTTATCCTGCAATTCATAAGGTTTCGCACAACTGCCTATTTGGCTTAACGATCCTGATCTTCGAACATTTCAGTGATGTTCAACATTATACCAACGGTGGTTTCCAAATTCTGATGTTTTTGTTGCAACACATTTTTAACAGAAGCCCATATGTAATATCTTGCTATCTCATCATAATGTAGCCAAGAAACATACACATCATTTTCCTCTTGAGCCGATTCATTAAAAGGCTCAAAGGAACAAATGGTGGTGAGCACGAACTTGTATTTTTCAATCGTCAGTATGATATCAATATTGTGTTTCCAATCACAGTAATTAGCATTAGTTAATATTGTTCGTGTTTAAGATAGTAGAGAATGAGGATATTGCCATGATTATCGAAAAGAATAAATAAAGCGGTGTAAATAAATACTCAATCATTTAGGAAAGTATGATGCATGACGCAACTACTTAACTATTTAAAAATCCATCAAAAAATATTTCTTCCATGATGTTACGATAAAAAAAGATAGCTTGTCTCATCAAGATATAAAGTCCAAATTATCTCATATCGCATCGAGACCTTTCTCGTTTGGTTAACGCTCAAATGTCTCCATATCTAGTTTAACTAGTTATCAATGGATTTGGCCACCTTGACCCATTGACTAGCCCCTAAGTGGGGATTCCAATGTGCTTCAGTTTAAGTGTTTAACAAACGCATTGACTCTTAAAGTTGCTATGTACAAAGAATCCGTCTATCAGACGGTTCTGCCCCATCATTTCCTTTAGAAGTCTTAGCTTCTCAAGCAACTCGATGACTCAAAGAGACACGACTCCAAAGTTTCACCCATTGAAGAGAGCACCACTATGGGTGGTTCTAAACCATTCATCATGGCACGTTCAAGTTCGCGTTGAAGAACCTGGGAACATTTCATTGTAAATGACCCTCCCACTTAGTGTTTGAAAAATAGGTTTGGATTTTTTGTTGTTTTTCAGAAACCTAACTTTTATTAATTTGAAAAATGTGATAAAATTTATAAATCCTTTATTTAATTTTGAATCCCAATTTAAAATCATAACCATTATAAATTTCATATTATAATTAAATTATAACCATTATAATTAATCGACAATGATGCTTGTGCACGCTACATGATAATTTGATATTGACATATCCCTAGTTCAATATGGCATAATATACCATGATGTGTGATTAAAATTAAATCATACATTCAAAATTAGCCTCCATGTTAGCTCATTTCTAACTACAACCCAAAAAGAATAATAAATTACAAATTAATTTATAAATGTTCATAGTGTCTGTAATTGTTTGTTTGTCCTTCAGGTTGTCCCACACTTTGTTACTATTTACAAAAGTTCATTCTCATTTTAAAATTTAAAATTTTAACCCTTTAACTAAGGAAACCTATTTTTCTAATTAAATAATCACATTAATCATCCTCCCTTAAGAAAAATAAAATAAAAGATAAAACGATAACATTGATAGTTATCTTTTTAATTTCAAAAGATAAAAAGATAAAATAGACAATTATCTTTGAATTCAAAATTGTCTTTTATCCATTTAAAGTTTAAAATTTAAAATTCAAAATTTAAAAGATAAAAAAGGATAATGGTTATCCCGAAACATCACAGGGTTTCCTAAACCCTAATTGTTATCGCTTAGAGTTTCACAAACCCTAATCCTAATGCAGAGCATGTGAGCGGACAGTGGCGGCGACATGAGCCGGAACAGTACCGCCGACCATCAGAACAGTAATTTTGGCGACTTCTATGTGGTTGTCTGGTGATTTCAAGCGGTTTCCGGTGACGACATTGAAGCGAAGATGATTTTACATCAAATTTATACAATTACAACTTTTACAACGAAATAAATTTCATAAAATCATATGTCTCAAATCCAGCGTACATCAATTCTAAATTGAAATAAAAATGCCTAGAGCCAATAGTTAGAGATCCAATCACATAACGCATTCAAAACAGTTTTGAACCTACCATAAAAAATAATATGTCAATATCCACAAAATTCATGATACGGTCGTTTCAAATATCAATATGCATAATCAATAACTTATTATTCTGATACCAATTGCTGGGACCGCTTGGTTTTAAAATTAATTAAAATTAAATTTGAACCATGAACGGTTTGTGGGTGAAATATAATTTTTTTTAATTAAATTATTTTATCAAATGAAATAACTTAAAACTAAACAGCATGCAATTATACATATACGACGTTAAACCATAAGATAATGTTAGAAACAATTTTTTCACCTATACTTTGTATCAGAGAATTTTCAAACTGGCGGAATTCCTTCGAGCGTTCTTCATGTTTTTCAAGGTCTGAGATCCGAATCATGCACTTGAACTCTAAGAACGATTTGTGAATTCTGTATACCAACAACCACCAGTTAATTTCATAAATATATCTTACGAAAATTTCGTGTAGGAATTTGAGTATGGGCTCTCAAAATGATTGAAGAAGAAAAATCGAAAATTTTCTCTTTCAATATTATTTTCGGCGGCAACGGGAAGGGAGCGGAAAACGTTTTTCTCATTTGCTTTGTTAACAAGCAATTGCATCTAATACGAGATCTATCTACCATCAGATTGCTATTAGGTATTGATAAAATGTAGTTTTTGATCTTTACAAATATACCCATATATTTTTAATTTTTCAAAAATTTAGCCCATATATTCATAATTACCAAAAATTGTAATATTTCCTAGAGTTTGAGTTGTATCGAGATTCATCAATCAAATTGATAGATTTAATTGATCATTATTAATTAATTAATTAATTAATTTTTTATTTACTAATTATCCATTAATTAAAAAATAATAAACTAATTAATTTCAATACATATAATCACACTTAACTAATTAAGTGGCATCACCCATCACACATAGGTGGAGGAAATATGCATTAACACCAAAACACAATTTGATCTAATTTATTTTGTTTATCTATTTCTGTTCCCATGAGCTATTTTTGAGACCGAATGGACCAACATGAACAAAGCTAAGGATTCGAATACCCGATGAATTTATCTCCATAAATTTCAACCCTATTTAATACTGATATTGTATGACTCCACTATGTGTTCAATCACGAATCAACGCTCGATTCATGCGTGCTATGTTTTCTGTTGGTGTAAATAAACCATTTTATTTTCATGGTCCACATAATATTTTAACATAATGTACACCGCGAATATGAGTAACAATAGTGGAATATAAAATTACCATTTTACTTTTCTTGTTATTATTTTCTTAACTCATTCATTGATAATAGTGAATTGTCTCGTACAATTTACAAATCTTAATCAATGACTCAATTCATTGTAAACAACGGTCGTCGGCATTCCGAATTGTAAACAACGATCGTCGGCGTTCCGAATTGCATGAAATACATAAAAAACATAAAAAAAATCATAGAAAAAAAGTGGCCAAAACCTGAATTCAATTGTCATACAATTATCAAATTCAAGAAGTTCAAAATATAAACATATAAACACATATAATAATGGATCTAGAACTTAATTCTGTTTCTCAATAATCCAACAGAAGTTGGTCTGACACCACTTGTTAAATTTAAAATCTCTTTCGGTATAAATCGTATCTCAATAAAACCCCAAGATCTCATGTTGAACACATTAAGAATTAAATCAATATAGAGTGGAAGCGTACATGAATCCATGATGATAGATCGTTGTTTAGAGCCAAGCGGTTGACCTTCCAGATCTACACGATTCTCTATCTAAGAGTCCTCTTTGATTAAGCCTCTTAGTTTTTCTCTAACAATGAGATATTATGGAGAATAAAATAATTTTCCGTTAATTGTGTGATCAAGGGACCATAACCACTTATAGATAATTTATCTTTTGATATTTCTATTTTAGCGCATCATAAAAATAAAAATTACTTTAAAGTTTTTACACATTAAATGATCAACAACCTATCAGATACATTAAAACCTCAATTATCCAAAAATCTTATTTGATCACTTTTAACTTAGTTTAATTTTATTTGACAGTCTACAGCATATAATTATTTACATATAAGTTCAATGTTGGATTAAGAATCCAACATGGCCATACTCTGAGAACAAATATATTGAGAGTTGGCAAAAACAATATTGAGAGGGGGCAACAAATATATTTACACAATAAACAAACATTTTTACGGTGACAAAATGAAAATAAATAACCCGAAATGGAAATATTTACCCAAAATAATATATGTTGCTGTGGAAATATATTTACCCCGTTGTGGATGTCTTTCGGCGATCAACCAGCTGGCGGTTAACAGATGTTTGGTCAGTGAAAACATGCTGAGAGTGATCAGTGAAAGCCAATGAGTTAATTGACGACCAAGTTTAAAGCTCCACCAATTTTGTTTTTGCTATCTATAAATAGGAGGAAATTCTTTGTATTCAGGACAAGAAGCAGGTTGAGATAAGCCTTGTAAATTATATTCTTCTTAATAAATTGACTAGCATATTTTTTCGTAGTTTTTTTTTTCATTAAGTTATTTTCACGTATATTACGGTGTCAACTATTTTCTTTTGTTTACTCATTATTTTTTTAACTATTTTGTAAAGATAATTCATGGTTAATTCTATGACCATAAATCATTCCATTTACAATCCCCTCATATATTTCACCCACTAAGTATGAGCAATGTTATGTGGTGTGGTTAAACTCAACACAATTTCGATGTCATAAGATATATGGCATGAGATTATACTTTCATATTACAGTTAAAAATCTAGATCGATCTTTCCTTATTTGCTCTTTTATGCGGGTAACACGACTAACTCATAAGGCGCTGGTAATATATAGCATTTTTTTATTTACTACAAGCACTTTGAAAGATTGAAAATAAGTTGGAAAGGAAAGTATATGTACACAGTCCCTCTGTTAGAGATATATAAAAGCTTCAGATTCCTTTTATATCAATTTTTGTAAGTTTTTCTTATTAAGAATCATATTTTGAATAGGGATGATTTAAGTTTTTAAATTTGTTAATACAATGTATAATGTTTGGTGACTCTAATCTATGAGAGGGTGTGACAAAGTAGGATGATCGAATTTGGGGACTCAATTTTTTTTTGGGATCAAGTTTCTTATTGGGGTTGTTTT
This sequence comes from Datisca glomerata, assembly GCA_003255025.1. NCBI lineage: Eukaryota > Viridiplantae > Streptophyta > Magnoliopsida > Cucurbitales > Datiscaceae > Datisca > Datisca glomerata. Next base: position 199,097 of record QANY01008484.1, read on the forward strand.
AGAGAAGGTATTATATAATAAAGAGAAAATTAGAGAATTGAGCTACGTTATGTTTCAATTTCTATTATATCTTTTAATTTTATCTTTTGCACATATGACTGGATTCTTTATTTAGTTTGTTAGTTAATTATGATTTTATATAGGCATTTATAATTTTACCCTTTTTATAACTAATTGTATCTTTTTAGGGTTTAATATTTTTAATGTGTGTATTGCAGGTCTGTCGCTGCTCTTTTCTTTCACATCTCCGACGACCAAAATATTCTTGGCCATCCCTAAGTGATTAGGGAATTAAGATTCCAGTTTTGTTATTCTTTTTTATTTGTTATCGTTGAATCGTTCTTTTGATTGCTGAATTTTGATTGTCTGGTTTCTGTCATCGTTCTTTTGATTGCTGAATTTTGATTGTCCGGTTTCTGTCATCGTTCTTTTGAATTTTTTTTATTGCTGGACTCGGTTTGACCTTTTTTTTATTGCCAAATCTTCCTTCCTTTTTTTATGTAATAATTTTTTTCCTCCCTCTATTTCTGGTTTTTAAGCGAGAGAGGTGAAGAAGAATAAGGAGGGGCCGAGCTTGAGTGTGAGAAGGGGTATGATACTGGATGATATATAAAAATATATTATAGATATACTATGATATACTGATGATATGTAAAAATTATTACATATATATTATGATATACTGATAGTATATTAAAATATAATATGGTAAATATGCATAACACAATATATTACCATAGAATATATATATCTATCAACTACGTAACATTTTACGTTAGAGTTGTTACGCGAATAAGGTGATTTTCGTCCATTATTAGTGAGGGCAATCTCATCTATTTATATTATTTTTAGGTTTTAAAGATGAGCTATTTGTACAAATTATAACTTTTTGGGACAATTTTTTCTTTATTCTCATATAGTGGTATCTATTGCCTAATTTAGCCTATAATATATTGCATTCAGAATCCTATTTTGAATATAAAAGCTAGGGGTTTGGAGAGTCAACAAAACAAATGTATTAGTAAAAGGATTGATGGCCCTGCTTCAGAAAATGGTAAGACAAAGACAATTCTAACCTCAAAGGAGTATTTTGTAGTGATGATCATTTACCTTAAGGGTGCATTTGGTGTGGGGTTAACTTTGATAACTTTCCTGAAAAATGCTAAGATACCAAATGTGCCCTAGTTTGTTTAGAAATTTGAAGAGAAAACTTGAATTACCGGAATCTAAGATTTTCTGATTTCAAGGGCATCCAAAACCACCTAAGATTGGGGTATCTTGATAGCCGCAATGTTAGAGTCAAAGGAATATATTATGTTGCCCAAATTATCCTTCACTCACAAACTTCATCATTTTCATCAATTTTCCAACTAACTTCTTTCTCATTTTTTTTTTCATTTTGTTGACCACAATGGCACGTTTGTTCTTTCTGAATCTACCATTTTTCTGAAATTTGATACCTCTATTATTCAATAACAAGATTTAATATTTCATCCATCTTTAATCTTGCACATGAGCTGAGTGCGTCAGTGAATGGTTGGTATCAAAAGATGAACGGTTGAATTTTAGGAGAGTTGAAATGATAGTGGCTGAGATCGTGGTTGAGCGAGGTATGGCCTTGGGCTGAAAAAGGAATCAATGAATTGAAGATTGTGTCAATGATTTTTTTTTTGTTATTCGACATTTGCTAATAATTGGAGTGAATTGAGACTGAGTGGAGGTATAAATGGTTGGTATTAATTAATTATGATATATTTTAAATGAAAAAATATAATTAATGTTTGTTATCTATCTTATCATATCGCTATTAAACTATCAAATCATATATAATATGTATAATAAAATTACCCTATTAAGGATAAAACTGAAAATTCGCACTTATATTAAATTCAACATTCATTCAAAACAAACAAAATAATCTAACACATTCATCATTAAATCAGAACATTCTCAACTATTAACAAACAAAGTAATCTTAACTTTCTATGTATATACATTTCCACAATCATATTCCAGCAATCTTATTTCAGAGATCAATTACTCACAATCTATATCAAACTGCCCCTAAGAGATATCAAATAGGGTGTCCTCGAGATAATAAAACATGACTTTATGCTAGTAGGAGATATCAATTACTCACAATCGAGAGCTTTAGTTAGAGGACTTCACAAGTGCGGAAGAGGAAGACAATTTTCAAGTTGCCAGATATGTTGGTTTTAATCCGATAGAGGAGTAATAACTTTTATCTAAACTAGTTAAGTATGATTGCCAAAGGTGGGATGTAACATTAGCTATCATGAAAGTTCATTATCTTCAGGATACAACTATTTTTGGGTGTCACAACATTTGAGTTCGAATTGGATATTATAGTGGGCATTGATAATGAGATTGTACATTCTATGAGGTAGGTGAATTAACTGGCTGAACTATATTAAAATATTATACATGTTTGTGATTGGTTATGCTTCCGTAACAACATAAATTTTATCTCTAAATGAGAATCCAATGACAGGGAAGCTAATCACTAAAATTACTTCAATTGATGCTAGCAAAGTCAAAATTATCAATTTATTTTCTACGAATTTTCAATATTCTATGTGCAGCCAATTAAATTGATTGGAACCAAAAACTCTAAGAAATTAGAAAGTCAGAAGACTTAATCATTTAAGTCAATACACATGTAGTCACTTAAAAAACACAACAGCCCATACACACCACAGCTCTCAAACATCAAAACCCAAATGAAACACTAACCCAATGTAAACTTATTTTTCTAGCTAGAAAAAAAAACATTCTTTTGGAGCAAATGATAAAACCTTTATCTTTTTTCAGAAAAAAATAGTACAAAATAATTAAGATTGCACCATTCAAACACCGTGTGATGATTTGAATTAATATTGATTGTGTAACCACAATTTGATATCCTCGCTACCGTATCGGGACTTTTTACGGACTTTAATGATCTTAAGTTGTTTCTTTATTTTTCGTGTCACCATTTTGTCCCTTTTTTGGGGGGTTTTTGTTCATGTGTAACTCCATAGTCCACTTCCATCGGAATCATCCGGCGACTCATCAGAAGATGGAGACTTCATCCTCGGTGGGCTTATCAGCATTCCCTCCGCCATGTCCACCAGCAAGCTCGGCATATTCAATAGCTCTTCCTCGTCCACAAACTCTTCTACTATCGCCTGGTCAACACTTCCACTCGACCATTCCTTCGTTTCCGCCTCACGCACTTGCGACCTTTCTCCACCCGTTTCCGTCTTCGGCAACCTAGCAGCGCCAGCCGCAGTAGCAGCTGCGGTACGTATATCGCTGGCTAAAGTTGAAGCTGGGATTGGATAAGAATTAATAGAGTTGGGGAAGTTTAACTCTGTGTCCGGCCCTTTAAGAGCAATCGCCGCCACATCATAGGCGGCCGCAGCCATCTCCGGCGTTATATACGTACCAAGCCAAATGCGGGTGGTTTTGCGTGGCTCCCGAATCTCCGAAACCCATTTCCCACTCCGGCTACGGACTCCTTTATACTTGGGATGCCTCCCTGTCGCCGGGGAAACTGGTTGACCAGACGAAGATCCACTCGGAGAAATAACACTAACTGGTCGGGTTAACGGGTCATCCCGTAACTGCTCTGGTAGCTGCTGATTTGTGGTAGATTGGTCAGGGTCATTACCCGCGGAGACATGGATAGCCAATGGTGGTGGAGGTGGCGGCTGCGGCGGTGGTTGGGAAATTTGGTTGGTTTGTTTGGGAACGTCAGAAGGAGGAAGGTTAGCCATGAAATAATTAGAACTGAAAATAATTAGGTATTGCATGAGATTATATAAAACCAAAATCGAATATAGGAAGAGAATGCGTGGGAAAATCGCGGAGTTTTTTTGTTTGGGTTTCGAGAAAGGAGATTGGTTGATGACGATAGTTTGAGTACTTTTGTTTTGTATGTTAAAGTGAGAGTGGGTTCGAGGCCAAAGTGGGCACACGTATTATAGGTAGAAGCTAGCTGCTATTAGCTGTTTTCTACCTTTGTGTAATAATCACGGCCGGACACACATTAAACTCTATTTCACCACGTTTTCATCCCTTCTTATTAATTTTATGTCTACACTTTACACTTTTGTTCCCTTAATTTTTATAATTTTACGATTAAATTAATAAAAATAATATTTTTAAAAATAAATTAAAGATGCGGTTTTTTTTTACTTATACTTTTTAACTTTCACTTTAAAGCAAACACGTGCACTATACATTACCAATTTAATGAAGATTAAACGAAAAAATAGATTGAGAGAATGTTTTAAATTGATGGTTAAAATTAAAAAACATTTGAGAAAAACTTTTAAGTTGAGGGGTGTATTTGATTTCGAATGAAAGGTAATGGAGTGCAAGAAAATAACTCCTTGGAATGATGCTGAAAGTTAAGTGGCCTCTAGAGAAGATTTTAATGTTGAAAGAGTATTTTTCATTGAGAGGCAACATTTGAGAGTGGGTGTATTTAAAATTAGCACAAACTATATAATGTGGATTCCTTTTTATACAAAAAAATGCAGATATATACTATGATGGGTAATGCATTTTAATTCTCTAAGTTTAATCGGTTTCAAAAATTTAGTCCATCTAACTCTAATTTTCTCAATTTAAGTCTTTACATAATTTAAAGTTACTACAAGAAATCGCATTTAACTACAGGGTTTTAATTTCCTACTGTGAAATAACAAAATCCACAATAGTTTAAAAGAATCCTGTTGAAATGTAAAACGGAAAGCGGGGATTGAAGAAGCTTGAAAATTTCATTTGGCGCTTAAGAATAAAATTAGTATCTCTCTCTCTCTCGATTTGTCCTCCATCCTCCTCGCCGCCTTTCTTTAACGGAATAGTGTGATTCGGAGCTCGCGGCGGCACACAAACCAGAGGCGAAGGAAGCCAAGGGCACTCTTTTTCAGACGCCTCTCTCTCTTTCAAGCACCTATCTTCAACCTGTCTTCGTTCTTAGGGTTTCTAATTTTTCGAATCTTTTGTACTTAGGGCTTCTAAGTATTTCAAACTGATTACTTACCAAAAAAAAGTATTTCAAACTGATTTATTAGGTTTTTGTAAATCTGGTTTTTTCATTTGATTTTGTTTGGGTTTCGTTGGTATTTGATTTGAGAATTGATTTTTCTTGAGATATCTCTTGTCATTTTGCTTGCCTGGCTTTTCTTGTTAAATCAATAAAAGCTTGCTGCTGTGTTTGTGTATTGTCAGATTTCAATTAGTCTTCTGATTGCTGCACTTACTTCAACGATTCAATTTATTTAAACAGGGGCCTAATTGTACCATCGATTGAAAAGAAGAAAGTAAAAAGGTCCAAGCTAATGAGAAAACTTGGGCGTAGTAGAAATGATATTGTCGTGAACCAGTCTCAAGAAGCAACAGGATTGATTGGATTGTTGGAAGTCATGCGAGTTCAGATGGAGGTACTTTAAAATCATTATTTATCCCTAAGAATATGTTTTAATTCAACGGGGAATTTACATATCCCACTATTCAAAATGAAGATAAATATTCTGCATTGCCTAAATAAGATTTAATTCTCTCCCAAATTTGTCATTAACTGCCAAAATTGATTCAGGATCTTTGAATTATGGGAAATTTACAATGTGGATAGCTTATCCTTTTTTGTACATCTCCATATTATTAATGCAAACATTATAGTTTCTTATATAAATAGAGTAAGGAGTATGGCTCGTCGGGCTTGGTATGATAGAGATTTGAAATTGGCAGGCGTCTGTGATGTGCTTGGGTCCCGTTTGATGTGTTTTGTGTAAGGAGGAAGAAAATGGTGATGTTTGTTTCTCCAATTCCTCCTCAGTTATAAGACATTGGTATAGATTATTGAAGATTTTTTATAGTGTGGTCGCATCCGGATAGAGTTTCTTGTTTTCTTCTAGTGTTTTTATTAAAGGAAGTCATATGGTCTTGTGCATTAGTGGCTATATTTTGGATTATTTGGTTGGAGCGAAACAAAAGAATTTGAAGACGTCAAGGAAGACCTAGAGTCTTTGTGGGAGAATTTTTTTCTTGGCTTCTTTGTGGGAGTCTAATCTAAGTTGTTGAAATCAATGCCTTAAACTGCGTTTGTGGCCTTGTGTTTTGTCATAGTTTTTCTTTTGAAAAACATCTTGTCGTTTGTGGCCTTTTATGCAGAATGATTGCACCTCAGTTAAAGATTTTTGAAGGCCTCTTATCTACGGACGTTGACTCTGTGAGTGGTGATTATAATCGTTTTACTTTTGGTTCCTTCTCTACAGGTTGGTTGCTTGCTTTATATCTGCTTTTAAACCTTCCGGAGTTTGGGCAACTAAGTAAAAAAAAATAACAGATTGAAGTGTTGGTTTGGATCAACCTCTTTTTTTGCAATTTGCTACCTAGTTTGATTTTAGATAGTATTGTGGTTTTTGGTATATGTTTCAATAAATTATTTATTTGGTTTACACTACTTCTGCTGGATATATTTTTGACTAGTGAGGATCTCAAAAGGCGAGAAATGTGTAAAAAGGCGAGAAATCTGCATAAACGTCTGGGCTACGTGTTACATGGTATGCTCTACTTTTTCAGCTCATAAATTCCTATTTAATCTCTACAAGTGCTTTACATAAACTGATTATAGTAGGGAAAAGACTTAGTTTTGAAATGGTCATTTGTTTTTATGTTTCTATGTCTGCATGTGTTACATATTTAACAATTGATTCACTACATATTTCATAACCTATTTATATAATATTATTATTTCCTTATGGTACCCCCCCCCCC
>QANY01008484.1:205892-409205 GCA_003255025.1 Datisca glomerata
CCCCCCCCCCCAAGCTCCATCAAGTTCCATAATTGCTCTTTTTTTTTTAAACGTTCCATAATTGCTCTTTGGTGATTTAAATTTGTGAATATTTAGATGTGGGAGATTCCTTGACTGCTAAAGAGTTAGAAGAAAAGGAGCGTCTTTTAGAAGATGTAAGTATCGATACTACAAAACCTCTCATTTTTTTTAAAATATGAACAAGAAGCAAACTTACAAACAGTCCCATGGTTCTTTATTTGAATCAAAGTCCTTGAAAATTGGCAATTCGTATATCCCTCTCAAGTGGAAACGGGGCCATAATTCTTTATTGAATCTAAATTCTTGAAAATGGGCAGTTCGTAAGTCCTTCTCAAGCGGAAACAGGACCATGGTTCTTTATTTAAACATGAGTCTTCATCTCCAAAGAAAATGACCAGTTTATAAGTCATTTTCTCAGAATGAAAACGGTGCCATGATTATTCATTTGAACCTAAGTCCTCGAAAATGGGAGAAACTCTCCAATGAGCCCATAGCAAAGAAAATAGGAGAAACTCTCCAAGGAGCCGTAGCAAAGGAAACCAGAGAGACTCTTCAAGGAGCCCGCCCATAGTAAAGGAAACGGGAGAAACTCTCCAAGGAGCCTGTAGCAAAGAAAACGGGAGAAACTCTCCAATGAGCCTGTAGCAAATAAAATGGGAGAAACTTTTCAAGGAGCCCGTAGCAAAGAAAACTGGGAAAATTGTCCAATGAGCCCGTAGCAAAGGAAACAGGATAAACTCTCCATTGAGTCTGTAACAAAGGAATCGAGAGAAACTCTCCAAAGAGCTCGTAGCAAAGAAAATGGGAGAAACTCTGCCAATAAATATAGAACATCAAACTAAAACTCCTACGATGAAATTATGAAATGGTATACTCTTTCCTTACTCGTTTCAATAAATTATTATATTATTCTTGTACAACATTCTTGTCACAGATCTCAACTACGAGAGAAGCAAAAGAAAAACTCTATCAATGAGCCTATTGTGAAAGGAACAAAAGTACATAACAAAAAATGAAGGGATGACACCTCGTAACGGATATATATTTTTCCAAAAGGCACTAGACCCATACCAACTCCGGAAACGGTGCTTGGGAAAAATTATCTAAACGGGAAGATGAAAGGTTGCCCTGAAATGACGCTTGTAAGATTTATCTGATTGGGGAGACAAAAGGTTGCTCTGAAAAGGCACATTTGAAGGCGTGACTGACACACCATAACTCGCGCAAGTAAGAACGTAACACCCAAGAAAAATGAACTAAAAGGTTTGACACAATCAGAAATCGTACAACATGCGGCATAGTCCCAAGAACGGGGAGATGAAGTGACTAAAGAATATGAAAAAGATAGCCATAAATGATGCGCAAAAAGGAGGTAATGATATGCGATAATGGCAGAAAAAATAAACATTACACTTCAAAGAATAAAATTTTGTTGAGTGTAATGAGGGCCAATGTACAAGCAAAATTTCCCATGACACATGACAAAATCTAGACCGAAGACTCCATAAAAAAGAAGATAGAGCGAGAACTGTAGGATCAATTAGGCGATTATGAAGAATAGACCAATCATACGAGAGTATATAGATTGCCGACGTAACAATCCAAAGAAACGCTATCAAGATCATTAGATTGATCAAACAATCAAGATTTACTTAAGTTGTCAATGTTGATAAACTAGATCTCAGAGGAATATTCTGTTGATCCTATTATCAGATAAAATTAAATAAGCTGTATTAGATTCTATGTAACCGATTGAAGACCTATAAATAGAGGTAAGATATAACTCCAAAAGAACACAACAATTTTAACACCTATAAGAAATGAGCTGACGATGTAGCTTGCATTAGTCATGTAAACCCTTTCTCGATAATGAAATACTATCAAAATCTCCCCGTGATTTTTCTTCCCTTTAAAAGTTTTCCACATAAATCATGCTGCATTTATTCTCCCATTCTCTCTCTAAATTATTTACTTGATTTTCATGTCATGATGTATGAAATTCACAATTGATTATGAAAGATTGTGAATTTTTTTCCTTTACATTTTCCTTATTGTTTCTGGTTTTATGATTTGTCCTATTTTTTATGATTGTAATCATCGTTTGATTAAAATCCTCCTATTCTTGTTTTCTTTTCTTTCCTTTTCTCGACAGATATCCTTATATGTTTTTTTCTACTGCTATTATATGTCTAAGTTTTTATTTAGATTCTTTTTCCTTTCTAGATGCTTTTCTGGGTTACAACTTATATACATTACTCTCTACATTCTACATTTATTGAAAATTGTGGTTCTTCTCCCAATTGATTGTCTTCCTTGATCTTTAGATTTTTGGTGGAAGAGCCTGAGTGGGGTATGAACCTTTCCTTACAAAGCTACGGTAGGGTATCTACATCTGGTGGCACTTTCATAAATGGAGGACCTATGTGAAGGATTTGTATTACAATAATATATATCCAGGTATTATTGAGAAAAGAACTAAGAGCAATACCTGCAAAATTAGTCATTGGATCATTTCTAACTTTTTGTAGGATTGCTAAAATTTGATCACATTGTTGTATTATTGCAGAAGAAGATGCAATGGTTGGTTGCTCAGTTTCTGAATTAGGTGCTGTCGGTTGCTCATACATAGCCAGCCCACGGGGTTGAGAACGAGAAGCCTTAGAAAAGTTATTGCTGGTGCGTGGAGGATAGCCATGTATTTTGTAGCATTTATCAATTGTACGTCCCTCTCTTCCACAGTGGTTGCATCGAACCTTTGGGAGATTTTTCTGTCCACCTCCATAATTGGGTGTTTGCCCATTTCCAGGCTTACCAAGAGTTGAAAAATTAGAGCCTGATTTTATGTTTTGCCGATTGTTCCATTGGGACACAGCAAGAGCAGGCCCCTCATTTGAATTGGGTATAGAGATGGCCAGTAAACGTTGCCTCTCTTCTTGTAATAACATAGAATAAATTCTATTCACTATTGGTAGTGGCTCGTTCAGTAAGATTTGACTTCGAATTGCTGAATAGCTATCATTAAGTCCCTGTAAAATTTTTATTGCACGATCTTGTTGCAATAGTTCTGTCACTGCCTTTGAAGCTCCACAGGAGCAACTAGGAATCGTTAAATATGATGACAATTCATCCCATAAAATCTTTAAACGAGTGTAATAAGTAGTGATAGAGAGATCTCTTGTATACAATCTGAAATTACCTTTTTTAGCTCATAAGTCTTCATGCTATTTGGTTGAGAAAATTGTTTTTGTAAATCCGTCCAGATTGACTGTGCTATGTCTGAATAAATGATGCCTGCTGCTAGTTCCGGAACCATGGAGCGAATGAGCCACAAAGTAACCATGCCGTTGACACGAACCCACTGTTCATACGTTGAAGAAGTAGGATATAGGATTGAAATTGTTCCAGCTACAAAACTCGATTTGTTCTTTGCCCACAATGCCATAAGCATTGATTTGTACCAAGTATTATAATTGTCTTCATTGAGTGGAGGTGACACAAGAATAGTTGTTGGGTTATCAGAATGGTGTAGTGTATATAGATTTGAGTAAGGGTCTATACTTTGGAGTGCCGCATTCTCCTTTGGTGTGTTTTAACAGGCTCAGCCATGGAAAAAATAATAGATTAGAGCCTATGCTCTTTGATACCATGTCAAGAACTCAAGAATAGAAAATAACTGAGTTTATTTCACACTTTATTTCTGTACAAATTACAATAATATATAGGCAAGGTATTCTCCAAAAATCATATTCAAGAAGCTCAGGTAGCGTGCTAATAAAACAGAAAAGTATAAAGTTAACCAGGTAATCTCATGATCATTGGTACTGTCAAGTACAGGATCCAGGTGATTTTATTGACATGTCAAGTATGGAGGAAAATGATGGTGGTAATGGTTTTGACTTTTCTAGAACTAGGAGATTTAACTATTTTACTAAATGGATATGATATGTGTCATTATTATTAGCTACGAAATATGTTTCAATGAAGATCCTAAAATTGGTATCAAACCTTGCAGGGGCTTGATTCAATGACATCCTATATCTCCTTTCTTTTTTTTATCCTTATTGTTGAAAGAAAATTTATCCAGACACATTGATTGAGCCGTTAATCAAAATTTAATAAATTCTATTTGTGTTAAGAAATGTAGCCCTCATTTTTCTCATCTTTAATTTGCCGATGATTGTTTATTTATGATTGATGTGGATTCTAAATCTTGCCTACTAGATTACTGTATAATTAGAATATCATTTTAGAGATTTCATAAATAATATGTGAATAAATTGTCCGTAATTATTTTTCTATATTATATATTATGGATCTGATAAATTATAAATAGATGGTAGTTTATATATATATTACTACTATTATGAAATGAGCTATCATTAGTTTGTTAATTGTTTACAATGATTAATTTGAATATGAAAATAAAAAAATAACCATCGATCTCCATAATTAGTTATTATTCAACAACACACATTAGTGAGATATTAATTTTTTTCTCAAAGTTAATGAGAGAATATAAATGAGAATTTGATTAGTTATTTTATTTAACACTAACACCAACTAATAATACCGTGACGCATGCATTTTTAAGAGGTATTATAGTATTAGTAACAAAAATCATAGATAAAATTATCTAAAAATAATTCTCCTGACATTTTTAATATATTATATATATAAATTAAAAAATATAAATAACACATGACCAAGTTTTTTTTGATAATATGATTTTTAACATATCATATGATATTGATCTTTTTATTTAATATTAATATTAGTCGCACGAACCACGTGCAATGCAGGTGGGAATTTTATAGTTCATGGAAGAATGTGATTATGATAAACACCAAAAGGGTACAACAGTAACTGTGATGGGGCGACATTGTAATTATCAAATTGATCAAGGACAATTTTACAAATAATGGAAAAAATGAGGTATGTTCTAATCTTGCCCTATTTATTAGCCCCCAGCCCCCAACAGCTGCAACATAAAAAAAGATCGACAATTCTATCAGCTTAGGGTTTCAAAGTTTCGTCCTCATTTTCCAAGCTAGCTCCTTCGAGAAATAGGTAATATCATCGCTCATTATGTTGTTCCCGGCCTTAAGCAATTACAATCTTGAGCTAAGATCATCGGTCAAAGCTCTATTTTGTTCCCAATCTTAAACAATAACAATCTTGTTCCTTTGATCCCCGAAGAAAATTGGGTGGAAAAGGGAAATTTCGCATGGGTCTTGTATTTGATTATCTTGTTGAAGTGCTAAACATTTCTCTTTTTCTCTTTAACTTCGAGCATGTTCTTGTGGAAAAGGAATTGGTTGGGCATTTTCTTGATCTGCTGTTACGAATTTGGAATGAGTCGCAAGTGTTCCATTAGATACTTCAACTAACACTTTAGTTTTATCTTTTTGTGGAGTAATGAGTTGAACATAGTTGCAATAGTTTATGTTTCCGTTCTGGTTTAAAGAGCTTAGTGAACAAAGTTGGATCTTTACCAGCCACAACTTCGTCATTCCATCCCATAAAACTGAAGTGTTATTTTACATTGATGTATGGGTTTTGCTGCTGCTGATGGTTTGGAAGTTGTGGTTCTGCTGGCTCTTATTTTTTCCTAGATGCATGTAGAGTTTTTCTGGTGCATTGTACGAACTCTCCTCTCCGTGTTAAACTCCGCTTATGAATTATTGGATCTGTCCCCGACTTGTTGCTTATTTCTATAGTTTGATGTGGGACTTGGCAGGGGAAAACGGGAGGGAAGGAGGGTTGTGTTTAAGGTTCTGATTCTGTGTACTTTCACTTTTCCCTTGAATATAATAGTTGAATGGTGTTCTATCAAATCATGGGCAGGTATGTTGAGGCCAATCTTCTGTGGGAACTTTGAGTATGATGCTCGACAATCTGATCTTGAAAGGCTTTTTGGGAGATATGGGAAAGTTGACAGGGTCGATATGAAGTCCGGTAAGCTTGTCTGACTCACCACATAAGTTTTGTTCTTGTTTTCTGTATCCACTCAGAATTCATTTCCTTAAGACGCGAGTATACCTCTTGTTGTCTGATCACTATTGCTTTGGTACTGTGTAATAAACTTGTGTTGGAGTGAGCTATGATATGTTTCAAATGATATTGGGCTTTGGCTTGTCTTAATCAAGTTCAATCGTAATATTTAGCTCGTCTTAATGATGGTTTGGTGAAGCTAGCTTCGAATTCTATTGACTCATCAGCTCGATACGTGTTCGGAAGCATGCTATAGATGTTATGTAGCTATGTTCTTCACACGATATGAATTATTTGATAAACTCTAATTAGGACTGAATTGATAGATAAATTTCTTTGTGGTTTTTTTATTTGCTATTGATGCGTAAATGAAAAGAAATCTCCTATTTGCAAGTAATATGCAATCTACGCGGTATATTGAATCCATTATATAAGAATACACGCAAGAAGGCCATGTGTCGTACAGCTGCGAGGCATTTTGGATGTTGTGAAATTCCCTGACATAGAGGCGCGATCTCCCATCACTTCGATGGAATGGCAATACGACTCTTACGTCATTCAGATCCCAGACTGCACATTACAGTGCACGATTTGTTGAGTTCTAGTGGGGGTTCCGAAAATAATAAAAGGAAAGCATAATTTTTGAAGCATAAACCCCCATACTCAACATTTTCTTTGACGCAGGATTATTGGCATACCCATATTCTTCTTGGCTAATGGATGGAGAATTCTGTTTCCTGCCTGTGACGTGCTTTTTCTTGTAATTAAGAAGAGTCACTCTAATCTGCAATGGCACTACCATCCCACATTTTCAGAGTCACTCTAATCCGCAATGGCACTACCACCCACATTTTCCCTTCATTCCACACGAATTTCGCCCAGCCTTCAATTAGAGACACGTTTCAAGGTTGAAACATTGCCGACCTCACCGCCGAGGCAGCAGAATAGATGGAGAAGGCACTCTCTAATTCATTGTCCCACCATGAGACATCCACTTTTGGATTCTTGTTCCTTGACACCATTTAGTTCATGACACAAGGTCTGTTGCTAATTTTACTGGTCACTTAGTTTATGGATTTTTAAGTGGTTGCCAAATTTTGTCTGTGTGTGGAAGGTGGTTTATCTATTTGATGAAGAGCAATGACGTCTCACATGGAGAATCCTTTGTTCGCGGGAGACTTGTCCTTGTACCCATTAGTTAACTACAAGTCTATGTAAAGGTTTATTTTTAATTCAAGTTGCTTTCATTGCTGGTATGTAGGTTTTGCATTCATCTACATGGAGGATGAGAGAGATGCTGAGGATGCAATTCGGGGACTTGATAGGAGAGAATTTGGTCGAAAGGGGCGTAGACTTCGTGTTGAATGGACGAAGGTAATTCTTATATGTGATACATTCTTTGGATTGCATGTCTTTTATCCAGTTTGTCTTAATTATGCAATTAATTATTATCCTGTCATGCAGCATGAGCGAGGCGTTAGAAGGCCTAGTGGTGGTGGACCTGCTGGTGGTGGTAGTGGTGGTGGTGGCGGTTCAAGAAGGCCTGCGGCTAATACGAGGCCATCAAAAACCCTGTTTGTAATTAACTTTGATCCATACAATACTAGGACAAGGGATTTGGAGAAGCACTTTGAGTCATATGGGAAGATTGTGAATGTGAGGATCCGAAGGAATTTTGCATTTGTCCAGTATGAAACCCAGGAGGATGCTTCCAGAGCACTGGAGGCCACAAATATGAGGTAAAACTTTCTTTCAGATTTTGCATTTCAGTTTGTAAAAATATATTTTCCACCAATTAAAAAGAAAAAATTCACTATTTTTTTAATCAATATGACAGCAATTTTCCTAAATTCGGCAATCCCGTCCCGATTTCTTTATATAAGTAGTGTATTTTTTATTTTAAATTTGACCCTTATTTTTTTTAATTTTAACCTTTTTAGTTTTAATTATTGACCTTTTAATCTTTTGAACTTTAAATCAATTTTAATTTTTAGCCCTTAAATTTTTTATCCAAAATATCCGTCTCGAACCGCGTCCCGTCCCGCTGGGTTTTTCCCCTCAACACGGGACGGGATGGGACTGAAAAAATTGTCCCGTCCAGATCGGGGTGGGACAAAAAACCCCAAAAACCTTCCCGTCCTATCCCGGTCATACCCCTAGCTGTACAAAATATTCTATCTCTTGTTTTTTGGAAGCTGAGTTACAGCTTACTAATATATTTATACTGATTTATAGTATTATATGGTTTATTTGATGGTATCAATTGTTCTTGTATGCAGCAAATTGATGGATCGAGTTATCTCTGTGGAATATGCAGTTCGAGATGATGATGACAGAACAAAAGGTGGATATAGTCCCGATAGGAATCGTGATAGATCACCTGATAGAAGGAGACGGTCCCCAAGTCCATACCGAAGGGAGAGAGGAAGCCCTGACTATGGTCGTGGCCCTAGCCCTAGTCCATTCCGGAGAGAGAGAGCTAGTCCTGATTATGGCCGTGGCCGCAGCCCAAGCCCTTATAGGAGAGACAAAGCTAGTCCTGACTATGGTCGCGGCCCTAGTCGAAGTCCTAATAGGAGAGAGAGGCCTGGTGCTGATAACGGTCGTGGAGTTGGTCGTAGTCCTCCCCGTAGAGAGAGGCGGAGTGCTGGCCGTGGCCACGACACTAGTCGGAGTCCTTACGGAAGAGAGAAGGGGAGCCCTAAAAATGGTCATCGTGGCCCTAGTGTAAGTCCTTATGGCAGAGGAGGTGCAAGCCCTGGAAATGGCCGTGGATCCAGCCGTAGTCCTTATGGTAGAGAGAGAGTGAGCCCTGACAATGGTCGTGGACCAAGTCCCTCGATTCGTGATTCTAGAGACAGCCCCAACTATGGTGCACCTGAAAGCCCCTTGAATGAGAGATATATCAGGTTTCTTTATAACTTAATATTTCTATGTTTCCTTTAAAATATGTCCATTTCTTCCTTGAATTCTCACAAATGATTGATTTGTGTATGACAGTCAGTCACCGGTTGCAGATGAATGATCTCTCTCATCAGCAGTAGCTAATGAAGTTCTTGGTGAATGGTGAGATGAAATTCTAGTTGTATAATTTGGTCGGGACAAAATGTCTGTTGAAATCTCTACTCATTCTAGAGTAAGAGAAGGTAGTTTTATGTTCTGAACTTGAATGTTGTTAGTTGATGTACTAGTATGATGCATCTTTTTTTGGGTTGTTGGGAACTCGTTGATCTTTTCGTGGGTGTGAACAATTAATTGATATACAGGACTTATGTTCTTTGATCTAATTTAATTTACCCATTAGACTGATTGATTCTGTTTATGGTGGGAGTTCATGTGTAGTTCTATTCTGAAATTAATTTTTCGTTGTTTTTGCTTTATACCTTTTAGGGAAGTTTCATTCCTTGACATGACCAAATTGAATTTGGCCAAAGTCTACACCCTAGGCCTAGCTAAATTGAGCAGCAGTCAAGATAAGTCAGGTACAAGTAGGAGAATTATTAAGTGCCTTCGTTTGGTTAAACACACGAAGGTTTAAAGAGCCTCCCTTGCTTTTTCAATTGTACGAAATATTTGTCATTTTTAAGTTTCAAAATAATAGGAAAGAACTGTTTGTGTAACTATAATTTCTTTTGGGTCCGCTGGCATGCGGTAGCGCGAAACCCGTTGCACGGTAGGCTAGAGAAGTAGGGGAGCCCTTCAATTACTTCACGTGCGTTTGTCTAATATGGTCATTCTTGTTAAAAAATTAGAAACTTTACAAAGGCCTTCTACACAAAAAGCTATCTAATAAAAACTTAATACACAACTGTTCTACACTTTTAAGTAATCGTAAAATATGGTCAATTATCATCGCACCAATTAAATAGAAGCAAAAAATGAGAAAAGAATGAGACTTTGATTCCATGAAACATGATCTTTCTCTCTCGTCTCTTAAAGTCTCTCCCCTCTCTCTATATTCATCTCTAATTAAACACATAAACTACTGTATGTAATAAGCATATATATATATATATATATATATGTGTGTGTGTGAGTATTATATATGTTATATATTATTACATCAATACGTGGTATATATTTGTTGTAATGCATAACATATACATATGTATGATATATATGCGGGTGTATATAACGTGTATGCGTGTATACCTATATACATTTAGCAATAGTCAATAATAATATAAATGATGTATTAAAATGTCTAACATATATAAGCAATATATAAATATATATGAAAAAGTACTATATAAACAATATAAATAAATAATATACAAATATATATTATATATGTTGTGTAAGCGGATGTACATGACATGTGTGTATATTTATAGCAATAATAAATAATATATATGAATGATATCTAAAATATCTAACATATATAAACAATATATAAATATGTATGTTATATACAATATATAACATATACACTAATGTAGCGTCTTGAAAAAATTCTCAAATTTTTTTGAAAACCTGTCTACAATCTCCTAATATTTTCGATTATTTCTCTCCTCTCTCCTAACATTATAAAGTTTCAAAAATCATCTCTCTCCTCTCTCTGTCTCTCCCCCTCCCTCCGGATCTCTCTCTATCCGGACCTCTCTCAATAAACACAATAAATATGGGTCAATTAGGGGAATAGTCTAGTTAAAAAGTATAATTAAGAAAATGATAAAAAAATTTAATGAACTGATGGCGTTTTACTTTATTCAGACCGTGAAAATTATATATGGGAAAATACCTTGGGCTTATGTTTGTGTACTATGTGTAAACTATACTCTATATATTTACCTACTATGGGTAAATTTTAGGAATGCGAAATTATACAATTTTTTTTCCGTAAAATTTTAAATTCATATTTCAGTTATTTTTGCAAACAGCTTTCCCAGATAATTGCTATAATAACTAACATGTAAAAAAATGAACTATTCACCGTAATATTCGAAATATTTAATATTGTATATATGCATTGCACAAGCAGAAGGGTTGATCCAGTTGTCTTATTTTGGCATAAAAATCCAGCAGAACAATGTTAGAGCACACTATTATTACTCGTGACTATCATTTAAAATGAATTTTTATATATATATATATATAGGCATTACTTGTCATCATGTTAATAAGATTATCCCTCTATCAGAAAACAGCTCTTTATTGAGAGAACAATTGTTGTCATTCTCTGATCTGTCACTCTTTGCATTTCAGAGAGACAGCCAAACCAAACCAAGTTCCAACAACTTCTTATCCAAAAGTTGCATATGACAAACAAAGAAAAATGGCATTTTGCTAGAAAATCCTTTATAATGAAGGAAATAGTCGTGGAAGAGTTGAGTTGACACGGTAGTTTAAATAAAACTCCTCATTGGTATCTAACTTTGTAGTTTTGTAAAAAAATAGTTATTAACACTGATGCAGTGTGGTGTGTGGCGGGATAAATAATATATTGGATATGGTGTATTTCATTATAAGTTTAAATGAAAGGTAATATAACAAATCTGTAGATACATTAATTATAACAGGTAAATAATATAATTATGGAAAACAATGTAAATAAAATAGTTAAAATGTTAATAGACAGAGTAACGGAAGAAATCAAACCAAGTCCTGTTTTCACAATTTCCTTAAAACAGTTACGCCCACTCACTTGTGGTACTAAGGTTGATAACGTCTGTTTTTCAATATAAAACGGTTTAAGACAGTTGAAGAGTACTTAACTTCACAACCTTGTTCGAGCTGACTTGCCAGAATTCTACGACCACAGTAACGACGCAAAACCAAGACTTGGACCGAAAAATTAAACTGTCGATGGAATCGGAAATAAACTGAACCGGACGGAACCAAAAACAAACCGAACCAAGAAAACTTGAAGAAAAACGTGGAGACCAAGAAGAGAAAAAGAGTGCTAGAATACTTTTTTGGTGTGAAAATGAGGAGAGGAAGACCTTCTTTTATACTACTCATGAGAGAGATGTGTCATAAAAGGGTATTTAACCCATAAGGCCATCTAAACAAAATTAAGTCCAAAGATGTTTTTTCTTTTAAATTGCAAAGAAAAAAATGTTTTAGGCCTTCAACTTCAAAGAATATTCCATTTCCTATGACTTTTGAGCTTTTTATGAGAATGAAAAATAAATTTAGAGCAAAACACAACTCATTGGTTTATATAGAGGTTGCACATATAAAGTGAGACTCTAAGCTTATTAAGTTACCACTTATGATACATGTATCTCTATATTTACCACTCCAATATTTTCTCCATTTTCAATGTGAGATTTCTACAATTCTCACCTATTTTTCTTTTTCTATTCACATTTAGCTCAGCCTGACAGATAATTTCTCATTCATCCCAAAACTAATTTTGACAAATTAATAGTCGATTTCGATATACTCACGGAACAAAACTCAAAATTCTGAATATCTTACACTTTTACATAGTGAGTCCATTTAAATATTTATCCAAAATTAGTCTACAAAATACATATTTTCCAACATAATAATTGTCACAAACTGAAATATTTCTGAAATTCGCTGATTTTTACAAAATATACTACGAATAAGTCACTAACTTCAAGAATTCCATGAATATGAAAGACAATAGAAAATGAGACAGAACTCAAAATTTTAATAATAGAAAACAAGCTCATTTCGAATTACACTGTGGGGGCATATCTAAAGGTTTCAAAAACCAATTAAGTGCTAATTATAAATTACTAAAATTATTCAAATCCATAAACTACATATTTTATATTTTAAACCATAAAGTGTAATCTAAACAAGGAAATTTACAAAAAACCCAAAACATCTGAAAATTTATGCAATTAAATCTTTAAATTGATCCATGATAATGTATATCCTACACTAAACACTACCATCGTCAACAATGATATGAGTTGGTAGTGTATGAAAAAAATAAATGATTTATTATAGTGAATATGATATCTCACGTCATATATATTGTCATATCATAGTTGCGTCGAGTATCGTAATACTATATAACATTGTTTCTAACCAAGTGAAAAGTGCTCGTCTTCCTTAGTAGCTCAATCATGTCATTACAAGTAATTTCCTCCATTAAAATCATATATTTACATAAAAGAGTAGATCCCCAATACAATTAAGATTAAATGTTAATATTTCTTAAAAGAAGTGTATATGGAACAACACTATAGACTACGTTAGTGGTAATGAGCATCTCT
Source organism: Datisca glomerata (assembly GCA_003255025.1). NCBI lineage: Eukaryota > Viridiplantae > Streptophyta > Magnoliopsida > Cucurbitales > Datiscaceae > Datisca > Datisca glomerata. The sequence continues at coordinate 219,101 of QANY01008484.1, forward strand.
AATGTGAGGATCCAAGTATTCTTAAGCCAAAAAAGGAGAGTAGTAGTTTTTTGGAGGACACCAATCTCAATCTGTCACTTTCTTGTTCTTATGAAATCAAATCACCTCTCATATGTGATTGGTTTCTTTTGCATGAGTATGTGCATATAATTTTAATAGATGAATAAATCGCGTATAAAAGGAGTATGTGTACTCTACAAAGGATCGCTTCAAATTCTTGCAAATGGTTGTATTGAATTGGGATCGATATGGTGATGCAGCACGAAGGGGGGCCTAAGATACGGAAATAGCTAGTAAATTGACACAACCTTCTTAAAACTCGTTAGTTTTCTCTCTAGATATCAAAAATAGAACATCAAAGTGTATTTCTCTTGAAATACCAAAGACGATGAAAAATGAAAAATGAGGCGAAACTCATTATTTTTAATTCGTAAAAAATAAGCTAAATTCAGATTACTCTAGGGACATAATCGCTTAAGGTTTCAAGAGAATCTATTTTAAATTTAAAACTAAAAAATAATCATTTAATTAAAAATTGATATTTTTTTTTGTCAAAGTTAACTACAAATTTTAAGGAAAATTGAAGAATATGACTCAAACTCACGACTTCTAAAATATGAGTGTGGAGACTTAATTAAGTGCGTCATTCTAAAAGATTCCGTAAAAAATGTCCATAATTCCCGTAAAAATGTCTCTTCTCCATCAGATGGGAAGAGGAAAGTGAGTGTTAATGGGTAATATTGGAATTCCCTCGACATATAAATGACAAATTGATTCATCGGCAAATGCTTTGCTGTCAATACTAAAGATCAAGGCAATGCAGTTCGCACAAAATAGTAGTACCATAAGTATATAATATAAGTAGTTAAATGCTTGTGTTAGTCGCAAAATTATACAGATTGATATATCTTATTCGTGATTATACCATATTTAAAAGTGACGATTTATGTATATGTAATATTTCTTATATCTATTAAAGATATTAACTCTCATTGTTCATTAATTACATGTATTTCACAATGACTATATTAAGGAGTGATATACATAAAGTTACAGCACACACTATAAACAAAATTTCTAAAAAATCCATTTGAAAAGAATTGGTTTAGCAAGCTAAATTCTATATAAAATGTATATTAATGAAAAGAAAACAACAATTAATATTTATGATATTTTTAATATAAATAAATGTAAATAATAAAATAGAACATGAACTTTACCATCGTGATTGCGCTTTGAGAAAGTCAAATGAGATTTACGAGTATTTTTAACTTAATCATATCTCCTGTTTTCTTGACATTTTATCACATCATGAGAATTAAAAGAGAAATTTCGTACATGTGTTTTGCTTCCAATCGTCTCATTCGAGAGAGAAATTTCTTATAAGATAATAAGTTTCAGCTTCAGTTTTTTTTTCCTGAGATTTAAAGGAAAACTATGGAGACTAATTATTAAATTAACTAACTGTAAATCATAACAGCAAGAAACAAATAATGAAGAACATATACATCCATGAAAATGGAATCTGTAAAGTCACGCAGAGCGGAATGTGAATAAAGAAAATAAAGGTCTTGTTCGTATACGAACAGATGATTGCTGGAATGATGCTCGAATGCACATAAAATCACTAAAATCTACGAGAAAATGAATGAAATTTTTTATTATGTAAAAGCTTCCGAAAAGTGGCTACAAATACCTTTTAAGTAGCAAACGAAACAAACCATAATAACAATATATGAAGGAACTACAAAAGACCCCTAAAATCCTAAAAATTATGAAAATACCAAAACTGATCCCTAAATGATAGAATTTGATCTTGAAAGTTTGACATCGAAGTTGAAGGCAGGGCTCACCCTGACAAAACGTAAAAAATGCAAAAATATTTTTGGAAAGCTCGACCATGCCTAAACCCGATACTCGAGTGCGGAATTATGCTTGTTTTCGTGAACCTCATTTATTTTGTTTCTTTTCAAGCTACTCGATAAATATTCCCACTAGCTGTTCCACATCATTCTCTTCAACTTCACCGCAACTCGACCTTGAGTTGTTATCAAGATGAAGCGGATCATCCTCTGCACATATTCAAACAAATCAACAACATTAAAGGTCTTCAAAATCTTCATATAATCAGGAAGGTCAATGACATATGCATTGTCGTTAATTTTTTGTAGGATCTGAAAAAGGACCATGCATATTCTAATCAAGCTCCTTTTGACCACCTATACGCTCTTTTAAAGGAAACACCATCACCATATCGCCATCCTGAAACTCCTTAAAATGTCGATGCTTATTTGATTCAGCTTTTGTACTTTGCATTAAAATCCACTAACTTTTTCTTTACCTCTTTAAACACTTCCACGTGCAGATCATCCATATGTTCTGTAGCTGCACTCTTAATAACAGAACTGGGTAGCTTCATTAGATCTACACTTAAATCTGAAACTCAAGGTACGTTGGAAAGACCGAATGACATCACAACCACTCATATAAGCCCTCCTTTGTATTTAAAGCCATTTTTTATTCATCCTTGGTTTGATCTTAATTTGGTGGTAACCACTCTTTAGATAAATTTTTGAAAACACAACAAAATCCCATAGTTGATCAAGCATATCATCTAACAGAGGAATATGGAATATGCACTGTACTGTTATCTTGTTGATGGCTCGACTATCAACAAACATTTGCCACATCCCATCTTTCTTAGACACAAGTAAAGCAGGAATAACACATGGACTCATGCTCTCTCGAATATTCCTCTTTTGCATCAATTCTTCTACCTTTCCTTGCAAAATGTAACTCTCTTTTGGGTTCATCCGATAGTGAGATAGGTTAGGCAATCAAGCTTCAAGGATAAAATCGATCTAATGCTGGATGTCCCCCATTGGTGGTAATTGTTCAGGCTCAGCCACCACACTCTAAAACCCTTCCAATAACTTTGTAGTTGATCCGGGAACCTCAGCGGACTCGTTATCATCCTTAATCACTAAGGAAACATGCCCGCATAATTTTTTATGTATGCTGAAAAATCTTCTATAGAATCTGTGATAGTCAGAAAAGACCTCCCTTCCATGTTGTAAATTTTCTGCCCGCTCCTAAATGGAGTAATCACATTCTTATTTCCTTTCCGTTGAAACATGTAATTGTTCCTACGACCCCTATGTGTAGCATCAACATCAAAGTGCCAAGGCCTCCCTAATAAAACAAGGCATCCATCCATCTCCACAACATCACAAAAGATATCGACAATATAAAATTTTCCTAACGACAGAGGAACTCTACCCACATGGGTTACCTGAATAATCGACCATTTCTTGATCCATCCAATCTGATAAAGGTTGAATGCGGTTCAGTGGAAATTTTTAAATGATTGACCAATTTTTTTATTGGAATTATGTCCATAAAGTAGAGCGTAATAACTATTTATGAGTATTTAGTTTTTTCTCAGACATTTTGTATTACTGAATTTAATGAATGAATAAAAGTTTTCTCTATTAATTAAAGTGTGTTTATAATTTACTCAATTCCCCAAACTATTATCAGTGTAAGAAGAGTAAAGGGGGATCTTCCAGACAAACTCTTCATGGTTCAATGATTTTTCTTTAAATTTTTAAAACTCGATCCAATAATTGGTATCAGAGCCTTGAGTTCTTGATTGCGCATCTTTAGTTTTTAAACGTATGTATCGTTAGATGTTGATATTGACATATTATTTTGTATGGTAGATTCAATATAGTTTTGAGTGTGTTTTATGAATGGATCCCGACCTATTGGCTCTAGACGTTTTGTTTTCCAATTTTTTAATTAATGTATGCTGAAATTGAGGTATAGGATTTTATGTAATTTATTTTCATTCAAAAGTGATATTTTATTAAATTCCATGTAATCCGTCGCCGCCTCGGAAAGTCACCGTCGAAAACCGCCGCCGCAACCATCATCGGGAGTCGTCGTCGCTGGACGTCATTGCCACAACCGTCGCCGGTGGCCGCTGCCGTTGTCGCTGCCCACCGCCGTGCCCCTCCCCCTCCCGCCCCACTGTTTTCCGTTGTGACCCTACGTGGTGACTAGGGTTTATGAAACCTTAGGTGATAACAATTAGCTTTTGGAAGCCCTGTGATGTTTGGCGAAAACCGTTATCCTATCTTTTATATTTTAAATTTTAAACAGATAAAAAATAATTAAAATTCAAAACATAATTATTAATTTTATCATTTTATCGTTGAATTTTAAATTCAAAAGATAATTATCAATTTTATCTTTTTATGTTTTGAATTTTAAATTTTAAAAAGAATATTTAATGAGATTATTTAATTAGAAAAATTATTTTCTTTAGTTAAAGGGTTTTGATCAAAGCATGAAAATATGACTGCATTGTTGTAAAGAGTTACAAAATTGGTGGGACTTCCTGAAGGACAATGAGACAATTACAGACGCCATGAATACTAGTATTTAAATTATTATTTTTTATTTTTAATTTTTTATGAGTTTTAATTAGAAATGAGTCAATAGGAAGGTTAATTTTGAATGGATGATTTATTATTAATCTTACATCATATAACATTCCATATAGAAATAGAGATATGCCAATATCAAAATATCATGTAACATGTACATGCATAATTGTAGATTAAATTTATAATGGATAACAATTTAAATACAATGCGAATTTTATAAAAGTTATAAATTTTAAATTATGATTTAATTTTATAAAAGTTTATAATTTTTTAAACTTGTTTTTTTTCTAAATTAATAAAGAGTTATAATTTTTGAAAAACAACGAAAAATATATTTTTCCAAAAACAAAGTGGGAGGGTCGAGGAACGATTTAGAGTCGTTCTAGCGATCCTCTCTTTAGAGGGAGAAACTTGGGAATCACGTCACTTTGAGTCATCGAGCTACTTAAAAAGCTAAAGCTTGTAAAGGAAGTTGTGGGGCAGGACCGTTCCTAGACAGACTGTTAGTTCATGATAACCTTTAAAACCGATGCGTTAGTTAAACACTTAGATCGAAGCATATTAGAATCTCTCATAGGGACTAGTCAATGGGGCTAAGGTGACCAAAACCATTGGTGATTGGTTAAGTTAGATGTAGTGGTATCTTGAGAAGCGTTAACCAAACGAGAGGAGTCTTGATGTGATATGAGGTAGCTTGGACGTTGTCCTTAGATGAGACAAGCTATCATTGTTGATCGTAATATCATGGAAGAAATATTTTTATTGGATTTTTAAATATTTACTTTCCTAAATGATTGAGTATGTATTCACACCGTCAGTAATCATGTCGCTATCCCCACTCTCAACTATCTTAAACGGGAACAAACTTACTGGTGAAAATTACGTGGATTGGATATGTAATCGTGATATCATGCCGACGGTAGAAAAATACAAGTTCATGCTCATCACCCCTTGTCCCCTTGAGCCTATTGCTGAATCGACTCAAGAGGAAAATGATGCTTATACTTTTTGGATTTGTTCTGATGAGATTACTAGGTGTTACATCTTGGCTTTTGTCAGCAATGTGTTGCAACAACAACATCCGAACATGGAAACTATTGCTGATATGATGTTGAATATCACTGAAGTGTTCGAAGATCAGGGTCGTCAAGCCAAACAGGCTATTGTGCGAAACTTCATGAACTGCAGGATAAAACATGGAACTCATGTCAGAGAATATATGAAGTTAATCATTAGTTATCTGAATGAGATGGCGATTATGTATGCTGAGGCAGATGGTTGGACATAAGTTGATATGATCCTTGAGACTCTGGTTGACACTTTTGACAACTTCAAACTTAATTATTCGATGAATAAGTTGAGGTATTCACTTCCTGAGATGATGAAGGAACTGCAGGCTGCTGAGATCCTGTTTCTAAAGGGCAAGAGGAAGACTTGAGAGATAAACTTTACCGAAAGCAAGCTTTCCACCTCTGACTCCAAAAAGAAACACAAGATAGTCCGAAGAATGCTAATAAGCAGAACTCAAAGCTGTGAATGGTAAGGGAACTGCATAAATGGATAAGTTGAAAGATAAGTATCATCATTGTGGAGCCGCTGGCAATTGAAAATGCAACTGCCTAAACTATCTCAAAGAGTTGAGATCTATATGTATAGTACTTGTTACAGCGATCTATTATATGGCTGACTCTACTCTTTCATGGATTGTAGACTCTACAACCACTAACCATATCTGTTGTTCCCTGTATGGGTTCAGGTAAATCAAAATGCTTGACGATGGCGAGTTCATATTTCGTTGGAGAAATGGAGCATTAGTATCGACCGTATCTGTTGGAACTATTAAATTGTCATTCAATAAAAATTTTATAATTTTATGTGATGTTTATTATATCACAGTTCTTGGAAAGAACCTTATTTTAGTAGCTACTTTAATTGAGCAAAGATTCAGTTTGAATTTCATTGATAAACATATTGATATTTTTAAAAATGATTTCTTAATTACTACTACTCGTTTGATAAATAAACTATTTTATGTAAAATCAATAGTTCTAATGATATGTGACATTGAAGTAAATACTGATTTACAAAGGATAGTAAAAGGTTGAAGCTTGACTCAACCGATCTAACCTATTTGTGGCACTTACATCTTGGCCACATCAGCCTAGACATGATTAAAAGATTTACAAGAGATGGTACATTGTAAACTTGAAGTGTGGGATCACTACCCACATGTGAATCATGTATAAAAGGCAAAATGACCAAGAGACTATTTTCAATGAATCGTGAAAGAGCCACTCAATGCCTCAAACTCGTACATAGTGATGTATGTGGGCAATTGAATATCCAAGCAAGAGAAGGTTATGAATACTTTGCAACCCTCATTGATGAATACTCACATTTTGGACATGTTTGTCTAATGCACCAAAAGTCTGAAACCTTTAAAAAGTTCAAAGAGTACAAGTTTATGGTCGAAGAAACAAATCAAAATGCTACGATGTGATCATGGTCGATACTTGCAAAGAGAGTTCAAAGACTTTCTTAAGGAAAAAAGTATTCTTTCTCAACTTACAACACATGTCACTCCAGAAAATAATCGTGTGTCAGAGACAAGGAGTCAAACTCTGTTGGATATGTTAGATCCATGATGAGTTACTTATCCTTCCTAGATTCGTTCTAAGAATATGCCTTGAAAACAACAGCGTACATTCTAAACCAAGTTCCATCAAAGACGGTGCGTGGTACGTCATATGAAAGATGGAATTGATGAAAGTCGTCCATAAACCACCTTAGAATATGAGATTTCCCAACACATGTTTTGAAACAGAAGACATGCAAGTTGGCCAGTCGATCAGAATTATGCATGTTTATAGGATATACAAAAATAATGAAGGGGTATGTCTTTAATACTGACAGGAAAATATTCGTTAGTACGAATGCAGATTTTCTTGAAGAAGACTATATAATAAGTGTGAAGCCGAGAAGCACTATTGTAGTGGAATTCTGATTCAATAATGGAAGAACCAAAGCATGAGCCAGAACCTGTGGAGCCTCGACATAGTGGGAGGGTTATGAGACAACCTGATAGGTACATGTTTTATGGATATGCCTTAACAACAGTCTTAGATAAAGAGCATGATGAACCTGACTCCTACTCACATGCCATGGCTGGTCCTGAAGCAAATCTATGGTAATAAGCCATGAACATTGAGATTCAATCGATGTACTCAAATGGAGTTTGGAATTTTGTAGATCCTTCTGAAGAGGTAAAACCCGTAGGGTGTAAATGAATTTATAAGAAAAAGATAGGTCCGGATGAGAATGTGGAGACATTCAAAGCTAGGCTAGTAGTCAAGAGCTATACCCAAAAGGAAGGTATTGACTATGATGATACATTCTCATGGTGGCCATGTTTAAATTCATCCGAATCCCCAATCCATTGTTGTTGCCCTCGATTATGAAATCTGGCAGATTGATGTCAAGACTATTTTTCTGAATGACAATCTTAAAGAATGCATTTATATGGCTCAACCAGTCAGGTTCATGAAGACAAGTCAATAAGGAAGGTTTATGAACTGCTGAAGTCCATTTATGGACTTAAGCAAGCGTACAATCGTGAAATATCACATTTGATGAAACTGTCAAGAACTTCGATTTTGAGCAGTTAGTGGACGAAACCTATGTGTATAAGCTGGTACACGAAGGGAGTATAGTTTTTGTGGTTTTGTACGTGGATGATATTCTGCTCATTTAGAATGATGTAGAAAAATTGTATGATGTCAAGATTTGACTTGCAAAGCAATTTGATATGAAGAATCTTGGAGAAACTACCTTTGTCCTAGGAATTCAGATATTTCAATATCAGAAGAACAAATAATTGGCATGGTCTCAAGCATCTTATATTGATAAGGTGATGAATCACTTTAGTATGCAAGACTCCAAGAAGGGATATCTTTTTTTCAGGCATGGAGTAAGCCTCTCCAAGGACCAGTCTCCCAAGACTCCTCAAGAAGAGGAAGACATAAAAAAGATTTCATACGCCTCAGTCGTAGGAAGTCTCATGTATACGATGCTTTGCACTAGGTTAAATACATGCTACGCTGTGGGAGTAGTAAGTCATTTTCAATTTAATCCTAGAATCAATGATTGAAATTCCGTCAAGCATATCCTTAAGTATCTTAGGAGAATAAGAAACTACATGCTTGCGGTATTCAGGTACTGACCTGAATAAGACGGGGTCTACTGATTCTAACTTTCAAGTTGATAAGGATTCTAGTTGGTCCACTTTAGGATCCGTATTCATCTTGAACGGTAGAGCATTTATATGGAGAAGTATCAAGCAATCTTGCATTGTTGATTCTACCATGGAAGCTGATATGTGGCAGTTTGCGAAACTGCTAAGGAGGCTGTATGGCTTATAAATTTCTTGAAAACTCTAGAAGTTGTTCATGAAGCTGAGAAGCCCATGGCAATTTATTGTGATAATAGTGGGGCTGTAGATAACTGAAGGAACCAAGGATTCACAAAAGATCCAAGCACATAGAGCGTAAGTATCACATGATTAGAGAGATTGTTCTGTGTGGAGATGTTGTCGTAACACACATATTGACGGCTAACAACGTGGCGGATGTTGGAATATGTTCATAAAGTAGCGTGTAATAACTATTTATTTGCATTTAGTTATTTCTCAGACATTAGTATTATTGAATTCTTATGAATAAATTGAAAGTTTTATTTTAAATTAAAGTGTGTTTATAAATTACTCAAGTCCTAAAACTTTCTTCAACAAATGAAGAGTGAAGATAGAGACATCTCCAGACCAACTCTTCTGAGAAAGTTCAGAATGAAATCAAGTGCGTGATTTCAATCCTGAAGCTTGAAGAAGACGAAGAACGCTCGAAGGAATTCTGTCAGTTCAGAAATTCTCCGATACAAAGTATAGGTGAAAAATTATCTCTAACCTTATCTTCTCGTTCAATGTCGTATATGCATAATAGCGCATTGTTTGGTTTTAAGTTATTTAATTTGATTAAATAAGTTAATTAGAAAATTTTTGATATTCCGCGCACAAACCGTTCGTGGATCAAACTTATTTTTAATTAATTTTAAAACTAATCGGTCCCAATAGCAGATTCGTTCACGAAGACTTTAAAGCAGTAAAGTCTTTAATGGTCATCTGGAGGGCATGACGATACGAGATTCTACACACATATTTTAGTCTAAGTGGGAGATTATTGAAATTATGTCCATAAAGTATGACGTAATAACTATTTATGAGTGTTTAGTTATTTCTCAGATATTTTGTATTATTGAATTTAATGAATAAATGAATTTTTTTTCTATTATTTAAAGTGTATTTATAATTTACTCAAGTCCTGAATCTATTGTCAACGTAAGAAGAGTAAAGACAGATATGTCTTCCAAATAAACTCTTCTGAAATAGTTTAGAATCAACTGGACAATCACATCTGATTACGACTATTAGGTTTAACCAAAAGTTACCGGTCTTGGGGTATGAGATTGGAGACTCTAACGGTTGATCTAGATATGTTGTCGAACATGTTGATTAGACCGATAACCAATTAGTTTAGAGCGAAATCGTTTATCTAGCTCTAAATCTAATTGTTACACCTATAAGGGTATTTTCATAATTACTTTAATCCTGAGCTGAATATGAAACTTGACTTAGTTAGTTACAATATTTGATATGAAAAATGAGTGAGTTCGAATTACCAGACAATACCTCGGTGGTTGGAATCGTGATTCGACTATGTTGGAGTTGCATGATTCATAGATATAGAAATTCGTGGTGAGATTGCAAATGCAGCAATATCACCTTATATTTTATTGATGGGTGTGTGAGTAAATTAACTTGGCCAAGTATTCGATGAAATGAATAATTGAATAAGACATGGTGAACTGCACGAGACAATTCATTGTTATGTCTTTCTTATTCACAATTAATAAAAAAGTTAAGGCAATAATAACTAAAGGAGTAAAATGATAAGTTTACATCAAGCTCTTGTCACTGATAATCACGAAGGATAATATGTTAAAATATTCTGTGGACCGTGAAATAAAAGTGTTTATTTGTACCAACTAAAAATGTAGCGCGCATGAATCGAGAGTTGATTCGGCATCGAACCTATAGTGAAGTTATACAATGTTAGGATTAAATAGGTCAGGAATTTATAGAGATAAATTCACCGAGTATCTGAGTCCTATAACTTTATTCATGTGGTCCATTCGGTCTCCTGAATAGCTCATAAGGAAATGAATGAAAAACAACGCTTGTTGGATCAAAAGCGTGTTTTAGACCAAGGTATATTTCCCGAACCCACATGTGGTAGGTATCGTCACTTAATTAGTGAAAATATCGTCACTTAATTAGTGAAAATAGCAAGTATTTAATGTTCAAATTAATTAATTAGTTATTTTTTAATTATTATATAATTTGTAAATAAAAAATTAATTAATTAATTGATGGGGATCAATTTAATATATTAATTTGGATTGATGAATTTGGATACAACATTGACTCTAGAGAGATATGCAATTTTTGGCAATAGCAATTTTGGGAGTGAATTTTTGGTAATTTAACATATAGTGGTATATGTGCAAATTCTGTAATTATTATATAAGGGTTGCAATATGGTTGCATCCTCAACCCTAACATAGTGTGTGATTACATAGAGCAAAGAAAATAAAGTTTTTCTCCCTCCCCCTAGTTGCCGCCGAAATACATAGAGGAAAAGGAAAAATATGATTTTTCTTCTTCAGTTGTTTTGAGAGACCACACTCAATTCATGATCAACATCCGATTGAGATATACCTCATTCTACGAGCGATTGTTGGTGTGAAGGCTGATTCAAGTTCTACGAAGAACACTAAAATAATCAATAGGATTTCATCAAGTCAGAAATTCTCTGATACAACATAAGGCATAAATCATTTCTACCTCTATTAAATACATTTAACTAAGTATACATAATCGTAAGTATGATTTTAATATTTAATTTGATTAAATTAGTTTTAGAAAAATTTTAATATTTCACCAACGAACTGTTCGTGGTTCAATGATTTTTCTTTAAAATTTTAAAACTCGATTAAACATTTCTTAGCAATCAAATTCTTGCAACTGCAGCTATCAATAATCAAACTATAAATAGCTTGGCCAATTCAACATTTAGCCACCGCCGCTGGTTCAACTTCTCATGTTTGGGAGAATAAAGAATCCTTTGTACGACACAAACAAGCTCACATTGTTCATCACCACACCTCTCATAAGCTTCGTCATCTGGATCTTCACAATATTTCTATTCATACTTTTCATCCTCGACTGTATTCGCAACATGTACTAGCCTCTACTCAGGACACTCGTTATATATGTGTCCCAGTTGGTTTCACCCAAAACACTTCCCAACAATAGCTTTCACATAAGGGTTATTCGCAGCAACCCTATTGTTCACTCCCACCTTAGTTGTCGGTTTTGATGTGACATTTTCGGTGTCTTCTGAGTTGTTTCATCTATATACCTCTAAAACGCTGAAGGACGAGATCCTTGCTGTGGTAGTCATGCCTCGGCTCGAGTTGCCATCTCCCTTGCATTTGTCAATGAATGAATTGGTTGAACTCCCATCTTATCCTAAATTTCATATTTCAGCCCCTTACGAACCTAGTGATTTGATGGTCATCAACCTCTCACGTTACAGCTAGACCGTAATCTCAAGAAGTCCTTACTATAGAAGACTACCAATCGATTTTCCTATCTGCAATTTAGAAACTACTGGTATAAGGCCCGTGCATAATCCCAAGGAAGAAACACTTTGTAAACATTACTCTTTCATCATGATCCAGTCCTTGATAACCAGTGGCCTCTGCCTATAACTCTCATCATGTATACTTTTCCACCAAGCTTTGATGCCTCCCTTCAATTTGTACGCAACAATAACAACTTGAGTTCCTCATTAACGTCCATAATTTCAAAAAATCTTTCTACTTCGTTAATCCAATCAAGAAAAGACTCAACATCAAGTCTTCATTGAATATAGGAATCTCGGCCTTGATCTTGTACCCATCATAATCCCTATTGCGTGCGTAGTTATGACTAGATTTTGGATTTATAGGGGGGTGGTTGTTGCTGTAGATTACCACCACCAATATTCAGAGCCACCAATACATCTAATAGATTTTCTCTCATCTCCTGTAGAGTAGCCTCCGCCTCAACAATAGCTTCTAAACCCTTATTTCGATAGTCACCCATAAATCTGATACCACCTGACACAAAATAGATTGTCAATAAAGAAAATAAAGATATTGCTCGTAAACACACGAACATGTGTTTGATTGAATAATGCTTAAACGGACATAAAATCACTGGAATCCACTAGAGAAAACGAATGAATTTTCTTATTATGCAAAAGCTGCCGAAAATTGACTACAAATCCCTGTAAATAGAAAACTTAACAATTAATAAGAAATTATAAAAAGACCCCTAAAATTTTGAAAAAAATATATGGAAATACTAAAACGGATCCCTAAACGAAGGAATTTGACCCTGAAAGATTGACGCTAAAATCGAAGGCTGGTGTCACCCAACAAAACGTAGAAAACAGGAAACGCTTCCAAGAATCCCAACCACACTTAAACCTGATACTGGAGTGAGAAGTTATACTCATTTCCGTAAATCTCTTTATTTTATTTCTTTTCAAGCTACACCATAAATATTTCTACTAGGTGTTCCGCATCACAAGTAAACAATTCAAGATAATGATAGAAGTCAAGAAAAAAACAAATAATGAGCTGACAATAAAAGTATTAAAATGATAGAAGAGAAGTTAGTGAAACAACAAAAATTACTTAAGGTGAAATGAAGGAAATGGGGAACAAACGAAGATAAAATACACTTTACCCTTTACCATGTAGTTTGGAATAAATTTTAAAATTGCCAATTCACTTTAAAAAGTTGTAAACGAAACCTTGTAGTTTAATTATCATTCACTATTTTGCTAACGAAAGCCTAAACTGTTGACCATATTGCTGGCAACTACATGGAATGATACGTGACCTCTAAAAATATGACATGTAACCTACTATTCTCGTTATTTTTTTCCCTACCACGTCAGTTTCCTTCAACTGTGCCACATCACTTCCTTTAGTTTTTTTTTTACTTAACTCAGTACCCGTTTTAGATTTTACTTCATCTCCTCCATATTCTTTCTCTCTTTCCTAAATTTTCTAGGTTTTACAACAGCTCATTCTTCTTAACTTTTGTTCTTCTTTTCTAATTTCAGTTCTTTTGTCTAGGGCTATAAGAAGCCTTAGTCTCATTCTCCTTTACGGCAAGCTCATCAGCTCATCAGCACAGTAGCCTCTGCATCTCACGACAACTCAAACAATGCACCTGCTTCCTCCATTTTTGTTCTGTTTCCTCCCCATGGACTAGCTTCAATTAGGATAGGGCGTGCTGATTTTAGAGCTAATTCACAGATTTCACCGCGCACTCACGGAAACTCCAGCTTTCACCGCGTACTCCTTGTCCTCTGATTCTCCATGGCAAGGATTTCGTTTCAATGAACCAAAGCATAAATTTCCATTGCCAAGCTCAAGCACGAGCTTTCTGATATGGGTTTTGTTCCTAGGGGCTTCTTTCAAAGCCATCGATCACATTGGTGGTGCATGATTGGAGCAAAGCTAAGTGATCTTTTGGGAAAGGTTGCTTGGTGATCGGGCATTTTGCAAGACCCTAAAACTTTAGGAAGGACTTCGTAGTGAAGAAGGTTAAGATGGCTAAAGAAAAAAACCCAAAATTAAAGGAGGAAACAAATTGCTGATGTGTCAATTTTTAAGTGGGCACGTTATGTCTTTTACCACATAAGCACTAACTATGCACGACGTTAACGAGTCGCGTGTATCTATTACAGAAATGTCAAACATGAGACAATCGTGAAACTATAAGGTCCGGATTGAGACTTTTTAAAATTGAAGTTGTGTTTTGAAATTGACTCAAAACTGCACAAGGTAAAAGTGTATTTTACCCTAAAACCAATGAAGAAGGTAAGTAGAAGATCTATCTTCTCAAGAGTAAATTTGATTATAAAATAATCGTTCATGAATAAAAAATGGAGAAACATGAAAACAAATGAACCCTAAATTAGAAAGTTCTGTTAAATGAGAATGCGCTTTTTTATTTTACTAGTCGAACGTACGTGCTTCACACATATTCAACCAACTTAAAATGTATATATAATTTTAAATAAATATTAACGTTGAAATAAATATACATTCATCTTTAAAAATTATTCTACATCTAAACTAAAAGTGAAATAATAATAATAACTTGTTTATAATATTAAAATTTGAGTGCTATTTGAATAATATAGAAACTAGTTTTATTTTATCAAGTCATATTCTTAAGAAATAATTATATCATATTAAGAGATACTTTCTTGTATTTCAAGTATATTGATGTCCTTCTATAAATTTATGTATATGATCAGTAACTATTATAGAATATTTAATATATAAATTTATAAAGAACAAATCATTATTGACTTATAATTAAATCATAATTAAAAAAGTTTTTGAAATTAATCTACAGATATTCACGTCTCTAATTAAATAAGATCATCAAAATATTTTATTTTACTAACAATAAACAAATTACTAGTGAATAAAAAAAATAAAATATTATCGAATGAATTAAATAAGTAGAAAAGTGAAATACCTAATTTGTGTAATTATTTTTTTAAATTTGTGTTATATTTTAATAAATGTAGAATACAAAAAAGAGAATTAAAATTTTTTCTTGTTTAAACTCATTTTAGATTATATCCGACACCTTTTCGTTTTTAGGAAGATAGTAAGACTTTTGGTTTGCATGAAAAGGGTGTGGGCCGTGAGCTTTTAGTCAATACAATATACATTCGTTTAAAGGAAATTGTAGTGTATGGTCACTTTTAAGATTTTACATGTCAAAATGACCATTGTATTTTTTTATATATAAGAATAATCATTTTAAGATTTTAACCGAGGTTTGAACAATTTAGAATATGATATTTCATTCATTATATAATATTAGTTAGTGGACTATATTTTACAACTACTATTTTCAGGAGTAATTTTTTCTATTATTTTTAGAATATGATCATTCTTGCCAAAAGCCTTTTGCTTAATGGGATGATTATGTTTCAATTCTATTATTAAGCTTTTTATATATTACTTAATTTAATAGTTGAGAATGTTTGAATATGAACACGTGATAAAATACGATGAGATGTCTATCCCAAACTTTATATATATATATATATATATATATATATATAAGATTTTGTCTATTATAACTATAAATGACAAATTGATCCAATGGGAAATGCTTTCCTATCAATACCATAGTACCGGCACTTACCAAGTTGGATTCAAACATTCAAGCACTCACCAATTTGCAAATACTATATTTGTAGGTCCTTTGATGTCAACAAAATATTTACTTTTAGCTATAAGATTCCAAAATTTGTTCACTTATCTCCTCATCGAAACCGGCCATATATGTCTTTTCTTTATCACATTACATGCCTCCTCCTCATAACTAAATATTCTCTCTCTCTCTCTTTCTCTCTCTACAAATATTTTTCAACCACTCTCTAATTTTCACCCATAATGGCAATAGAATGCACCACTACTACAAGCATACTATCGACGCCTACTCCTACAAAAGATGAAGCTCAACAAGATTATCATGAAGAAAATGACCAAAAAACGCTAGTTTTTGATGCCTCAGTTCTTAAACACCAATCAGACATACCAACACAGTTTATATGGCCGGACGATGAGAAGCCCTGCGCGTACGCACCGGAACTCAACGTTCCACTCGTTGACTTAATGGGATTCCTATCGGGCGATGAATGTGCGGCCGAGGAAGCATCAAGGCTCATCGGTGAGGCGTGCGAAGAGCACGGGTTCTTTCTTGTTGTTAACCATGGGGTTGAGAGTAAATTAGTAGAAGATGCTCATAAGTATATGGATCACTTCTTTGAATTGCCTCTTTTGATAAAACAAAAGGCTCAGAGGAAAGTAGGGGAGCATTGTGGATATGCTAGTAGTTTTACTGGTAGATTCTCTTCTAAGCTCCCTTGGAAAGAAACACTTTCTTTTCGTTATTCTGCTGAAGAAGCCTTCTCAAATGTTGTGCAAGACTATTTTTGCACCAAAATGGGTGAAGAATTCAAGCACATCGGGTAAATAAAAATGCATTTTTTATTTGTTTGTTTTATTTATTTTTCTGCAAAATAACAAGCACTTTTGGTATTCCATGTTAACTAACTTTAATTTTCAATCAAGTAATTGTGTAATTTAAAATTTGAAATCAAGTCATTCTGTCGGACTCAAAATTTGATGTCTTTATGTCGTTTATGATTTAGCTAGACATCGAAAGTACACCTTAATATTAACTTACAAAAGAGATTATCAACAACCAGTGATTTCAAGATTGAGACTTAAAAGAAAGAACTGATTGGGAAATTAGATTAAATTGAGAATCAGGATAAACGTAGATGAACAAATAACATTTTTACCCTTTATTTTTCCTATTTTTATGTTTTTTTTGTAAAGTTAACTAATAAATATATTTTGTTTTCTTTCTTAATATTTAGGAGGGTATACCAGGAGTACTCTAAAGCCATGAACAACCTTTCTCTAGGAATAATGGAACTATTGGGAATGAGCCTAGGAGTAGGAAGAGGCCATTTCAAGGAGTATTTCGAAAAGAATGATTCAATAATGAGGTTGAACTATTATCCACCTTGCCAAAAACCTGACCTCACTTTAGGCACTGGACCTCATTGTGATCCAACTTCTTTAACCATTCTTCACCAAGACAAAGTGGGTGGACTCCAAGTGTTTGTTGACAAAGCATGGCGTTCCATCTCCCCAAATTTTAATGCTTTTGTTGTTAATATTGGGGACACCTTCATGGTAACACTTACTTTTCCTCTTAATTAATTTCTCTTCATTATATTTGTGGTCTCTAAACTATGCTTATTTTTCATTTTTGTGATTCATATTTCGCTTAAAAAATATTAATTTATCCATCCAACTATTAACATTAAATATTTAATTAATGACGTGTGATTTATCAGTTATGTTTAAGATGTCATTATTATTATGACATTTCACTTACAAAAAAGACAATATAGGCTTGATTAAACATCAATAATGACTAAGCTGAGCTATAAAAAAGTTTAGGGGCCAAAATAAAGGATGAGTAATAAATAATACAGAAACCAAAAGAGTAGTTTAGGCATGAATTTCTTGTAAATTAATTAATTGATTGATTTTTTTGGGTTTATAATTTTTAGGCTCTGTCAAATGGAAGATACAAAAGTTGTTTGCATAGAGCAGTGGTGAACAATATGACACCAAGAAAGTCTCTAGCATTTTTTCTGTGTCCAAGAAATGACAAAGTGGTAAGCCCACCAAGTGAATTAGTGGAAAGTCACAATCAAAGGATATACCCAGATTTTACATGGCCTATGCTGCTTGAATTCACACAGAAGAATTATAGAGCTGACATGAACACACTTCAAGCTTTCTCAAATTGGCTTCTTCAACAGAAAAGCAGCTGAAATCCGTTTTCTATCATTAGTCTACTACCCAAATATGGCAACATGGTCCAGAAGAAGAGAATGAAGGCAACGACAAAGTTAGAGAAAATAAAAGTTGGTTTTTTTTTTTGCTTTAAAATATTTGGGGGACAGTTAATTAGTAGATAGCTTTTAGCGATCATATGAATAAAAAAATCCAAGACAGACTTATAGAGATAGGTATAAAAAGGAAGCAATAAATATGTGGGGTGGATCAGCTCATTTATATAATTTTCATTCATGACAGTACAAAGTAATTATAAATAGCATTACCTCTCCCCTCATGAAGCATGCTCATAATAAGTCAAGAACGTAGAGGAGGTAGGATGGGCAGTTGGTCAGATCTAGTATGGATCGTACATGGACGGTAGTTGGAGTCGGCGGCTCTCTTAGGGTTCCCTCATCTGGGATCCCTGGGGAAGAGGATCAAGTTGGCCCTTGCGAACAGCTTGATGCACTATCTCCCTTCAACCCTTTGAGCGAAATGCGGCAAAAGGAGGAAGGAAAATCCATGGACCGACCCCATCGTCTCTACCCCGTAGGAACTACGAGATCACCCCAAGGACGCCTTCGGTATCCAGGGATTCCCGATCTACTCATCTTCTATATTTAATTAATTTTTAACCACTTTTTATCATATCATCTAGTAGAATATTAATGTCAAACATTAACGTCTTTACCAACATTGTTATTGACGTTGAAACATTTTATACCTCATAATTTAGAATTTTTTTCTTCTTACATATTATTAATATATTATGAGTAAGATCATACATACTGATAACTCTTTTATAATTATATACGATTACTAAGTAACCAAAATGTCAGATAACATTTTTCATACCACTATCTCATGACTATATCTTTTTATCGATTTTAACAGCATGCCCATCAAAACTTTAGCTATTTTTAATTAATTGTTAGCCTCTTTTTGTCATATCATCTAGTAGAATATTAATGCCAAACATTAACATCTTCCTTACATATCATCTCTATTAAATGTTAATGTAAAAAATTATAAACTTTATACTCTCAAGTCATTGGCTTGAAGGCTTTAAAGTAATATTTATCTAAAATTTATTTATAATTTGTTTAGAATTATCTAGAAACTGAAAGCTAATGAATTTTTGTTTATGGATATACCCAAAAACATTTTATGTCGTGTGTAGATTCTCTCACCCATCTTACCTCGCAGCTAGCATCAACAAAAGAACCCCTTTATTTATTTGAGGAAGTGGGGTTTTTAGGGTGAGACGGATTTAAATATTGAAACAGATAATTCCAATGGAAGAGTTGGGCTTTACCAATTGAGTGATTCACATAAAAAAGGGTGCTAGAATCCACTAAAGATTGTAAAAAATTGTATTCTTGTGAAGATTTATAATTATCACTGTCATCAATTTGGATCATTCCTTGTATTTATCCATTACCTGGAGATTTGCATATTATTTTGTGTGATATAGAATGCAAAGGAATACTTGCTACAAATTGTCTTGGTGTTTATCTGTTAATGCTTTAACATATAATTTTTTTTTGGTCAAATACTACAAATTTTATAAAATAACTTAAAGTGAAAGAGGTCTGTATGTTTATGCTTTTTGTTTGTGTTTTAGTCCCCACCCTAGCTAACTTGTAAACATGCGATTGATTCCATAACTAATGGTCTTATATTTTTTTTTGTTTTGAGATTCCAATTTGAAATCTACTTTGGTACATTACAGTTTGAATTTGATTCTTTTAGCTATAATTAAAATTATGACTAGTGGCAACATATATATAACCTTTTAGTTCAAGTAGATAAACCTCCATTTGAAAATTCATTGATAGCTAGACATTGAATTGAGTGTTTAATATTTCTACTGAGTTATGAGGAATAGTGATACTGATAATAGATTAAGTGTGTCGCCCAGGGTATAAGGGGTAAGATGACTTAATATCATTCTCACCTTTCTCCAACATATCATCAGTAGTTTGCTCAAGGTTTTAACCTCAACGGTAGCAAATAAACACGAGAGTTAAGTTCACTGCTGAGAATTAACCTGAAACTTTATGTATGGTACAAGTTGACTATAGCAATGCACGCACCACCTATGTATGCATTCCTGAAGGCACCGTCTCTTTTAAGAGTATTCACATCATATGTCAGGTCCTGATATAATTTTTATTCACTTTGCATCGAATTAAATTACACATGCTTCACCGCATATGGGGATCGGTCAATTATAAGAATTAATGTGTAACTTTAATAATTAAATAAGAAGTATCTTAAAGCGAGACTTTTTTAGTCAACCAATCACTTTAGACCTATTTGAATCGAAAGCTTTTTATTGTTGTATATATTTTTTATATATATAAATATCTTGCTTTACCCAATTTCGGGTCAAATAGGGTAAAGCAACATATTTATGAAAAAAAGTTTCGCTTTAAGAAAGTCCTGTATCCATGCCAGCTAAAGTAATTTAAGACTTATCATATTTATAAATTGTCTTTTGATATTTAGATAATAATAATGAGGAGAAAATATCTTTAAAAATGATAATTATAGAAAAGTGATTGAAGAACTCTTCATATAGATTTTGATGTTTAATTTTGAGTTTAATGATAATATAAAAAAAGAAAAATTATACTTTACCTACTCAAACTATCACTAATAGACACCTTAAACCCTAAACTTTAAAGTGTTACAGTGTAAATTCTGAATTATCTGAAACACACAATTTTAACTCTAGATGTAACTCTGTCTACTGTAAGTTGGTATTTTAACAAAACGACGTCGCTTTGCCTAATTAAGATGACACCGTTCTTGATTATGTTATCTCTAATATATAAAACGATGTCATTTCAGATAGAGAAAAAATGACGTTGTTCTGTTAAAAAAATACATTGCACTAGACGAAATGATATTTAAGATTAAAATTATGAGTTTCAGATAGTTTAAGGTTTAAACTATAATATTTTAAAATTTAAGACTTAAAATATCTATTAGTAATAGTTAAATGAGGTAAAGTGTAATTTTCTCTATAAAAATTTCAAAAGNTATATATATATAATCAATGAAATGTTTTTGTGGCTTCATTTTCATGGTTTGAATTTGATTTCAAATTTCCGACGATATTTTTTGTTTGTCAAATTTATATATTCTATAAGAAATTGAGGCTTGTATAAGTCAAGCCACGACTTCTTGAATCTGGACGGAAGAACTTAACTTGTTAACATTTATATAGACCCATGTTGTTCATTCCTACCAGAGTTCACGTACTATAGTTGTAGATATGAAGGAATTGTTGACATGATGGTTGGTATATATATATTGACAGAGTATTCTAGGGTTTTTAACTAACCAAGCTAAGAACATTCTTTCTTTTTAATTTTTGTTTTTCAAAAGAAGTAATGTTCTCTCTTACTTCATAATTTGAGTTCCATTAACAAAGGCACAGTCGCCACGAGTAAGGACAATGACAGTCCCATTCCCCGTACTCCCTTCCAAAAGGTCTCGCGTCACATGGAAACCCATTTGTATTTTGTTTTGGCTCTACTTTTCTTGTCCAATTCCTATTTTAATTAACTCTTCTCTTTTGTTTGCGCAAAACCCAAACTATTCTCTCTTTACTAGACGACATATTTTAGGATTTCTTTTATGATATCTCCCACCTCCTCTTTCTTCCACTTTCTTAATCTTCTAAACCCTTTCTTGTTTTCTTCACTGTTTTCTGCTTTTTTTTTCTCATCATTTCTACAATCAATCACCCCCGGACAAATATGGAAATCTCTCTTTAATGACAACTAGTCTTGAGAAATTGTAGTAGATAATTTTAATAACTTATATCTAAGAGTGCCCCTTCATATATATATATTATATAAATATTTTTTTTTAAATTTATGAAGTTTAAGTTAATTATGGACTTAATATATCATCTTTTCACTTATTTTGTAACCACCAACAGTAATTTTTCATCACTTTTATTTTTTTCTTATGTTTGTTTATAATATTTTCTCAAATTCTACTCAAATTTATTCAACTTGCTTCAAAAAGCTATCCAATCTGCATAAATCATTGCAATAAAAATAGGTAGATGCTTTGTTTACTAAACATTAATAAGTTATTTACTTAGCAAGGTGTTGTTTCAATTTTTTTATGCTCATCTACAACGTTGATTAACTGTCAACTAAAGATGATGTCTATTTTTTGTCAATGTCCAACAAAGATAAGAAAATGATGAAATGTATGATACAAGTTAGAGTAGCATAACAATATGTAAAATTTTTATTGATTACAAGTAAACTTCTATTTACCTATTGATGATATTGATGCAATTGAACGAGCAAGGGGTGTGAGGATAGAGAGAGAGAGAAGAGAGAGAGAGAGAGAGAGAGAGAGAGAGAGAGAGAGAGAGAGTACACGAGTCACAAAGAAAATGAAAGTATGATTTTTTTTAGTATAATGTGTTTTAAAGGAAATTATTTAAGAAAAGTGAGAAAATATCATAAATAGACATAAGGAAAAAAAATATGATAGGAAATTACTCTTGGTGATTACAAAAGTGAAAAGGGTAAAACAATAAGTTTATAACTAACTTCAAACTTCTAAACTTAAAAGATGAATTTTTACATACTATTAAATTGGTGGGTCAATTTTGCATATAAGTTCTATAATTGGGCCATGTGTCAAAAACTTGTTAATCAGGCTATCAGGCCCATACTGAGATGGCAATTGGACTGGTCCAATGCGTCGAGCCCTACATGTAAGGAGGCAGACCACTCTAGGTCCTGAGTCTGAGGCCCGCGAAAAAAGCACCTTCTATATATGAAATTTTAGGTCGGGCATAAGTAACAAGTACTATTGACCGGCCTGACCCGATCATAAAAGGGCCAGTTCC
Source organism: Datisca glomerata (assembly GCA_003255025.1). Taxonomy (NCBI): domain Eukaryota; kingdom Viridiplantae; phylum Streptophyta; class Magnoliopsida; order Cucurbitales; family Datiscaceae; genus Datisca; species Datisca glomerata. Next base: position 242,066 of record QANY01008484.1, read on the forward strand.
AGGTCTGAGTCAGGCCTCTCCGATTCTTTTCTGGGTTGACCAAGCCAACCTACCTTGGAAGATCCTGATCGGCTAAGTAGCTCGTTTGCAACATCTAGCAGCGGAGCTACATTAGGGTCGTTAAAGGCACGTGCCACCTTGCTACTATTGCCCCTCATTGTTATTAGTATGCCTGCATAATTTTTCATTATTCTATTTGGAACAAACAAGTATTTTATCTTTTGAAATCTGCTTTCATTTCGATCTTTCAGGTTGGGATTAATCAAAATCGTGCTATTTTTTGGAACATTTTTACTCCGATTCGACCTTCTTTAGCTCCTGTTGGCATTCTGTTAAAGAGGTTTGCTTCGCTGGATTATGACGACTCATAAGATTCAAGGATCATAGGATTGGAAGGAGAATGAAGCGTTGAAGACTCAGAAACATGCACAATGGAAGGTGTAAGAATAGAATAGGTATATTCATTAGAAACAAAAGAACTAAAGACAAAATTGGATCTTCATGTGTAGACCATCCCTTGAAGAGAAGTTTTGGGAAAGAAAAAAGTATGTTCAGAGAACGTGTTAACACAAAGATTTGTCATGTTTGAGGATAATAGCTAATAACACTTATAACAATTTCAAGTAGAGAATATCCAAAAGGAAAACGCATTTAAGAGCTTTGGAATCCAACTTCCCTCTATTATGATCATGTATGAAATGTAAACTAAAAACTCACTAGTAAACTAAAATCTCACTTGAAATATTTAACTTTTGTATTCCTCTAAGTTGTGTTTTCTAATGAACTCAACAAAGCCTTTATATAGACTCTACTCTTGCAAAAAAAAACTGAAAAATAATTAAATCTATCACTCCTTGGCCTTTCATCTACAAACCTTTCATCTACAAAGACTCTTGACCTTTTATGTTTCCATTAACTTTTAAATTATAACTTTTAAATTGTAACTTCTAATTGAAAAAAAACCCACTAAAACATAACATTTAATGTTTCTTCAACAAAACTCCCCCATAAACTTAAATGCTTCTACCATCCGTCATGCCAATCATTTTCTTGCATTTGTCGAGAAGTACTTTCGGTAGCGGTTTTGTGAAGATATCCGCAACTTGATCCTGACTTGCCACATGCACCAATTGCACACTTCCTTCCTTCACATGATTTTGGATAAAGTGAAAACGAACGTCAATGTGTTTGCTTCTTTCATGGTTCACTGGATTCTTTGCCAACTCAATTGCTGATTTGTTGTCAACTTCAATCACGGTTGCAGCTAGTTGCTTTAGCTCCATCATGCTCAACAAATTTCTAAGCCATATCGCATGACATACACACCAAGATGCTGCCACATATTCAGCTTCACACGTCGAGAGCGTCACGATCGGTTGCTTCTTTGAAAGCCAAGTAAATGCAGTATCTCCCATAAAGAACACATATCCCGATGTACTTTTTCGATCGTCTATGTCTCCGCACCAATCGTTGTCGGAGTAGCCAACCAACTTGTAATCTTCTGCTTTCGAGTAGAACAACCCGAGTGACACCGTTCCTTGGATGTACCGTAGGATTCGCTTCACCGCCTTCCAATGTGAATAAACCGGCTCCTCCATTAACCGAATTATAATACCGACACTTAATGAAAGATCCGGCCTTGTGCATGTGAGATAGCGAAGGCTTCCTACCAAACTCCGGTATCTACTCGCATCGACACGTTCTCCTCCATCGAACTTCGAGAGTTTTGCACCTGGTTCCATTGGTGTTGAAACCGAGTTCCAATTTTCCATCTTGTACTTCTTCAAAATCTCTTTTGCATATGTCTCCTGTGATACAAAAATACCTGTCTCTACTTGTCTAACCTCCAAACCAAGGAAAAACTTCATCAAGCCCAAATCTGTCATCTCAAATTCCCGTGTCATTGTACCCTTAAACTCTTCGATCATCTCATCATTGTTTCCCATAAAAATGAGGTCATCGACATAAAGAGCAACAAATAACACGTTACATCCATTCTTCTTTGCGTAAAGGGCATGCTCGTAGGGACATTGCTTGAACCCGTTCTCCTTGAAATATGTATTGATACGTGTATTCCATGCCCGCGGTGCTTGCTTCAACCCGTAAAGCGCCTTCTTCAATTTTAGCACCTTCTTCTCTTCTCCGATTTTCATGAACCCGGGTGGTTGTTCGATGTAGACATCTTCTTCGAGCACACCATTCAAGAATGCCGACTTGACATCCATTTGAAATATTTGCCATTTGAATTGAGCAGCTTGTGAAATGAGTAATCGGATTGTCTCCATTCTTGCAACAGGAGCAAACACCTCATCATAGTCGATTCCTATCTTTTGCTTGTATCACTTTACAACAAGTATCACCTTGTACCGTTCTATCTCACCTTGAGCATTCATATTTTTCTTGAACACCCACTTCACACCAATAGGCTGACTGCCTTTCGACAATTCTGCTAGCTCCCATGTGTTGTTGCGGTCAATCGCCTTAATCTCCTCGTTCATGGCAGTTTTCCACTTCTTGTCTCGCACCGCTTCTTCAAAGCTGATATTTTCAGCATCTGCCAAAATACATACAAGGTGTACCATATTTGTCGCATCATACAAATCTTGCAAACTTCGCATTTTTGGTTGTTGTGGTTCATCTTCATCATCGGTAGTTTCAGAGTTTGTTGGTATACTTGTTGGTGCAATGACTGATGATTCTCTAACGTCGATGATAACCTCCATCGAATTGTTCCAGTCCCACTCGCTTGCTTCATTTACTCACACATCACGACTCACCATCACCTTCTTGCTTATCGGGTCGAGTAGCTTGTACCCTTTTGTCTTCTCATCATACCCAATAAAAATATGCCTTTTGATTTTATCTTCGAGCTTCATTCTTCGTTGATCCGGTACATGTGCATAAGCCACACTACCGAATAATTTGAGATGAGAAATTGTCGGCTTTTGTCCGCTCCATGCCTCTTGTGGTGTTTGATCATCTAACTTCACACGTGGACATCGATTTTGTACATAGATGGAACATTGCAGGGCTTCTGCCCAGAATTCCTTCGGCATCTTCTTGCTCTTGAGCATTGATCGAACCATGTCGAGAATAGTCCGGTTCTTCCTCTCGGCCACACCGTTTTGTTGAGGTGAGTACGGTGCGGTTAGAAATCTCCTTATGCCTTGCTCCTCGCAATACTCCATGGAAGCCGTCGAAGTATACTCGCCACCTCTATCGGATCGTACGGCTTTGATGTGTCTACCAGCTGCCTTCTCCACCATCACTTTGAACTTTTTGAAGACCTCGAATGCCTCGTATTTTTCTTTCAGAAAATAAACCCAAGTTTTCCGTGAGAAATCATCGATAAAGGTAATGAAGTACCTTTTACCACTGAAAGATTCAGGGGCGATTGGGCCACATATGTAGGTATGAATCAACTCGAGAGTATGTTTAGCTCGATATTCTGCCTTCTTTTGAAACGAGGTTCTCGCTTGCTTGCCAAGCACACATTCTTCACAAAATTTGCCCTCATAGTCCATGTCCGGCAGCCCGTGCACCATGTTCTTCTTTGCTAACTCTTTTAGACCACCTTGATGTAGGTGACCAAAGCGGAGATGCCACAGCGACGCCTTGTCTTCTACGTTGACTTGCAAACACCTTTCTCGCATGCTTCTCAAATTCAGTTTTTACATCCGATTTCTTCCCATCTCGACTAGAGCAACCAGACGCCCTTGCTTGTCCTTCAAGTGTAGTACTCGATCTTTTAAAAGTATCGAGTAACTTTTCTCTGTGAGTTGCCCCATACTCAAAATGTTGGTCTTGAGGTCTGGTACATAATAAACATCTTGGATTGACCATATTAAGCCATCCTTTTGTAAGTAACAAACCGTACCTCGGCCTTTGACCTCCACCTTTGATGCATCTCCAAATGACACATGACCATCTTCAATCTTTTGCATCTCTTTGAATAGGTACTCGTGACCGCACATATGGTTGCTTGCCCCTAAGTCGAGGTACCACAGAGTGTCATTGTTGATGTTGACTCCATTTTGAGCCATCAAGAGAAGGCTTCATTTTCGTCTTCCAAGACTAGGTTGGTTGTTTCTTCCACCTTTTTATCAGCTCGACAATCTTTTGCAAAATGCCCCACGTTACCACAATTATAACATTTGTCGGAGTTGCAATCCTTCGCATAGTCACCATACTTGTATCACTTGTAGCACTCGATGTTGGAATAGTTCGACCAGCCGCCTCTTCCTTGACCGCGTCCTCTTCCACGCCAATTTGGTTGGCTCGACTGTCCCTTCTCCTTATAGTACCTCTCATGACTGCTTCCTTGACCACTGCGACCATTTTCACGACTTCCACGGCCACGCCCTCGACCTCAGAAATTTTGAGAATAGAATACCTTTTCGTCTTTGATTGACGCCTTGGTTTGAAGTGCTTGCTCGAGTGTCTCCTCCTTTTTTTTCTTCTTACGTTGTTCGTGTGCCTCGAGAGAACCGGCAAGCTCATCGACTGTGAGCGTTGCAAGGTCCTTTGATTCTTCTATTGCGCACACAACATTCTCAAAATTGTCGGTTAATGATCTCAAAATCTTTTCCACAACTCGCGCATCGGTTAACGCTTCACCATTACGAATGAGTTGGTTCACCACGGCTTGTACACGCGTGATGTAGTCGGATACACTTTCCGACTCCTTCATCTTCATGCTCTCCAACTCGCCACGAAGAGTTTGGAGACGCACTTGCTTGACTCGGTCGGCTCCTTTGAACACTTTTGCTAAAATGTCCCACGCTTCTTTTGAAGTAGTTGCACCGGCAATCTTCTCAAAGCCCGACTCATCAACGGCTCGGAACAACATGTATAACGCCGTCTTATCCTTCGCTCGCGCCTCTTTCAACGCCTTGTTTTGAGCCGCCGTATATCCCGTGGTATTTGTTGGTTCTTCGAAACCTTCTTCGACCACCTCCCATGCATCTTGAGAGCCGAGAAGAGCTTTCATTTGAATACTCTAGTTCTCGTAGTTCGCCTTCGTTAGTCGTGGTAGCGGCATTTGACCCGTCACATTCGTCATCGGCTCTGATACCAATTTGTAAACTAAAAACTCACTAGTAAACTAAAAACTCACTAGTAAACTAAAAACTCACTTGAAATATTTAACTTTTGTATTCCTCTATGTTGTATTTTCCAATGAACTCAACAAAGCCTTTATATAGACTCTACTCTTGCAAAAAAAAAAAAAAACTGAAAAATAATTAAATTTATCACCCATTGACCTTTCATCTACAAACATTTCATCTACAAAGACTCTTGACCTTTTATGTTTCCACTAACTTCTAAATTGTAACTTCTAATTGAAAAAAAACCACTAAAACATAACATTTAATGTTTATTCAACATGAACAAATGAAACACAACCAACAACTTTGGGTGGATGAAGAAAATCAATGAGATAAACAATATTTTTTAGGGTTTCAAGTAATCAAGACCCTTGATGGCATTATGTTGATAAGGTATGTAGTGGTAAAAAGAGCTTAACCCCAAAAAGGTTTAGGGACGTCCATGGTAATTAAATATTAAATCTCTAATAACCTAAATAATATGTTATCTTTTTCTACTTAGCTATCTTATTTCGTTTGGGTTGTACCCTACAAAAACTATGTTATACAATCCCATAATTTGCTAGATGTGAATCAAGATGAATGATACTCTCTCCTATTAGTTAGGAAATCTAAAAGTTTGTTGAGAATTTGGTCTTGATCATATGATGTAAATTTTGCAGCTTGAGATTTCTGTTTGAGCAAATAGACACAATGAACACGAGCATGATTGGTGTAAGCCTCTAGCTAGTGTATTTGGAGAACAACATGATGAAACCCCATCATTTGATAGTGAAGGATTTACTCGAATTTAACCCGTGATTCTTCCTTTCATTTGAAAGGGATTTTCCCTGTTAAATTGACTGTTCTTATTTTTCATATATTTGGTTAATTAACTCTTCTTAACTATTATACTTTAATTGATAACCGGTAAATAGACCATGATATTAATGAACTGTGGCTAGTGTGATTTCTTATACCAAACAAGTGGTATTAGAACTTGTATCTCTCGGTTCTAATATCTAAGTGTAAGCAACATATATAATGGTTGAAGTGATTAGATAGGAACGAAATAAAAATATAAGGAATAAATTAAGAAACTTGAGGTTGGTTTGGAACTACTTTTATAAAAGAGTGTTCTAAAAAAATTTAAATTTGTTTTATTAAAAGAAGTGTAGAAAAAAATTTGTTAGATGATTATTGGGAGAAATTATTTTGTGATTTTTTAAATAAAGAAGCGATTTAGATATCACATCAATAATTTTAAGTTTTAATTTAAAAATATGATATTTATTATTTTATTATATTCACTTTCCAAAATAAATCACTCATTTAATCAAAATTACATTTTATTTAAACTTAAAATTCATGCAATTTTAATAAAATTTACACATCATACGAGCCATCACAAATTCATTTATTTTAATTTATACAAAATACAAGTCATTACAAAATTCACCTAATTTAAATTTTACATCACACAAACTATCGTATATTCACTCACTTACACCCACCCCACACACGTTACACTCCAACCCTTCCTTTTTAATTATATTCATCTTCCTTTTTCTATTTTTACATTTATCTCTCTCTCTTCCCTTCTCTCATACATCTAAAATTAGGAACAAAATAAGGAATAGAAACAAGAAAACCAAAAGGCAAAAACTGATGGGTTAGTGTTTAGAAGCATTAGGTGTGGTAAAATGACTGAGTTTTATGTGGTTGTCTCTCTCTGGCATCTATGCTTAAATGAAAAAAAAAGTATTTTGATAGAAATTTATCTAATTCTCAGCTTAGAAATGATCATGGATGTGAGACCTCAATTATTCAATTATTAATGAAGGAGTCGCACTACAGAAACTGTATCGATGACTTTGCTCACTTGTGGTTAGTGAGCATGCTTTTGATAATATGTCAGAAATGAAATAGAGGACGAAGAGGAGGGGTGGTGAGTCAATTTCTGTCAAGTATGATGGTGATAATGATGTTAACCTAGTTGGCTTAGTTACATAGTTAACCATGCAGTTCATGCACTAATCACGTGCTTTGTAGTCTATTAATTAATTGGTTAGACTACTCTCAGTAGAGCTTGTTATGACAGTTATTATTGTTACAATTGAGTCTTTTATATATATATATATATATGTGTGTGTGTGTGTGTGTGTGTGTGTGTGTGTGTGATTATAGCCTTAGAGCTAATTAATGAAAAACTCCATTTTCTTCAATCTCTCAAGCTCTCTTCTTCTTCTTTCTTTCCTCTATTCACCTATGTTTCTGTAACTCAACTTGGTATCAATGGTCAGTCGAATAAGGTGTGAGCACATAAGGTAATTTGAGTCATGATAGCTTCTTCTCAAAATCTCTTAATTCAACGCTTAATTCTTCTCTTTTGATTACGCTTGATAGAGATAACTTCATGCAGTGAAAATCATAAATTGTCCCAGCTGTCATTGGAAATGGTCTAGATTCGTTTCTCTTTGGTAATGAGAAAAAACCTTAGCAACAATTAGCTAATGGAACTGTCAATCCAAAGTATCTTACTTAGATCAAGAAAGATCAACTACTCTTAAGTTGGTTGCGTTCATCTATGACTAAAAGAATCCTTGGAACAGTCTTGCACTACTGTCATTCAAGAGACCTGTGGAAAGCATTAGAAAAAACAACTTATCTAATCAGTGTAGAGCAAGAATGCTTCAATTAAAGAATCTTATGTAAACTAGCAAGAGCAGAAATTAGAGTATCACATATTATTGCGAGAAAATGAGGAACTTAGCTGATGTACTGGTAGCAATAAGAAATCTAGTAAGTTCTGAGGATCTTATGCTTCACATATTGAATGGCCTCAAAGTATAATATTATTATATAACTATTAATGTCACTTCAAGAAGTGAGGATTTTATACTTGAAGAAGTTCAGGTTCTTTTAATGAGTCATGAGTGTAGAATTGAGAGGATTAATTCTAAATTTTCCCTAGATATTGTTAAGTATTCTATGACAACAAACTATGCTGGAAGTAACTTTGAAAGAAATAGTTAAAATTTTGGACACGAGAATGGAAACTTTGGCCAAAGCAATTTTGGTTGAGGAAGATGTGGAAACTTTTACAATCAAGGTGGTGGTCGTGGTAACTTCACTAGTGGAGGAAGAGGTAGAGGTGGTAGGAGTGCAGGAAAATTGTCATGTCAAGTATATGGTAGAACATGCCATGGAACTTTGACATGCTATTATATGTATGACAGGAACTACCAGTTGCCACCAAGTTCATCATCTCGTTCATCTTTACACCAATCTTAAAATTTCAAAACACCAACTCACCTACTACAATGGTGGCCAGCTCAGATAGTATTTTCAGTGATCAAAACTGGTACGCAGACGGTGCTGCAACATACCAAACTTTATCAAACTTAAACACTTTCCACTTGGCGCATGAGTATAATAGTAAGGACAAAATTGGTAGTTGGTAATTGTAAGTATCTCCATATCTCTCATATAGGCTCAACGTTTCTCTCTGTACCCCATACTTCTATTATCTTAAGGCTAAAGTCTATTTTTAGGGTGCCTTGTTTCGAAAAGAACATTTTTAATGTCTCTCAATTAACAAAAGATAATTAATTTTTTATCACTCTACCTAATGCTCTTGTCAAGGAATTGGCAACTAAGAGGGTCCTTCTTAGAGGGAAGATTAAAGAAGGCTTTTATGAGTTCATGTTGCCAAATGAAAAGAGGATTGCTGCATTGACATCCCAAATCATTGATGCTAAAGTTGTTAATAAGCATTCTGTCAAAAGCTTTTATGATATATCTAGTAATAGTTCTAAGTTCGATTTAGTATTGTCTTATTCTTTCTGTTGTAGAATATTGAGTTAGAGTCATAAAAGTCAAGTAGAAATCAAAATGTTCACTGTAATTAGTGAAACTTTCCAATTTCAATTGTTGTAAACCTTCTGCTTATTCTGCAGCTTATAATAAAACTAGCAAATTTGACTCAAATGCATGTTCATTGTGTGACCTTCAACTACGGCATATGAAATTTGGGCATCCAAGTTTTAGAACTATTTCACAAGTGCTAAACCAGTGTAACATATATACTTCTAGCTCAACCAATACATTTTGCATAACCTACCCCAGAAGGGAAGAGCCATGTCCTACATCATTCGCTATCTGATTCACAGGCAATCAAACCCCTAGAATTAATATACACTGACCTCTAGGGCCCTGCACCTATATTTTTTTCTTGATGACTTCAACACTTATATACTTGGATATATTCTCTCAAAATTACAATCTGAAGCTTTCAAAATTTTCCAACAGTTTAAAGTCCTAGCTGAAAATCAATTCTCAACAACAATAAAAATAATACAATCTGATTGGAGGAATATAGAGCCTTGTAGACTCAAATGGGATTCAATTCAGACACTCTTGTCCTCATTCTCATAATCAAAATGATAGGGCAGAACGCAAACACATGCACTTAGTTAAAATAGTTCTTACAATGCTTACACAAGTTGAAATGACTACATCTTTTTGGCAGCATGCATTCCTAACTTCGACATACCTCATAAACAGACTTCCAACATCCATTCTTTCTAGTTTGTCACCATTTCGGGCTTTCTTTAACAAAATACTTGACTATAAGTTCCTAAAGCCCTTTGATTGTGAGTGTTTTCCTCACTTGCATCCTTATAATAAACATAATCTTCAACTCAGAAGTGATCTATGTGTGTCCATAAGTTATTCTCAAACTCATAAGGTGTATCTTTACCTCCATTCTTCTGGCAAAATATATGTAGCAGTAGATGTGATCTTTAATGAAACATCCGTCCCTTTCTCCACAGGCTTTCCAAACGTTTCTCAACATTAATCTAATGATAAAACATCTTCTCGTGTGAGTTTTCAGTTTAGCACAGTAAACTCTTTGCATGTGGCAACTCCTACTGATGATACATAATAAGCTCAAAGGCATTCTTCAACTACTTCTGAGAACATATTTATACTCGGTAATGTATTTATCCCTTCTCTCTTATCAAATTCAGATATTTTACATCAATCATGACACTGTCCCACTCATTCAAGTACCCTTTGCCAACTCAACCACAAGATCACAGTCTGGACACTCCCTCACTTCACCTTTAAAACCAACAGAACCTTCAACTAAACAAATACACCCATCACATCACATGATCACTAGATCTAAAACAAGTTCTCTCAAATCAAAAGTCCTTCTCACATCAAACCATTCCCTTACAATTGATCAAAGTCTGTCAACACCTATTTCAGTTCACCAAGCCTTGACATCTGCACCTTAGAAACAAGCTATAGACATAGAATATCAAGTTGTTATGATGAAAAATGTAGGATCTGGTGCCCTACAATCCTTCAATGAACATAGTGGGCAAGAAGTGGGTCTTTAAATTGAAATTGAATGCTTATATGTCAAAACAAAGCCACACGGCAAGGCTTGTAACTAAAGGATTTCATCAGACACCAGGGTTTTATTATACTGATACTTTATCACTAGTGGTTAAGTCTACAATAATCAGAATAGTCCTAACTCTAGCTGGCCAGTACACCAACTAGATGTCAACAATGCTTTCCTAAATGGAAAGCTTAAAGAATCTATATTTATGGCTCAACCACAAGGCTATGTTAACTCACTTTATCTAGAACATTTGTATAGGCTTAGAAAAGCTCTTTATGGCCTTAAACATGAACCAATAGCATGGTATGCGAGACTTAAAATCTACTTTACTTGCTTGGGGTTTTATCAAAATTGTATCTGATACTTTAGTTTTTTATTATCAGCAAAATTATACTTTTAGTATATATTGATGATATACTAGTGACAAGGAGCAATAATCATCATATTGAGAGACTTATTTCTAATCTGAATAAGGAGTTTACTTTAAAAAACTTTAGTATTATCCTTCACTTCTTAGGCATGGAAGTAGTAAGGACACAAGCCGGTTTTCATCTTACATAAGCTGGCTTTCATCTTTCACAAGCTGGTTACATCTCTGAGCTGCTGCAAAAGACTGATGTGACTTAAATTTAAGCTTTGTTGTACACCGAATAATGCTTCTGTTACGCTCTTTCATGATTCTGCCACACCGCTTTTTGATGTTACACTCTACAAATTTCCTAATTGGAAATCTTAAAGAATCTATTTTTATGGCTAAACCATAAGGCTATGTTAACTTACTTTACCCAGAACATGTGTGCAGGCTTAGGAAAGCTCTCTATGGTCTTAAACATAAACCAAGAGTATGGTATGAGAGGCGTAAATATGCTTTACTTGCTTGGGGTTTTATCAATATTGTTTCTGATACTTTAGTATTTTACTATCAGTAAAATTGTACTTTTAGTATATGTTGATGATATACTAGTGACAGGGAGCAGTAATCATCATATTGAGAGACTTATTTCTAATCTAAATAAGGAGTTTGCTCTAAAAAAATCTTGGTAATATTCATCACTTCTTAAGCATGGAAGTAGTAAGGACACAAACTGGTTTTCATATTTCACAAGCTGGTTACATCTCTAAGCTGCTGAAAAGGACTAGACTCAAGCTAAGCCTTGTTCTACACCAACTAATGCTTCTAGTACGATCATTCATGATTTTTCCACACCCTTTTCTGATGTTACATTCCATAAAAGCACACTTAGCGCATTACAGTACCTGATGTTAACTAGACCAACATTGCATATATTGTAAACAAACTTAGCCAATATGTTTAAGCACCGATTGATTCTCACAGGAAGGCATGTAAACGCCTACTTAGATATCTCAAAGGGTCAATTTATGATGGTATCCTTCTCAAGCCAGCATCCTCACTAAACATTGAAGCCTATAATGACGTAAATTGGGCTTCAAACTTGGATGATCATAAATCAACATGAGGCTATGCTATTTTTATGGGTTCTTCTCTCATCTCATGGTCTTCTAAGAAGTAACAAGTTGTTGCACGATCCAGTACAGAAAGTGAATATCATGCCTTGTCCAACGCCATTGCAGAGCTTATGTGGATAACTTCAATTCTTGCTGAACTGCACATTTCCTTCACTACTGCTCCTATAATGTGCTATGGCAACATGAGTGTTATTTCCTTAACTGCAAACCCTGTATTGCACGCACACACTAAATACCTTGAAGTTGATCTTCATTTTTTGCGTGATAAGTTCTTAGTAAGACTCTAGACATTTCGGTTTGTGCCTTCTCATGACTAGACAACAAATATTCTTACTAAAATTGTCCCTGAATCATGTTTTAACTTCGTCACAAGCAAGCTTTTAGTGGTTCTCACCCCCTTTCACTTGGGGGATGATAAGAGTGTTAACCTAGTTGACTTAATTACTTAGTTAGCCATGCATTTCATGCACTAATCACGTACTTTGTAATATGTTAATTAATTGATTAGACTACTGTTAATTAATAGTACTTGTTATGATAATTAAGATTGTTACAATTGAGTCTTATGGGTGTATATATATGTGTGAGAGATTATAGCCTTAGAGCTAATTATTGAAAAACTCCATTTTCTTCGGTCTCTCAAGCTCTTTTCTTCTTCCTTCCCTCTGTTCACCTCTATTTCCATGGGTCGTGGTGTGAAAATTGCATAATTAAAACAGAAACACCCAAAAAATTCGTACCATCTTTCGTTTTCATTTTTTCCTTTGCTTCCGAAGGAATTTTTTTTATAAAAGTGGAATTTTTTTTAAAAGCACCTTTAAAGCAAATGAATGGTTGGATAAAACTAAAAAATTGTTATATTATTATTTGTAAGGAGCAAATCTGAAAATAGATATAAATTGATTAGACTAAGTCTAGAAAAGTTTCTCCCTATGTACCATAGATATAATGCAATACTACATGTATATATATATATATATATATATATATATATATGCAACAATCAAATAAATAATAATGCTCCATCTCTTCAACTACTCGAGGTCTTTTTTTCAAAAAAAAAACTACTCAAAGAACTTGGATGCATGTAATTAATTTTTTTAAAGAAGATGTATGTAATTATTAACGAGGTATAATAATATCTACTAAGCCAAAGAATGGTATAGGTTACTTGTAGGCAAAGGCAAATTATTTTACCACAAATGAAGCTTGAGAAAAAAAAACTTGAAAGAGAGGAGATGATAACAAACGATGAAGTAAAAAGGGTGGCTGTGTACGTTTGAAGGAGGGAAAACCAAAACAAAACAAAAAAAATTAACAGGGGCTTGTCATATCCAATCTAGAACCGAATTAGAATAGGGTTTTTTTCTTTTTTCCCTAAACATTAGATATATAGAGTGATCAGTCTTTTAATAGCCTGATATGATAGGGATTGAACTAACTCCTCACACACAAGGACGCACTCCTCGGCCAGCAGTAGCAGCTACTTTTGCCAGAAGCAGCCGCCATTTCAGCTCTAAATCCTTTCAATCACTTTAAGGTATCAAAATTCAAAAACCCGTAAATAATATTAATAAATAATCAATGCACATTAATTAATTTAACAATATTCATAAGCAACTCGTCACATCATCACTCCTCCTCCAGCTGCTGTTGACAGAGATGACTGCAGCTGCAGCAGGTGGTGGTAGCAGTCAGCAGCCGTTGGCCTTTGCTCCGGGTTCTGATCCATGCACCTATTTTGAAGCTCCCTCAACAACTTCGGCACCCCACCACCGCCACCTCCGCCGCCTACTCCACTCGTCTTCACCAAATACCCAACCCCCCACACGTCTACCTTCACACCATGCAACCCCCTCTCCATTTCCGGCGCGTGTCTTCCACGCGCCACCGCATCACCACCCCCACCTTGTGGGTGCGGGTATATCTGCGGAGCACCCGCCGCCTCGTCGAAACCCGACAAAAACCATTCATCTTCCCTATCGTTCCGCCTCATAACCTTGTCCCAACTTATGTCCCTATGCATGAAGGATAAATCATGTAATGCAACCAAAGATTTGGTCACGTACTTAAGTGCCTCTATAAGCTGGTTACAATTAGTAGGTCTCAATTTGCACCCTCTTGGCTTAAAAACCAATCCTAAATCTTTCTCCCAAGCCCTAACAATATATTCAGCATGTGGAATTCTATGATCCAGGAAATCATATATCTCTTTCACCTCCCCCCATTTTCTTCTGCTCGAGAAAAACCTCGTCACGGTGTTTGGCGTCATTTCTATTACATTCCCATTCCCTAAATCCGTCCTTTCAAAATCGCTATATATCGGTTGAATGATCTTATAGAAACCGAAGCAACGATCTGCTAACAAAGGCAGTAGCCCGGCAATTCTATAGCATGGGACTAGGGCTTTGAGCCTCTCCGTCGGTGTGGATAGGTCTAGCGAGTACAAATCGGTTCGGATGACTCGATCCTGTGCTCGACTAAGCGCACAAAACGTTATCAAATATCCGACTGCGTAGTAACCTAATAAATAAGGGATTTCCATGTAAGTCCATAGAAGCTTTTCCACAATTGAATTAGAGGGATCAATTTGACCATCCCTTAGTTGGTCAGCCTCTTCTCCTCTCCACAAACATAAGTTCTTGATGAACCCGGTAACGTTCGGCCATTGATCTTGTAACGCTTGATCTTCTGCTACCGATGACCCAAAACCCGAGCCGGGTTTTCTAATAAGAACCATTTCTACACTGCAGAATTTGGACACGAGTCGATTGATGCAGTCGTCCCAAAGGCCAATATACGATTCACGACTGGTACTAGTAGCGGCAGTGATACTAGGGTTTGGTCTCAATAAAGGACTTAAGATGTCGTATGTGATTGCTCGACAATCCAACATGTCGGAGCTCGTGGTGAAGAAAACCTCTCTCCCTTGAGGCAAGTCCCGGTAAACATCACGGCGTAGAGGGAAGCGAAAGTCCTCCGGTGGTGGGTCTTGTAGGTTCCACGAGAGCTCGAACAAGCTCGGAAGAGACGACGGCGGCACCAGAAGACAACCCAAATAGTATTCAGTTGGGTCATGATATTCCCATAGTGGTGTTGCTGCATCATTGAAAAGTCAATACAATTTATGCATGAATAATATTGATAATTAACCTCATTAATGCGATGTTAATCAAAATTAACCAAAGGTGCATGCCAAGTACCTACTTAGTTAATAATGATTTTGAATCATAAAAATATCTGTCTCACTAATATTAACAAAAAGTGTTACCCACATATTCAAAAGTTCTCAATCACAAGCAAAATAGAATGCTGCTTAAGCAGTATTATGGTCTAATTTTGACTATTTTGCAAAATTCATACTTATCAGTGTAAAATCTAGGCTAACCTCATGTAGTATTAGCTTAACCACACGTATGCATGTTGTGTAACTACTTAATCATGATATTGAATTATCAAAATAAAATGTCTCACTAACATTAACAATTCATATAGAACACTAAAAAACAGAATAGTAAGTATAGAATAGAATTAATTGAAGATTGCATTTAATAAACATACATCTTACTGATGGATCCGTAAGGGGAAGTTGGAATTTCTCAGTGAAACCTGCCAGACATTTATGTGATCAAGTATTAATTATTTTTTTAGAAGTTGAATAATTAAAAAATAATTAATTATTAATTGTGTATTTAATTAAATACATGGTACCTACCAGAGGAAGTAGAAGCAGAAACAGATTTTCTTCTACCAAAAACCTTGACATTCTGACCAGGTAGGAATCTATCAACAGAGAAGCCCTTAAGAGGGCCATCTTCAAAAACTTCCAATGAGCAAGCAACCATGGAATCATCAAAGAAGGTGAGTTCATCTGCGTTTAAAAAGCTTGACCCTTGAATTCTGACCCTTCCTAATCTCTGATTATTATTATTATCACCTAATTGATCTTCTGACCATAAACTCACTGATTCTTCCCATGTCATTTTTAGTTTGCCAATTCGACGTATATTGTCCCTTGTATATAAAGAAGATGAAGTCCCTCCTGTACCAATGTTCATGTCATGGCAAGAATATTCTGAACCTAATGAGCCTCCTCCCACTCTACTAAACATTCCATATTGGTAATATGGCGGATCACCTCCTGACCCTCCACTCGGCACACCCAATTTCCTTGCCCTAGCTGCATGCACATTTATCATAAAATGAGAAGAGATCGATGACGTGTGTAAATTGATCAAAATTAAGCTTAGTGAACTTATGAGTTTTTAGGAAATTAAACAAACTAAACAAAGTTTTTTTTGTAGGAAAGTAAAAAATCATATTAAAAACGTATGTAGGTAATTAAATTGAAGTGCTTTAATATGTTATCTAAGTAAATAACAAATATTCCCGTAAATTTTGTTTTAAAATAATTCTTTTCAATTACGATTTAAGTAAAAGAAAATAGATTATGCAAACATGTTTAAATTTTTTTTAAAATGAGCTAAAATTATAATGCAACTTTAATAAATTGAAAAATTATAACTTTTAAGATCAGAACAATATTTGATATTAAAACACAGTTAATACTAAGAGATTTTGAATCATAAACTGGTTTTTGGATCTTTATTTATTCACATATAAAACAAAACTAAATACAATCCGGCCTAAAAATCAGTACCTGTTAGAGAAAGATCCTGATCTTCTCTGAAAGAAGGGGGAGGAGCTGGAAGTGCAAGAGGTCTATTAGAAGGAGGAGGAGGAGTAGCAAGAGGCGATCCAGTGCGGTTGTCCTCTCCAGAAGCAACTCTTGTCAGAGACGATGATCTAATCCTAGAAGCCATAAACTGAGAAAGCTCATCAAAAACTTGCTCATCAAAAGAAGCAGGCAACCTATGAATCTTCCTCTCATAAGGAGAAAGCCTAAAATAGCTTTTACCAACCAAATCATCACCACCTCCTCCTCTAATCTCCCACTCATAAACTTTCCTAAATTCACCTAACATGTTATCCCACTTCGTCCCAGCTGTTTTAGCATCTCTATTAACCCCATTCCTTTGAAGAAACTCAGACACTTCCCTGTCTTTATCAGCCCTTGTCTTCCCTCTACTTTGACTACCACTTGGTGATGACCAATCAGAATTCCCCATTACTTGGTACTGTGCCCTCCACGCCTTTGCTAACCACAACATCTCATTTGGCTTCCAAACTGGACTCACATATTTTCCTTTCCTATATTGGTGGTGAACTATTTTTTGATCGTTTTTTTGTCCTTGGAGATGGTCTGTGTCCTGTTGGCCTCCTGATGCAGCTGAGGCACAGGGGATTGGGGATTGTGAAGGTGAAGATGTTGTTGTGTCTGATGAAGAAGCAGAAGCAACTCCTGCTGCCATTGTGAGCTGGGTTTGTTGTTTTGGTTGTGATGAGGGAGTTGAGGGCAAAATAGTCCATTGTCCGGTAGTAGTGTATCTGCTTCTTTTGGGGTTGACAGTGTCAAACTTTTGGTCAAATATTGGTGGTGAAGAAGTTGTTGCACCACTTTGTACATAGAGAGGAAATGGAAGAGGAGCTAGGACAGGAGAAGATTGATCCTGGTGATGATGATGATGTCTTGTTTCTGAGGATGATTCATCTAATGGTTCTTTAGGAGAAGATGAAATTTGTTTTTGAGTTTGAGTTTGAGTTTGCTTCTTGGGTATATCTCCCTTGTCATCCATTTTTTCGGCTTTTTTTTAGATGGGCCCAAGACCGAAAATGGAGAACTTTTTTCTAGCTAGAAAAGAAAAGAATTGTTATAGAAGAACCAAAGCCATTGATGGATGTTCAAACTTAGTTTTGGGGTATTTGGTTAAGTTATAAAGATGGGATCTTTTTGTTTGTGTTGATGATGATGATCAAACTTCAAGGAGGGAGGGGGAGTAGGGTTTGAGTGCTTTTGAACTTAGGTAGCGGCTTTGTATCTAAAAAGGGAAGTCACAACCGACTCAACAAAGGAAAGGTACTGTAGTGTAGGGTTTATTATTATTTTATAGACACAGATCTAAAAGCAACGAGCAGTGTTACACCGACTGTGTAGTTGTGGTTTATTATCCATGAACTTCTTAATTATTAGTTTCTTAACATTTACATTGGACGTGAATATAAATAAATTTTGATTATATACGCTAAGCTTATTTTCAAATATATTTGTTTCCATAGTACTAATCTAACAAATTAAAATGATAAGGTAGATATTGATAGATCGTTTCGTTTAAGACTGATGTGAAAATTTTTCAGAATAAAAATATAAAAATATAATTATATAAAAGTTAAAAAACTAAAAAATTAAGGTTACTGTGTTCATAACATGTAAACAATAACATTATAGATAATTTTATATTACTCTCTAAATATACCTTTAAAATTTGTGATAACAAAGAAAACAAAGTTTGATACTTTAACCATACAAATCGTTGAAAATTAATAAGGAGTGTCAATCTAGCATCTCATCAATGCCACCAAAGCAGCTACCTGGAGTATCTAAGCTTAGTGAAGAAGAAAGTGAATGACAGTTACCTAGTTGGTTAGTTCTCATTAACTAATACTGTTATATTGGTGTAATTCAGTTTGTTTAGTTGCTAACTTTCTCTCTCGACTGTTTTAGTATAAAATGCTTTGTTCGCTTCTATTTTAGATGATGATGAATTATACAAGATTCTAGTTATTACTAAACTACAGTTTCTTCGTTCTTTTATGATATTAGAGCAATAAAGACAAACGTCCATGGCAGATTCCAAAACTAATTCGAACCCTACAACAAACAATAACAATGCAGCAACAAATATACATAGTACAACAAGCTCGGACTATCTCTTCATAAATACTCTCAATAGTGCAGTTTTAGTGAAACTCGATAAGAATAATTACGTTCTATGGAGATCCCAGATAGTGCCTGCAATTTTGGGAAACGAACTTGAAGACATAGTTTTTAATCCAGAAGAAAAACTACAGAAAAATCTTGAAGGAGGAAGAATGAATCCAGATTTCAAGAACAGGATGAGAAAGGACCAACTTTTGTTAAGTTGGATGAGTCATCAATGTCAGATTGCCCGAGCTTACTGTACAATTTCTTAGTTCTTTTATGGTATCAAAGCAAGAAGGACAAACGTCCATGGCAGATTTCAATGCCAATTGGAACTCTACAACAAACAACAACAATGCAACAACAAATATTACAACAAATATGCATAGTACAGCAAGCTCGGGCAATTTCTTTACAAATACTCTCAATAGTGCAGTTTCAGTGAAACTCGATAGGAATAATTACGTTTTATGGAGATCCCAGGTAGTGCCTGCAATTTCGGGACACGAACTTAAAGACAGTTTTAATCCAGAAGAAAAACCATAGAAAAATCTTGACGGAGGAAGAATGAATCCAGATTTCAAGAACTGGATGAGAAAGGACAAATTTTTGTTAAGTTGGATGAGATCATCAATGTTAGAAAGTGTTTTGTGCATAATCACACAATATTAAATATCTGTAGAAGTATGAAATTCATTAGAAATGAGTTATGCTAGCCAATCTAGAGCAAGATTAATCCAGTTGAGAGGAGCCCTACAAGGAACTACAAAAGGAAATTTGTCTATATCTGATTTTGTTGACAAGATGAGGAGATTTCTGATAGCTTGGCAGTAATTTAGAAACCTGCATCAGAACCAGAACTTATAATGCATAGTGAATGGACTTGAACCTGAGTATGATCTAATAATTGTGAGAATCACTTCAAGAACTGAGGAACTTGGAGTAGAAGAAGTGTGATTCCTACTGATGTGTTATGAAAGTAGGATTGAGAAGTAACAATCTGAGAAAGAAAATAGTGTCAAGATGAGTTCCGGCATGGTCACTAACACCGGAAACAAGAAGTTTTTTTGTGGAAACCAAAATTTCAATAATAATTTTAACCATAATCAAAATAGAAACAAGGGTTTCTCCAAGAATGGTCAATTTAAATTTTAAGGTAATATAGGCGGTTTCAATGGTAGAAGAAGAGGTAGAAACAACAATTTTGAAGGCCAGAGAATTGTGTGTCAGGTTTGTGCCAAACCTGGCAACTCTGCATCACTTTGCTACTATAAGTATGAAAGGGGCCAGACTAGAAACACACCTCAAAAAAATAAATTTTTAAGCTTAGATGGTTATCCCGGAGCTCATGGACATGCATCATTTATGGTCTCACATGCTGCTTATATTTCTCCACCTGATTCAATTCCTGATATGACTTGGTATGCTGACAGTGCAGCAACTAACCATATTACTTCTGATCTTAATAACCTTCGCCTGGCTCAGGAGTACAGTGGCATGGAAAGGCTTGTTGCAGGTAATGATAAATCTCTCCTAATCGCATGTAGGTTTAGCCTTACTTCCCCCTAAACACCATCCTTTAAAGCTAAAAACTTTACTTTGTGTTCCTGTAATTAAGAAAAACCTAGTTAGATTTCAAAACTAACTCAAGATAATGCTATTTATTTGGAATATCATTCAAATGTTTACTTTGTGAAGGACATGCTTTCGGGGAACCTGTTACTCAAATGAGTGCTTAAAGATGGACTATACTTATTGATTTGTCCTTCCCAACAATCTCCTTTTGTTTTTAGTGCTTATATAGAATCTGTTTTACCATATAACTCATGTACTTTACCTTTCAATCACAATAGTTGTGGAAAAGTTCAGTCTTGTTCTTCTTCTTGTCAAATTGCACTAGTTATAGTTGTTCAGGTACTAGTGATAGTTGTTTGGTTTCAGTCTGTAAAGATGTTTCTAATGGAAATAAAATCATTCCAATTTCCAATTACGTGTCTTTTCTCTTAAGCATGATCTTGATGTGAATAACCTTACTTTTTCAAGTATTAAAGCAGTAAAACCAGTTATTTTACACACCTCTATAATTGACAATGTGCATATATGGCATAATATGCTAGGTCATCCAAGTGACAAAATCTTGAAACATATTCTTAGCTTTGAAAACATATCTCTTCCTCATCACAAACCAGATTTTTGTAGTTCATGCCAAAAAGGTAAGAGTCATACCCTTCCGTTCCCAATTTCTCAAAATCACTCCTTAAAACCCATGCAACTCATTTACACAGATCTCTGGGGTCCTTCTCCTAGACTTTCCAGAGAAGATTTTAGGTATTACATAAGCTTCATTGATGATTTTAGCAAGTTTACATGGATGATTTTAGCAACTTTACATAAGCTTCATTGAAGCTCTCCAAACCTTTAAAATTTTCAAACTCCTTGTAGAGAAACAATTTAATACCTCAATAAAGACCCTTCAATTTGACTAGAGGGTGAGTTCAGACCTTTCCTTCATTTTTTAGAAGAAAATTGCATATACTTTAGGCACCCATGCCCTCATGTTCATTAACAAAATGATTCAATTGAAAGGAACCATAGGCATATCTCTGAAATGGAGCTAACCTTACTTGCTCAAGCCTCAATGGCCCTAGATTTTTTGTGGGAGGCATTTCAAACTTCTGTTCACCTTATAAATAGACTCCCTACTCATGTTCTCTCTATGTCTTCACCATACCACAAGCTTTACAATGACAAACCAACATATAACCTTCTTAAAACTTTTGGTTGCGCCTGTTATTCTTATCTCAGGCCATACAATGCACACAAATTTGATTTTCATATTGATTTATGCATATTTTTTTGTTATTCCATCAATCATAAATGTTATAAATGTTTACACTCTTCTAGGAGAATTTACAAAACTAGGAATGTAGTTTTTTATGAATATAATTTTTCTTTTAAGCAAGTGTTCATTAAATAGACAATTTCTTCTCCAAAAATTAATACTTCTTTCTTTCATTCATGGTCTCCCATTTTTCAATATTTGTGTCACAATACTCCTAGTCTTACAGATCCTCCAAGGTTCAACAATAGTCCATCTCTCAACATAAGTGCAGTAAGAACTCCACATTCTTCTAGTTCTTCACAGTAAACTAAAAATGAAGGTAATAAGTTTTTAACAGCATCTGGAGTTAATATTCAACCTGTACCTTTTAACCCTCCTTCAACTACTCATTTCCTCATCATTAACCTACCTAGCCTTAACAATTATGTTGTTCATGTTCTTGGTACATCTCAGCCTAAAACTATTCCAACTTCTGGTCACCCCATCGTAACCAAATTAAAAAATGGAATAAAGAAACCTAAAGCCTTAACCATTATAAGATATCCCTTATCTGTTACAACCTTACATATTGAACATAAATCTGTTAAGGAGGCTCTTATCAGCCCATAGTGGAAACATGCCATACTAGAATAGTATAATGCTCCTTTAAAGAACAAAACTTAGGTTCTAGTTTCTTATTCACCCTCTATGAATTTGGTTGGCAACAAGTGGGGGTTTAAGCTCAATATAAATCAGGATGGTGGTATTGGGAGACATAAAGCCAGATCAGTAGTTAAGGGATGCAATCAAATTCCAAGAATTTATTACACACATACTTTCAATCTTGTTGTTAAGCCTACAACCATTAGATTGATTCTTCATTTGACAATTTCTTTTGGGTGGGGTGTGAAGCAATTGGGCATTAACAATTCTATTTGAATTGTACATTTTAAGAAACTGTTTATATGACACAACAAGAAGGTTTTCGAGATGCCTCTAGACCTCAGTATGTGTGTAAGTTACAAAAATCTTTCTATGGGCTTAAACAAGCTCCAAGACCTTGGTATGACAAGCTGAAAACCATCCTACTGTAGTGGGGCTTCACAGTGCAACATCAGATTCCTCACTCTTCATTTACAGATCTGTTAGAATTATACTATTTTTTCTAGTATATGTGGATGATATACTCTTAACTGGAAATAACTCTTTTGTTATAGAGAAGTTAGTTCAAGATCTTAACAAGAATGTTTCTTTAAAGGATCCAGGGCGGATACATTACTTCTTAGGTATTAAAGTTTGAAAGAACAAATCTAGATTTTACCTATCTCCGTCCAAGTATGTTGTTGATCTCATTAAGAAGACTCATATGGAGGGTGCAAAACCTGCCCCCTCACATGTTCCCTTCAATGTATGTCTATGACCAGACCAAATATTGGTTTTATAGTTAACAAATTGAGTCAATACCCATATAAACCAACCTTACATATTGGCAGGGATGCAATAGGGTACTTAGGTACCTTAAAGGCATAATTACTACTGGTTTTCATATCCATCCTTTTTAGATATAAATTGGGTATGGAATTTGGATTACATATGCCTACATGGTTATTATAGGTGGTAATAAGATTTCTTGGTCTTCTAAGAAGCAGAAGGTGGTTTATAGTTCTAGTATTGAAAGTAAGTACATATCAATGGCTAATGCATCTGCTGAGGTGACTTGGATCTAAAATTTACTTTATGAACTGTCTTTCTCCTTATCTCAACCTCCAATTTTGTGCGCTGACAATGTTAGTGCCATTGCACTTGCTTCAAACCTTGTTTTGCATGCTCGGTCCAAGCACATAGAACTAGACATTCATTTTATTAGAAACAAAGTTCTACATATGCATCTTCAAATCATATTTGTACCCTTAGTGGATTAGTTGGCAAACATCCTTACTAAGCCTTTGTCAACCATTCGTTTTCAGTACTTAAAGTCCAAGCTCAAGGTGGTTAATACCTCCTTGAAATTTAGGGGGAATAATAAGGAGTATCAATCCCGCATCTCATCAATGCCACCTAAGCAACTACTTTGATTATCTAAGCTTCCTAGTGAAGAAGAGAGTGGATGTGAGTTAGTTAGTTAGTTGTCATTAACTAATACTGTTATACTGGTATAAAATGCTTTGTTCTCTTTTATTTTAGATGATGATACAAGATTCTGGTCATTACTAAACTACATTTTCTTTGTTCTTCCAAAAATGTCCATAGTTAAATGTCCTTTAATTCTTTCCTTATTTTGAAGCACGTTCTATTATGAAAATTAAAAATGACAGTTTAAGAATGAAAACAATAAGTTTTCAAGTGATCTGAAGCATAGTATTTGTTTAATTTGAAAATATTAGTTAGAAAATATTTTTAAAGTCTGTAACTTCTAATTACTTTTTATAATATAATTTTTACGATATTTTCTTTTCATAAGAAATGAACTGGTTTCTTGTGTATATTTAATAGTAAATTGAATAAAATTATAATATAATAGTTTCTTTGTATTTAAAATATGAAATTAATTCTGCCTATTAAGTAATATTTTGTTGCTTCATTTTCCTTTACTGAATATATGTTTTATTTATATTAATAATAGAATAAATCAGTCCCATACATGTTAAATGAGTAATTGTAAATCTACCAAATTTTAGACTTAAAATTTAATTAAGCAAGTGATGTACAATCATTGATTAGTTATTTTATGATTAGTTACTTATAGAATAACTAACTTACTAAATGAAAAGGTAAAAAATATCTACAGCCACGTTGATAAAGAGGACTTAACTAGGACTCGCGGAAAGCGGCAGAAAAGTAGAACTGAGTTACGGGCTTAAGTCGTAAGACACTCATGAACAGATGATCATCATCTCAAGAATGGGGAATCATCACCTAAAGAACGGAGAATCATCACCTCAAGAACGGCAGATCATCACTTCAAGAATGGAGAAACATTACCTCAAGAACATGAGATCATCAATTCAAGAACAGAGAACCATCACCTACAGGGGATCATCACTTCAAGAATGGGAAAGAACATCAGAACTGGAAAAATGGGTTTAGACCGAAAACCAAGTGACCATAATCAATTGGGTAAGCTGAATGACTCGGACAAGACAAATTGGCAGCCCACCAAGTGGTTATGATTGAATGGCTCGGAACCACAGGAAATCATCAAGTGGTTGTGATTGATTGGCGGCTAAGCGAGACAGATGAGAAATGAGAAAGGGTAAAGAACCCATAACGAGCAGAAAGAATCCCCACGAATGGGTATAATCTCCAGGCATAATGAGTGCCTCGTTTTATACTAATTATTCTAATCAAACCCATATAATTTGAGAATGCTATATAAGACTAATGTATTAAATGAATGGGGGGACATTCAATACAATCCAGGTATATATGACACATAATATTTACTCCTTATAATTTTTTACTCCTAAAATCTCTCTCTATCTTATTAATACTCACATAAGATTACTTTTACAATACTTTCCCCTTTAATCTTTGATTAGCGAAAAATCCTTTGCATTTTGGTGCTTCCGTTGAGAGCGAGAAAAAAGCTCAAGATACCTCCTACAAAACCATAAACATGCCTAGAACTAGATTCAACATGGATTTAAACGGGATGCATGAGATGGAAATGAGGAACACTAAAGCAATGCACAATGCATGGTAGAATGTGCAAGAGTAGATCATCACACTACAACAGGAACTTGCGAAAACATGGGCATAGATAAGCCAATCGGTGAATGACGTCAAACGGGAAAATGATGAGGAATAAGAGACCCACTCTGAGGGCAACCAACAAGACAGTAGGCACGAGGATCGCTAGAACAGTAGAAACATGTGACAGGAAGAAGAAGTCGAGTCACAAAACTTTATGAAGGAAACTACAGAAGAAGCTCGACATTCTCGAGTCATGTCAAAAGAAGCAATCGAAGAGTTGTTCGACCAAAAAATGATGGAGATAAGGAATCTCGAGAGTATGGGAAAAAATGACCTTAAATCTCTTATCTGGACGCCAGTACCCGTACCCAAAAAAAATTGTTGTGCCTAGGTTCAAATGCTATGAAGGGAAGTCTGATCACGTAGACCATCTTCGAAGATTAAGACAAGACATGGAGTTGTACTAACACGATGACAAGCAAATGTGCAGAATGTTCCTTACCAATTTAGAAGGGAAGGCTTTGAAGTGGTACCATTCATTATCGATTCACTCGATCACGAGCTTCGCTATTATGTCCTCCATTTTCATAGAACAATACTCAACGTACTGTACCATCATGGAAGACTCAGAACATCTAATGATGATCTCCACCAAGAAAGGGGAGTTCCTGCAGAAATACACTCACCGCTTCAAAGATGAAATGGTCGAGGTCAAGAACTACGATGACTGGTTTGTCAGACTGGCCTTCTGACGAGGTCTGGACCTAGAGTAACCCTTTTTCGAGGGCATGTTCAAGGAGAAGCCCCTTTCCATGGTGGAGGTTTTCCAATGGGTGCGGACCTATATTACATTGGAGGAAGAGAAAAGGAGTATGCGAAGAATCATTGAACGGAATGAAGAAGAATCCCAGAAGTGGGAAAGAAGTGTAAGACCTGAAGGAAGGAAGCATGAAGAAAAACAATGGATGGGAAGAAAGTCCAGTAAAACAGGAATACCCACCGAATGTGAGACTTTGATAGAATCCACCCGAGGTATAAAACCTACACACTGTTAACCATCCTGGTCACTAATTACTGGAGACAATTAAAGACAAACCTTGACTGAAAAGACCAATCGAGGAACCTAGATACAAAGATAAAGACAAAGTTTGCTCCTATCATAAGAGCAACATGCATTACACGCGAGATTGTTTCCAACTCAAAGATTATATTAAGAAGTTGATCAAAGAAGGATACCTTAGCCAATTTGTGAAAAAGATGTACAAAAATGTGAAACTGAGAAAGACGATCGAGAAAAAGATAGGAGGGATAATGGGAAATAGTCCATCAGGATCATCGACACGGTTATAACATTATCCGAGCAAGAAGGGACGAAAAGAAAGGAAAGGAAGATATACTACAAGTGGCCAATGTTAGAACGACTTTAGCATAATCCCTTAATAGGCATCATGAATTCACTGCTAGTGTTCAACGACTCCAAGCTAAAACACGATGAACACCACAACGATGCCCTCGCCATTTCAATACAAGTTGGCAACTTCTAGTTAAGAAGGGTCTTAGTGGACGATGGAAGCGCAGTAAACATCCTATATCGAGCACCGTGGAGAAATTACCCATGGGGGGTCAAAAGTTACAAGGAGCTTTGCAGCCGTTGATCAGTTTCCATGGAGCCATCAGCTACACAGAAGGAATTCTTACTCTTCCGGTGAGCGCGTATACGTTTAACTATGTGAGTGAGTTCATGGCACTAGGAACAACTTCCTCCTACAACGCAATCCTAGGAAGGACCTGGCTCCACAAATTGAAGGCTGTACTTTTAATGTTCTACCAAGAGATGAAGTACCCATCACCAAAAGGAGTGAAAACAATAAGAGATTCGTATTTGTTGCTTTAGAATCTGTAAAAAAAAGGCTACGGAGAAGACCGAAGGAAAAACCTGCAAATTTATAGCAATTACAGGAAAATGGGCAAAACGACCCATGATACGAGGCATGAGAGGAAACAAAGCCCATATGCTTAGAAGAAGGGACCCGGAAAATAATAGGTGTTGGCACCCGTCTCAAAATTGATAAAATTTATCAGTGAAAGCAAAGATAGCAGCAACGGCACAGAAGATTCCTTGCATTCTAGAAGAGATCATCTACCATAGATTGAACACGAATCCCGCTTTAAAACCTATGAAACAAAAAGAGAGAAGCTTCGCTCCTAAATAGAACCAAGTGATCAAAGAGGAAGTTGAGAAGCTCTTGGTAGCAGATTTCATCAGAGAAGTGAATTACCTTGAATGGCTTGCTAACGTAGTAATGGTACAAAAGAGGAACAGTAAGTTGATGATCTGCGTCGACTTTACTGACCTAAACAAAGCATGCCCAAAAGATGAATACCCACCACCTAAGATAGAACAAATGGAGGATGCCACTTAATGGCACGAACTGCTCAGTTTCATGGATGCTTACTCAGATTACAATAAGGTGAAAATGTTCTAACCCAATCAGGAGAAAACTTCTTTCATTATAGAGTACGACATCTATTGCTACAAAGTCACGCCCTTTGGTCTAAAGAACATATGCACAACTTGTCAAAGACTGGTAAACAAGGTCTTCCACAAATAGATCAGAAAGAATATTGAAATCTATGTTGATGACATGCTAGTCAAAAGTAAGAAGCGGGAAAACCACATTCAGGACCTTGAAGAGGCATTCTTTGTTCTAAAGAAAAATTCCATGAACCTAAACCCGGAGAAGTGCACTTATGGAGTGTCGACGGGAAATTTCCTCGGGCACATAATTACATAATGGGGAATCAAAGTAAACCTAGACCAAGTAAAGGTGGTCATAGAAATGAGGTCCCTGCGGAACCTTAAAGAAATCTAAAGGTTAACGAGAAGATGGACCGCCCTGAACAGGTTCATCTCTAGGTCAACGAACAGATGCAAACATTTCTTCTAAAGGTTGCGGTAAAACTCCGCGAGCGGTTGGAATAAGGACTATGAAGAAGCCTTTACCATGGTTAAGGAGTACCTGACTACCCTTCATTTACTCTCCAAACCTACTCCCGATGAGAAATTTCTGTTGTACGTAGCCGTCTTAACAGGGGAAGTCAGTGCAATATCATCAAAGAAGAATAAAGGAAACATAAACTTGTATACTTTGAAAGTAAAAGTCTTCTAGCAGTGGAAAAAATATATAAACGAATGGAGAAGCTAGTACTGCAGCGCGGAAGCTAAGGCCCTACTTACAAGCCTACAACATCAATGTATTGATTAATTCTTCCATTAAAAGCCTTCTACAGTCGACGGAGGCAAGTGAGAGAATAGAAAAATGGTCAATTGAGCTAAGCCAAAACGACATCAGTTACAAGCCTCGAAATTCAATAAAAAGACAGGCATTGGCAAATTTCTTAGTAGACTTCATAAAAGAGGAGGTTGAATGAGAAGCCCACCAAATGGGGGAAGATGGAGCTTGGAAACTCTTTGTGGATTGTACTTCGAATGATAGAGAAACAGAAGCAGGGGTGGTGGCACAACCTACCTTCGGGGAAATATTGGAACATTCCATCTCCTTAGAGTTCAATATGTAAAATAATGAAGTGGAGTATGAAGCACTGATCACGGGAGTATCCCTTCTACAGGATATATGAGCTAACTAAAGTTAAAATTTTATGTGATTTCAAGTTAATCGTGAAGTGGGTCATGAAGGAGTACCTAGAAAAAGATGAATAAATGGTAAACTACATGCAACGGGTAAACGATCTCCTGTACGCTTAAATATTATAAGATCCAGCAAATTCTGAGAACTGAGAATGGGCATGCTAATGCCCTGGCAAATCTAGGATCTTCATTACGCTTCCCTTACAAAGGAACTTCCCCGTATAAATTCTGAAGGAACCAAGTATCTCGCTCTCGTGGACTAACGTGGTTGATGTAGAAGTTGAACAGGAGCCCAGTTGGCAGGATGACATAATCTGCTTACTTGAAGAAAGAATGCTTCCTAAAGACAAACTACTTGCCAAAAAGGCGCAACAAAAAATTAACATGTACACAATGATTAATGAGATATTATATAAGAAAATTTTTACAGGACTGTAACTAAAGTGTCTGCAAGAAAGGAAGCCCAATATGTGCTAGCTGAAATTCATGATGGCATATACAGAAATCACACTGAGGGCAGATCACTAGCCCATAAAGTTATGAATGAATGATACCAGTGGCCCCGAATCAATGAGGGCGCCAAACAGTACATAAAAAGGTGCGACATTTGTCAGCGTTTCGTGCCCGCAGCAACAATGGCCCCCGGAGAACTCAAAATCATGGTTAGTCATTGGCCGTTCATGCAATAAGCCCTGGACATTGTTGGGCCAGTCTCCATGGCACCTGCCCAAAAGCCTTTTTTATTGGTTGTAACGGATTATTTCACTAAGTGGATCGAGGCTAAAGCCTTTGCCAGAATTCATGAGGAAGAAGTAAAGAAGTTCTTATGGAAGAAATTAGTATGTAGGTACTGGATCTCCCAGATCTTAGTATCTGACAACGAACTTCAATTCACTGAGAACTTAGTAAGGATATTTTATAAAGATCTAAAAATCACGAATCTCTTCTACACGCCTTACTTCCCACAGGGGAACGGGCAAGAAGAAAGATCAAACTGGGTCATACTTGAAAACCTGAAGAAACGGCTGGAATCCGCCAAAGGAAAATGGGTTGCAGAGCTACCCGCAGTCTTATGGGCATACAGAACGACCCTGTGAGCAACTACGGGAGAACCGCCATTTGCATTAGAATACAGAGCAGAAGTGGCCATTCCCGTAGAAATTGGAAGCCTTACCATCAGATCCGAGCTAAATGAAAAACAAAATGAAGAACTCTTAAAAAATAGTCTCGATGAACTAGAGGGAAGAAGGGAAGCGGCCCTGATCAGAATGTCCCATTGCAATCAGAAACAGAGATCTTATTTCTAGAAGAAAGTAAGGAAAAGGGAATCCCAAACAGGAGAACTTGACCTCAGAAAACTCTTCCAAATGGAAAGAAAGTTCGGGCCAACGTGGGAAATACCATACATCATCTGTAAAATAGGAGAAAGTGGTCATTACCACTTGGAAACATGAGGAGGAACGGAATTGCAAAAACCATGTAACGCAATTTATCTGAAAAAATATTTTGTATAAAAAATGTAAAAGATCCATTATAGTGAGACATCTTAGCCATGGTTTTTTCCCAAAAGGATTTTTTCACGTAAAAACAGTGGCATCAATCTTGTCCCTTCAGCCGAACCACTAGTAAGAAGGAACTAAGAGCACAAAAAAGTTCTTGGAAGGAGCAGTTCATAAGTCCTACTTCCAGAAGGTACTAAGGGCATAAAAAAGTCATCGGGAGGGGCAGTTCATAAATCCTACTCCCTGAAGGAACTAAGGGCATGAAAAAAATCCATGGGAGGGGCAATTCATAAGTCCTGCTCCCAAAAGGAACTAAGGGCATCAAAAAGTCATTAGGAGGGATAGTTTATAAGTCGTACTCCCTGAAGGAACTAAGGGCATAAAAAAGTCATTGGGAGAAAGTTCATAAGTCATACACTTAGAAGGAGCTAAGGGCACAAATAAAACTCTTAAGCTCTACTCTTATAAAAAATAACTGGAGAAGGAGATATCATGGAAGCAGGTGACCCTAATAAGCCTGCTTGCAATAAACGGAAAGAAAAATTCCAGCCTCGGCCGATGAAAAGTAGAAACACATAAAGCAGGTTAACATACTCTTGCCTAGACATTTCTTGAAATAACTTCTAAGTATTTAAAGGACTAAGTAGTTGACGATTTTTTTAAACCATGGAAACTATTAAAAGGAAGGTAACTCATATTTCTTATAGAGATTTATTAAAAGACAAGATTGATTGATGAACTTATACTAAGTGTCACAAAATGAAAGGAAATGATAAAAACATATTGGGGAAATGAGTCATTTTATTAAAAAGTGAGAAAATTATAGAACGATTAAAGGTCAAGGAAATGAAAAAAGTGTAGGAAAAAAGGAAAAAGATGCTAAATCTTCGTGTCCTATGGTGTAACATCAGCAACCGCTTTAGTGGTGGAAGCGGGAAGCACAGCCTCAGGATCAATGGGCTCATCAGGAATGGGGACCATCGACATACATGGAGGTTTATCAGTCTTGGCATCACGGTAACCCGCGTTGTAGGCCATCTGCTCATACTCATCAACCATGGCCTGATACTCGACCGAAAAACCAGCCTCCCGTTTACGCGTCTTAGCCAACGCATCCTCGGCCTTCGCCAGCTTTGCCTCGTTGATAGACAGGTTCTCTCCGCTTATCTCAACGATCCTTTTTTCCTCTCACAATGACCACTCGAGCTTTGACTGTTTAGCCATGGCTGCATCAAGCTCGAAAGTCTGACGTGCAACAACCAGTTGAAGATCAGTCTCCACCTTCTTGAGATAATCCCGTTCTGAGGCAACAACACCATAAGCTTTGGTGGTCTCCATTACCTTTCTGCTACAACCGGCTACCTCCTCCTTAGTAGTGTGAATATCCTCATGTACCCCGTTGTGGTAAGTCACAACCTGTTCAAAAGGCGTTAGTCAAAATTGGAAAGAGATTATGCAAGAAAAATAAAAAGACAAAAATACAAATACCTACGTACGTAATCCTCTTCGTCATACCTTCAAGAAATTAACATTAGCAGGAACTGGTGGAGCCGCGGGGTATCACCGCCATCTCTAGACACCCATCTCCTCAGACAGATGCGGAGAACGAGAGGAAGGGAAAACTGACTTCTTAGTGGGCGAGGGAGGAGGCGCGACAGTCTTCTCCACAACAAGGGAAGCTCATCACCAATGGGGGCAGGGAGATCAGCAACAAGGGTAGGGACATCAGGGACGAGAGGAGTAACATCCCTTGAAGCGAACCTGACGAGATGACGTTCCCTATCTTTTGGTACTTGCTCTTGCCAGTTACCCCCCACAGATTATTCCTTAGATGCTTCAACATCTTAAGCTCGTTGTATATAAAATAGAAAAGCACATCCTGTTCTTCTGCCTCCTTCTGTGCAGCCTCGCGTTGAGCCTCACACCATCTTTCTTCCCGAGCAGACCCCTCTTCTTCCCGCTCTGATTCTGAAGATTCAAAAGAGCTTGACCAGACCACTTGGCGGAAGGTCAGAACAAGGATTGCAATAGGAATGTCCTAAGGGACTTCTGTTGTACAAGATGATGGGACAACAAACTCGATAATCAGAACGGGTGCGACCGTAACTTCGATCTCTTCTTTGGGTCAAGAATATCTCTCCGGTCCCGCTCCAGACAATTATAGGTGACACGAAGTTGTGCGGCTACTTATTTTAGGGTAAAATATCTCTGGTTCAGATTCTTGTCTGGACAAAACAAAAAAAAAACAGGTTAGTATTTAGAAAAGATAAATGCAAAAAGTGAAACAATAAAACAGAAGCGAAAAATAAAAAGAAAGGGGAGATCCTGCTACTTACTGAACTTTCCCCAGATCCAGGGAATGGCCTAGCGGCCGTCGCCACCCCAGTTTCCACCTACAAGAAGGGTACCCTCGTTCAGCCTTTATCCCTGTTTGGTAGGTCAGTGACTAGTCCTCCCCATTTCTTACTTGTAGGGGGAGCCAAGCAATAGGACAGTCTACGCCCTTTCACTATATACATAATGCATATTTCATCTACTCCTATGTTTAAATTATTCCTCCTATTGAGGGCTTCAATCCCTAAAAGAACCCTATAAGCGCTAAAGGTATATTGGGAAGGGGCGAGATCGAAAGTACTAAAAAATTCTTGGAAAAGATGATAGAAATAAAGTTTTAAACCTAATGCTATGTCCATTGAGGCTAGAGAAATTTTGTATGGAGGATTACACGTGAAAGATTTAGGGATTCCTTCCACAAAACCACAGACTACGTCTAGCGAGAATGTGTCCCTGTGAAAGGCAAGGAAGCGGTTGAGTTCATTTTTATTTCTGAATATGAGGACAATGACCTTAAATGGATGTTCCTCCATTGCTACCAGGAAAAAAGATGTGAAACAGAAAAGCGGGAATAAGAGAAATAAAGAAGGCAAAGGAGGGAGGAAGGGAAACTTACAGAAGCTAGGAATGAGCGTGAAAAGAAAACAATGAGGGAAACCAATTGTTGGAAACTTTTCATAAAGTAGCGTGTAATAACTATTTATTTGTATTTAGTTATTTCTCAAACATTAGTATTATTGAATTTTTATGAATAAATTGAAAGTTTTATTTTAAATTGAAGTATTTTTATAAATTACTCAAGTCTTGAAACTTTCATTAACGAACGAAGAGTGAATACATTAGCATCACCAGACGAACTCTTATGAGAAAGTTCAAAATGATATTCACAGTCTTAGAATCGACTTGACAATCGAATCTGATTACAACTGTTAGATTGAACCAATGGATGCCAGTCATGGGGCATGAGAGTGGAGACTCATACGATTAGCCTAGACATGTCATGAACATGTTGAGTAGATCGGTAACAAATTAGTTTAGAGCCCAAAATCATTTACCTAGTTCTCAACCTAATTGTTACACCTTAAGGGTATTTTGATAATTATCTTAATCTTGAGGTGAATACGTAACTTGACTTAGTTAGTTGCAATCTTTGATATGTCAAATGAGTGAGTTCAAATTGGCGGGCAATCCCTCGACTATTGGGATTGTAATTCAATTAAGTTGGAGTTATTAATCCACGGATATGAAAATCCATGGTTGAATCGTGAAAGCAACAATATCACCTTATATTTTGTTGATAGGTGTATGAATAAATTAATATGGCCAGATATTCAATTAATTGAGTCATTAATTAATACTTGTGAATTGTTCGAGACAATTCACTATTATGTCTTTTTTATTCACAGACAATAAATGAGTTAAAGGAAATAATAATAAGAGGGGTAAAATGATAATTTTATATTTCACTCTTGTTACTGATATTCATGATGGGTGTTATGTTAAAATATTATATGGATCGTGAAAATAAAAAAGGTTTATTTACACCAACAGAAAAGTAGCTCGCATGAATCGATAGTTGATTCGGCATCGAACCTATAGTGGAACCGTACAATGTCAGCATTAAATAGGTCGGGAATTGATGGAGTCAAATTCACCAGGTATTTGAATCCTTAGCTTCGTTCATGTTGGTCCATTCGATTTCAGAAATAACTCATGAGAACAGGAATAGAAAAATGACGTAAATTAGATCAAAATGTGTTTTGGTGCCAAAACATATTTCCTACACCTATATGTGATTGGTGATGTCACTTAATTAGTTAAGTGTGATTATTTGTATTAAAATTAATTAGTTTATTATTTTCTAATTATTAGATAATTAGTCAACAAAAGTTAATTAATTGATAATAATTAATTAAATCTATCAATTGGATTGATAAATTTCGACAACTCTAACACTATGGAGATATAATGATTTTTCAGCAATTTGAATATATGGAGATGAATTTTCAAAAATTTAAAGTATATGGGTATATTTGTAAATATCAAAAATTGAATTTTATAAATATCTAATACGAATTTGATTACAGAGATATATATATATAGATCTCATATCAGACCCAGAGAAAAAGAGTTTTCTCCCCTCCCTATTTATTGCCGCTGAAATAGAGCATTGAAGGGAATATATTCAATTTTTTCATTCAATTGTTTTGAGAGGCCACATTCAAATTCCTATACAAAATTTTTGTGAGATATATTTCTGAAATTAACGAGTGGTTGTTGGTGGACGAAATTCACAAATCATTCTTGGAGTTCAAGTACGTGATTCAGATCTCACAGCTTGAAGAATATGAAGAACATTCGAAGGAATTCTGTCAGTTCAAAAATTCTCCGATACAAAGTATAGGTAAAAAAATTGTTTCTAACTTTATCTTCTAGTTTAATATCGTATATGCATAATCACACGTTGTTTGATTTTAAATTATTTAATTCGATTAAATAAGTTAATTGATTTTTTTTTTATATTTCACCCACGAACCTTTCGTGGTTCAAACTTATTTTTAGTTAATTATAAAACTAACCGATCCCAACACCAATGTGATATAGGCTACGGATGCCAAAATCAAGTTCAAAATATTTAATGGATTAGAAAGCGAAAAGATACCAGTTCTGAAAAAAGGAAGGGCGGGTGATGGTCGCATAGGGAAGAGATACACTGAAATGATTACTACCGGTCTACCTAAAAATGGGCAAGCCAATGACAACATGATAGCTAGAGAAAAGAAAATCTAACGGACAAAAAGACGCATGATGCGAGAACTATAAAATGAAACGACGAGTATGGGGAACAAAAAAGAAGACCTATGCGCACGTGTATCGCGATGAGATAAAGACGATATAAAGACATAATGAAATTTTTGAGGAGCATGTTAGCAACCTAGAAACGAGGCAATGATGATACACTATTTCATATTTAAAAGTAAATGACTTTTCTTGCGCAACACCTAAATATTTTGCAGAATAAAAGAAGATCCTAGATTGATAAAAGTGAGACAAAGATTGTCACTCTCCCAAAATTGGATGTGTGCTGAGAGCATTCATTGTACATCGACGAGCATCGTTGAAGAGCAACGGGGGGCAAATGAATAGATAAAAATTACCCACTGCCACGTGGATAAAGGGGACCTACCTAGGGCTTGTGGAAAGCGGCAAAAAAGTAGAACCGAGTTACGGATTGAAGTCGTGAGACACTCATAAACATATGATAATCACCTAAAGAATGAAGAATCATCACCTAAAGAACGGAGAATCATCACCTCAAGAACAGAGAATCATCACCTCAAGAACAGGGGATCATCACTTCAAGAACAGAGAATCATCACCTCAAGATCGGGGGATCATCACTTCAAGAACGGAAAATAATCACCTCAAGAATGGGGGATCATCACTTCAAGAACGGGAAAGAACATCAAAACGGAAAAAGGGGGTTCTGACCAACAACCAAGTGGCCATAATTAATTGGGTAAATTAAGTTACCCAGACACAACAGATTGACAGGCCATCAAGTGGCTGTGACTAATTGGTTCAAAACCACATGAAGTCATCAAGTGACTGTGATTGATTGGAGGCTGAGTGAGATAGATGAGAAATGAGAAAGGGAAAGGAAGTCATACCGAGCTTAATTTGAGAAGCCTATGTGAGGCCAATGTATTAAATGAAATGGGGGACATTCAATACAATCCAAGTATATATGACACATAACATTTACTCCTTATATTTTTCACCTCCTAAAATCTCTCTCTATCTCATTAATACTCACGTAAGTTTACTTTTATCAATACTTCCCCTTTTAATCTTTGATTAGTAGAGAAAATCATATACACTAATGATTGACATGCCACTTGAATATACAAATTTGATGAGCATAGACCATATGAATATATTGTTACACTCACAACCACAAAAAGTATCATGAATGCAACTCAAAATTTATCATTAATTATCTAACTTGACGTATACAAAAAAAATAATGCACTATTTGGTTAAATAACTTCTTTAATATGGTTGCACAATTTTAAGTTAAATGAGAATTGGTGAGTTTAAGGCAAAAGTGAGGATAAGTTAGTCTCTAAGTGAGATGTCCAAAACTAAATACTTTCAATTTTTCTTCAAATTAAACACGACTTTCCACATGTTTTTTGGAAATCTTCTTAAACACACACCTATATCAAACACTCTCTTATTTTAAAGCAAATTCTTTTATGAAAATGAAAAGTGAAATGTCAAAAATGAAAATAAAAAGGGAAAGTTTGGTTCATTTCACAGAATCATAATTGAAATAGGAATGAGAATGAAAATAGAATCATAAACATAATATGAACCATCCAATATTTAGTTTGTACAACATAATAAATGCATGGATAGTTAATAGAGTTCATTTCAGATTTTGTTTTACACTTTTTACAATGGAATGTAACAAAAATTGTTTGCAAAATTACCCTTAACTAAATATTGACTTAATTCAATAGCCGCATGTTAAAAAAAGTTATAGGCTTCAGCTTTTAATAAATTAAACATTAAAAAATTAGAGAAAATAGCTGCCTATCTTAAAAATAATTATAGGAGCAAAAAAGGACTAAAAAGAAGTTTCAACACACGTTATCTATGTTCCTGGTGCTGACTTTAATACGAATTTGAGGCCCTACATATGATAACGATGATGTGCAAAATGTAAATTAAGTAGGGTTAAAAAAAGAATTTAAATAGGATGATGAGGAATAAGAAAATGAATGAAATGAGAATTCTGGAGTTGGTGAGAAATGATGATTCATACCTTTCAAGGAATCACTGATTCCTCCATAGAAGACATAAGTAGTAGCCGAACATGGTAATGCCCATTTTCATTGCCTTCCATCCTTCATAACCATTAAGGAAAAACCACCTAGGGTGGTTTAGTATATCAGGGTATCTTGATACCTCTAAAATTGAGGGGTATCTTTATGCCAGACATCTCCTATTAATTTTTATATGATTTTTTTCAAATTAACCTCACTCCCTCAATTCATCTCTTATATATATATATATATATATATATATATATATATATGTTAAACAATGGGTAATTACCCAATATGACTATAATTTTTATTTAGAAATATCAATATGAATAGGTGTATGGTAAATTATGTGTTTATGACATCTTATATAGATGAAATTATTTATAATTTTAGCATTTTATATTAGTCCAATGGTAAGGGTAAAATTATAAATTGTTAAATTTTTATAACATTCTCTTACACATTCCATCAAAACAAATAAAATTATTTAACATTCTCACTATTTAATTTATTTTTTATTTTAATTTTATCTTTTCTCAATTGTCATCATTTCATTGTCTGATTTGTATCTTATTAATTAATTATTTCATTCTCAATAATTTTTAGATAAATTTACAACGTACCATTATGATATAGTAATAATTTAGTCATTAAAAATTAGTAAGCATGTAAATAAAATTGAATAAAAATAAACTCAAAAAGATTTTATTTTATCAAAGAAATAAATTAACAGTTATATTTTACTCTATTATAAATTAGATTTATAATTATATTTATAATATTTCCTTCCATATTCCATCAAAACAGATAAAGTAATTTAATATTCTCATCATTAAATATTATCATTCTCAAGTGTAACGAATAAAATAATCTTAACTTTTCGGACATATATTTTTTTATAATTATATTCTAACAATTTTATTCCAAAAATCATTTACTCGCAATTTTATACCAAACGACCTATAAGTGTTGAAGAGAATTGATGTATAGTATAATGTAATTTTAAAATGTTAAATTTGGAAATAATATTTTTAAGGTCTCTAGTTTCTATTTATATATATCAATCTCATACATAAATATGTTCTATGAGTAATTATAGAACCGCCTACTTTTATATCTATATTTAATTAATAAAGTAATGTGCCACTCATTAATTCATTAATATTATAAATGATTATTAACTATTAATAAAGTAATGTGCCACTCATTGATTTATTAATATTATAAATGATTATTAACTATTAATATTGATTAGCTAACTTATGAACTATTAACACGTTCCTTGTTATTATTATAAAACACTATTAAATACTATAATAAGTACTATAATGTAATTTAAAAATGGTTAGTGGTGGTATAAAAATCTTATATCACATCAGTTGTATGGCGGCATAAATTTTAAATTAAACAACAATTTAGTATTTTTAAGACAAAAGTGAGAATACATTTGTTCGGAAAAAAATTCAAAACATCCCTACTTTTATTCATAACTAGTAAGTTTTGTGCGCTGTGCACGTGATCGAGATCATTAATTTTTTAGTTTTTTCTCACAATTTAGGGTCATAATTCTTTCAAGTATGAAAGAAAAATCTAGCACTAAATTTTATATAGACACTTTATTAAAGTTGTGAACATAGATATTTAACTTTCAATCGGTGAATCAATTTTGTCTGTATCTATGTTGTCATCTTATTAAAGGAGTACACTAATTAATATAAATATGAGATAAACATGTGAAACTTGCTAAGTGTAATGCTATGTATAATAATACTAAGGCTAAGAAAGGTATAGAAGCAGTTTAGTTATAGTTGGATTTATAGCGTTATTCTCCATGTTGTTCATGCAGTAGTTTATCAGTTTTATTGCTACTGGTTTTGTAGCTTATTAACTCTTCATTTTGATTGTAAATAGGATGGTATCTTTCATCATTAATAATAATTAACATTGTTCAAGATTATGTCTTTCCTCTTTCATCTCTTTCATTCTTCTTTCTATAATCTTTCTTCTTCTTTCTTTCTTTGTGATTCTTTCATCACCATTATCATTTTACCATAATTCTCTTTATGGTATCAATGTCAACAATGACCAACATCTGAATGGACAACAATTCTACTGCAACCTCTGAAACTAAGACTCAAACTGAGTCTCAAACTTAAATTCAAGCACCAACTCCAACTCCTATCTCAAATGGTGTTGACACTTAACTTCACTCACCCATTTTTCTTCTCTCTAATATATGCAACCTCATCTCCATTCATCATTCCGTGCTATGGAAGTATCAAATATCATTTAACCTTAAGGCACATTAGTCTTGGGATAAATAGATGCATCAATGTCCTGTCCAAACAAGTTTATATCCAATGATAAGGGAGAGATCACAACAACTCTCAATCCAAAATTTAGTCAATGGACTACCCAAGATCAAGCCCTCATCACCTTGATCAATGCTACCCTGTAACTAATGGCCTTATTCTATGTTGTTGGATGCAAAACATCAATGTATGTCTGGAACTCCATTGCAAGAAGGCATTCTTCGATTTCAAGACCCAATATCTTATAATTGAAATTTGATATACAATGTCTCCAAGAAAAGAAGAAAGTTTGATTCATACATCCAAAGAATCAAATAAATGAAGCATCAACATGCAGCTATCTCAGTGACTTTTGAAGATGAAGATGTCCTTATTTATACATTCAATGGCTTGCCAGGTGAATATAATGTGATTCTAACCTCTATTAGAAGCAAGGATGGACCAATGACACTTGTAGAGCTTTATGTGTTACTCAAATTTGAGGAGCAGTTTTCAGCAAAAGCAGCATGAAAGCCTATTTCAAACCAGGACACTCATGGATGTACAAAGTTCAAACTTCAGCAAGGGAAACAATAGAGGCAAAGGCTTTAGACCCTTTAGGGAGTACATTCAATCTAAGGAGGTTTAACTCAGGTATATGAATGAGTTTCTTTAACAATCAATCTAGTCAATTTCCTTCCATTCTAAAAGCACCACCTTCACAAAACACTCAACCATGGCTCTCAAGGCACCAAAGTATAGTGTCAAATCTATAATAAAAACAGGTCACACTGCTCTTGACTGCTATCACATGATGAATTTTTCATATTAAGGGAAGAACCCACCTGCCACTCTTGTTGCTATGGCCACTTTGGTCTCTTAATCTGCAAACCAAGACCTCAAATATGGTTATCTGATACAGGTTGTAATCCTCATCTCATTCATGAATTAAATAATATATATTCTCTTCTTCTGAGTACGATGGGGAAGACAATGTAATTGTTGAGAATGGACAGACCATACCCATCACTCACTTAGGTTCATGAATCTTGACTATTCCTTCTCATTCATTTTCTTTACCTAAACTATATTGTATTCCTAATCTCTCTAATAATCTTCTTTCTATTTACAAGAGTTGCAAAGATAATAATTGCACCTTTTTTATGCATCTTATTTTTTAATTCATGACAAGGCATCGGGTCAAGTTCTTTACAAAGGCATTAGTAAAAATGGGCTATATCCAATACCTTCTTCTATACCAGTTCAACAAAAATCTATTAAAGATGATTTGATATATTCTCACCCTATCTTCTTACTCTTGGATTTTTTGCTTCACAAGCAGATTCATTTCTTTGTCAAAACTGAAGTTAAGTATCTCACATATCTTGTTCTTTACGTTGATGATATCATCTATATAAGTACTGATACAACTTATTCATGATCTTCAACTATAATTTGAAATGACAGATCTTGGTAGGCTTAAGTATTTTCTAGGATTAATATGCTTTAGATGTTCTCTTAAAATCTAGAATAATTGATGCTAAATCTTGTAGCTCATAATGTTCCACAAAATCTCCTCCTTATAGTCATGTTGGTTCACCTTTATCAAATATTACTGAATGTAGAAGCATGGTTGGTTCTTAAAAATACTTAACATTTACTAGGCCTGATATTAGCCTAACTCTTAATTGTGTGTGTCAATTCATGCATGCTCCTACCTCTGCTCATTACACTGTTGTTAAAAGAATCATAAGGAACATTGCAAGAACATCAAAACATGGAATCAACTTCAAGCCATGATTTGTTCATATATTTAAGCATTTAATGATGCTGATTGAGCAGGAGATCCATCTGATAGGAGGTCAATAACATGTTTCATCATTTTTCTTAAAGCTAATCCTATTTCTTGAAGTGCTAAGAAGTAACCTACAATTGTTAGATCATCAACTGAAGCCGAGTATAATTCTTTTATAAAAATAACTGCAGAATTAAGTTGGATAAGACAACTTCTTTATGATTTGCTTTCCTTTTCATCTTTACCTCCTATATTATATTGTGACAATACATCTGCCATTGCTATTGCTTCCAATTATATTTTTTATGTTAGGACCAAGTATGTTGAGATGGACTTTCATTTTGTCAGGGAAAGGGTTGTCAAGAAGGATCTTCAACTCAAGCACATAGAATCTCAATATCAGTTGGCAGATCTCCTCACAAAACCCGTTTTTGACACCTCGGTTCATCTTCCTTCGAAACAAACTGATGCCCTTCATCCCTGGCATTAGTTTGAGGGGGGATGTTAAGTGTAATACTATGTGTAATAATACTAAGGCTAAGAAAGGCGTAGAAGCAATTGAGTTATAGTTTGATTTATAGCTGTTATTCTCCATGTTGTTCATGAAGCAATTTATCAGTTTTATTGTTACTTGTTTTGTAGCTTATTAATGAAACTTTTTTTGGCACACCAGGAGTACCAAATCTCTCGGCACTTCACACATAATTTTGACACATGGAGAATAAATCAATGTCATTTTCCAACTCATACATAACCAACCTTCGTTTATGTTTATCCCAAATTAACTTTCACAATTATTTTTCTCTCTAATTTTATTACACTGAATTTAGACTCCACTATAATATGTAATTTTCTATTTGCTTATGAAATTAGGATTTACGTCTCATTTTGTTTGTTCTATGATGTGACTATGTTAGAATTTTCAATTATTATTTACGGGATTACTTAGAACTGTTGCGCTCGACAGTTTTGAATACAAACAGACAACAATGTGGTATGACTCAACCTAACGGTAGTTCACACTGCTCGATTTGTTTTGATTTTCTTAATATTTGACCTAACGATACATCCACATGAAATACCAAGACCTGATGATAGTTCTCTTCGCTCGATTTGTGTGAAGGTGAAATGCAATTAGTTGTGTATGAGTTGAAAAATGACATAGATTAATTATCTATGTATCAAAAATCTGTGTGGAGGAGTATCGAGAGATTCAGTACTCTTGGTGCACTAGAAATTTTCTTCTTATTAACTCTTCATTTTCATTATAAATAGGAAAGTATCTTTCATCATTAATAATAATCAACATTGTTCAAGATTATATATTTCCTCTCTTCATTTCTTTCATTCTTCTTTCTGTATTCTTTCTTCTTCTTTCTTTCTCTGTGATTTTGTCATCACCATTATCATCTTAATATAATTCTTTTATAAAATTTATGATCTTTGTACTTTTCACTATTTTATGTTATTGAATAATTAAAAATTATTTATTCTAATAACACCGATGCATTGAAAATCACTAAAAACACAATAAAATTTGCACTGTTTTGTTGATGAGCTTCCTTCCGTAAACATATTTTATTTTTGTTGGTCATGGAAATTTAAAAATCAGAAACTTCACTAACATTTTTTTCTTTCAAGGATATGTTCATGAATCTTAATAAACCACTTACAAAAAATGTTATGTGTATTTGGCATTAATCATGCATCTACATTTAAGAAATGTTGATACAATTAGTAATTCATAATTAGTTTTTCTTTGAATATAACAATATTACATGTACAATTGAGAAATCAATATTCAATTGCCATATCAAGTATAAAAGGTCATTTTAGGGATTTAAGTATAATAAGTAGATAATATAGTCAAAAAATTATTCTCATTTACTTGTCACTTTTAATATATTATAGATTAGTACGATATCATTAAAGTTTATTTTTCTTACATATGTATTTTATAATATAAAAAAATAAATTCTTATAGACAACTAACTTAGAGTAGTCTTCAATACTCGCATGCCACCTAATATTTTTCAAAGTGTTATTTGGAAAACTATACATTTTTTAATTTGGGTTAGAATAAATATACCCCTTTTCAAAAACTCATAATATTATAACTCTGGCCCACCAACTTGACGACAACACTTACAATCTTTCTCTTTTCTCATCATTTCTCTTCCCTTTTCAATGTAAATATTAAATCAACACAAATACCAACTTCACTATTTTAGCTCTCTTCTTTCATCTTCAACGAAGGTCACACTCCTCCACATCCTCATTCTTCTTCTTCTCCTCCTCCTCCTCCTCCTCCTCCTCCTCCTCCTCCTCCTCCTCCTCCTCCTTCTTCTTTAATAAGAGCTACTCTAGCACCCATTCTTCTCTTATTTTTTATGCAAATGTATTCATAACAAGCTACTTAAACCCTTCAAGTAGTAATTTTAATTCTGAAAGTAAGAAAAAATAGTTTTTGAAGGGTTCAAATATTTGTATCTGACTCCTTAAACGTTTTAAGTAGTGATTTCGATTCTGAAAGATTTTTTTTTTACTTAAATGGTTCAAGTAGTTGGATCTGAGTATTTGAACCCTTCAAGTAGTTATTTTCATTCTGAAAGTAAAAAAATTACTTGAAGGGTTCAAGTAGTTGTATTTGACTACTTGAACCCTTCAAGTAGTGATTTTGATTCTGAAAGTAAAAAAAATAATTACTTGAAGGGTTAAAGTATTTACTTTAAGGGTTCAAGTATTTGAATCGGATTACTTAAACCTTAGAAGTAATGATTTTGATTATAGAAGTAAAAAAATATTACTTGAAGGGTTCAAGTAGTTGTATCTGACTACTCAAAACCTTTAAGTAGTGATTTTGATTCTGAAAGTAAAAATAATTACTTGAATGGTTCAAGTTGTTCTATCTAACTACTAAAATCCTTCAGGTAGTACTTTTGATTCTGAAAGTTAAAAAAATTACTTAGGGTTCAAATAGTTGTATCTGACTACTTGAACCCTTCAAGTAGTGGTTTTGATTCTGGAAGTAAATAAAATATTACTTGAAGGGTTCAAGTAGTTGTATCTGACTATTTGAACCTTTCAAGTAGTGGTTTTGATTCTGAAGTAAAAAAGTTACTTGAAGGGTTTAAGTAGTTGTATTTGAATAGTTAAACCCT
Organism: Datisca glomerata; assembly: GCA_003255025.1. Lineage (NCBI taxonomy): Eukaryota > Viridiplantae > Streptophyta > Magnoliopsida > Cucurbitales > Datiscaceae > Datisca > Datisca glomerata. The sequence continues at coordinate 286,961 of QANY01008484.1, forward strand.
TCAAGTAGTGATTTTGATTATGGAAATAAAAAAAATAATTATTTGACACGTTCAAGTAGTTGTATCGGACTAGTTGAATCCTTCAAGTAGTGATTTTGATTCTGAAAGTAAAAGAAATATTACTTGAAGGGTTCAAGTAGTTGTATATGACTACTTGAACTCTTTTAGTAGTGATTTTGATTATGGAAGTAAAACAAATATTACTTAAATGGTTCAAGTAGTTGTATCTGACTATTTCAACCCTTCAAGTAATGATTTTGATTGTGGAAGTGAAAAAAAATATTACTTGAAGGGTTCAAGTAGTTGTATATGACTACTTGAACTCTTTTAGTAGTGATTTTGATTCTGAAAGTAAAACAAATATTACTTAAATGGTTCAAGTAGTTGTATCTGACTACTTCAACCCTTCAAGTAATGATTTTGATTGTGGAAGTAAAAAAAATATTACTTGAAGGGTTCAAGTAGTTGTATCTCACTAGTTGAACCCTTCAAAGTAGTAGTTTTGATTCTGGAAGTAAAAAATCACTTGAAGGGTTCAAGTAGTAGTATTTCACTAGTTGACCCTCAAGTAGTCAATTCTTGAATTAAAAAAAATAATTACTTGAAGGGTTCAAGTAGTTGTATCGGACTACTTGAACCCTTCAAGTAGTGATTTTAATTCTGGAAGTAAAAAAAAATATTACTTAAATGATTCAAGTAGTTGTATCTGACAACTTGAACCCTTCAAGTACTGATTTTGATTCTAAAAGTAAGAAAAAAATATTACTTGAAAGGTTCAAGTAGTTGTATCTGACTACTTGAACCATTCAAGTAGTAGTTTTGATTCTGAAAGTAAAAGAATTACTTGAAGGGTTCATGTAATTGTATTTGACTACTTGAACTCATCAAATATTGATTTTGATTCTGGAAGTCAATAAAAGTAATTACTTGAAAGGTTCAAGTAGTTGTATCAGACTACTTGAACCCTACAAGTAGTGATTTTGATTCTGAAAGTAAATAAAATTAATTACTTGAAGGGTCAAGTAGTCTTATCTGACTACTTGAACCCTTCAAGGAGTCACTTGTTTTGACTTCCAGTAGTTGTATTTGGCTACTTGAATCCTTCAAATATTGATTTTGACTGTGGAAGTAAAAAAAAGTAACTACCTGAAGGATTCAAGTAGTTGTATCAGACTACTTGAATCCTACAAGTAATGATTTCGATTCTGAAAGTAAATAAAATTAATTACTTGAAGGGTTCAAGTAGTTTTATCTAACTACTTGAACCCTTCAAGTAGTTACTTGTTTTGACTACCTGAATCAAAATCATTATTGAAGAGTTCAAGTAGTTAAATACAACTATTTGAATATTTAAGTAATTTTTTTATTTTCAGAATCAAAATCATTACTTGAAAAGTTCAAATAGTCAGATACAAACACTTGAACCCTTCAAGTAATTTATATTTTTTTACTTTCAGAATCAAAATCACTACTGGAAAGGTTTAAGTAGTTTGTTATGAATACTTGTGCATAAAAAATAGGAGAAGAATGTGTGCTAGAGTAGAGCTCTATTTGAAGAAGAATAAGAATAAAAAGAAGAAGAAGGAAGATGATGTGGATGAGGATGACATTCGTGGAATATGAAAGAAGAGAGTTAAAATAGTGAAGTTGATATTTGTGTTGATTTAATTATTACATTGAAAATGTAAGAGAAATTATGAGGAAAGAGAAATATTGTAAATAATGATATGAAGTTGGTGAAACATGAAAATAATATTTTAAATTTTTTAAAAAGAATATATTTTCTGACCTAAATTCTAAAGGTATAATTTTTCAAATAATTATTTTTCAAAAGCAAATGACAACAAACGAAGAAAAGAAAAAAAAGGTAAAAGTAAAAGAAAGGGGTTTTGTGGAACTGTCATGAATAGGACATTTCGGTTTATTAGTCAATTATCAATGCAAAAACCATGAAGAATGGAAATTGTGTGTGGATCTCTTTGACAAGTGAGTGAGAGAAAGGGGTAAGACGAGAGCATGATTTGGAAAGGACTATCATCATTGTACTGCAACTCTGATCAACGCAGCCCTAACAATTTTATTGCTTTTTTTAAAATTTTTTAAGCAAAATGTGTTGCTTTTAGTCTGAAAGCACTTATGGCGATTATTTTGAGGTGATATGATGTTATCAACTTTGTACATGAAAGGATCGTGATAACTGAAATCTAAAAATTGAGGTGCTCTGTCTGCCTTCACTATTTGAAAAAAAAGCTTCAAAAAAATGAAGACGTGAAAATTTTGGCTGTTATTAGTAATTAAAATCTATATACATGTTTTAAAATATCTGTAGTTTGAAACTTATTTTAAAGTCGTTGCCGAGGGTTTTCCAATGAGATCACGCATTTTGATTGTTTTGAGATATTGGTCATTGTTTTTGATCTTGTACTTGTGCATTTAGATTTGTTCTGTGTTGGTTATTGGTGCACAGTAATAACAGCTATTGTGGTGTTTAGCTTATAGCGGATTGTGTAGGTTTTGATAGATAGGTTATTTGTGTCGCGCTTTGGTTAGGTGTTGATTTCTTTGTTTAGTTTGTTTTGTGTGATTTTGATGTGAGTTTCGTATTGTATCTTTATTGCAGTATATTCATTTCAACGGAAACACTTACTGATAATATTATAAACGCGTTTTTCTATATAATTTTATTTGAAAAACAAGATATGTTTTATTGTTTTCGATTTTTCAAAAAAGAAACCCCTTATTTTGTTTGATTCAACCAATGAAACATTCTGTTAAAACAAATATTTCTGTGTTGTTCTTGTTTGTTATGAAAGAGAAATATGGGAAATCTTCCAGAGTCACCAGCGTATACTTAGGGAGTGAGTGGAGGAGAGTCTGAAAGAATGAGAGAGAGAAAGAGAATATACATTGGATTTGGAGGAAGGTGGAGATGTGGACTGCTCGATTCAATGGCTCTCTGCTTCAATGACTTTCTGCTTCAATGACACACTCTTTAACTCTTTGGTCTTCAGCCACGTCCTAGTTTGCTTCTGTCATTTGTCACTCTTTCTCTCTCATTAACATTAATTTTATTCATTTCATTACTCATCCTTTCACTATGTTCAAATGTTCAGAAATGGATACCTCATTCTAGACTCCTAAATTGGCACAGCTACATCCGTACTTTTAAGATTATAGAGTTTTTGAAGTTTTTCAAACCAAGAAACTTGATTTAACACACTTAATAAAACTAACAAATACAAATATTTTGAGTTAGTGTTATATCTTTAAGATTTTTTCCTATGTTCAAATATGAGCAAAACTCATTACTACTTTTTAATATTCATTAATAATATGAATTTTCAGCCAATAAATATTGAGGTATTTGACTATTAAAACAATTAAAATCAAACTATAAAAGTATTTTGAATGTAAAATTTATTTAATTTTCTCATTTTTTATAAAATAGTTTCTTATATCTCAACCTGGTCAAAAATCATTATCAAATCCAATAATAATTAGTATGAATTTTTTATCAAAGTCTACAAATAAATTAAAAATTGAGGATGTTATTACTCGAATACTAATTTAGATATGGGGGCTTAATCAATAAAACAAAACGAGACATAAACAATTATTTCATTGGAACCAATTTCTTTTAAGTATATTTAATAAAATTTATGAATTTATGAGGTTTTTCAACGCATGAACTTTTTTTAACACAATGACACTAATAAAATAAAAATATTTTGAGATGGTGCTTGGGGTTATTTGCATGAATATATTTTTTTTCATTTTTAGTTAGGATTTTTATACCCCTTTTTAAAAATTAAGAATTTTATACTCCTAACCCACAATTATCAACATCAAGCATGACAACTCTCTTTCCTCATCATTTCCTTTCTCTTCCCCATGCAAAGATTAAGTCAACCATGGTTGACAAGTACCCACTCTCTCACTCTTAACTGTCCTTTCAAGCTTCATCTTCAACAAAAAATGTCTTCTTCTTCTTCTTCTTCTTCTTCTTCTTCTTCTATTCTTCTTCTACTTCTTCGAGATATTGTGACCCATCCTTTTTCAGTCAAGTGGTCTTTGTTTTACTGCTGTCATAATAAAATCCACTACTTGAAGGGTTCAAGTAGTTGTATATGACTACTTAAACCCTTCAAGTAGTGATTTTGATTTTGGAAGTAAACAAAAAATATTACTTGAAGGGTTCAAATAGTTTTATCTGGCTACTTGAACCCTTCAAGTAGCGATTTTGATTCCGTAAATAAAAAAAATATTACTTGAATGGTTTAAGTAGTTGTATCTGATTACTTGAACCCGTCAAGTAATTAGTTTAATTCTGGAAGTAAAAATAAATATTATTTGAAGGGTTTAAGTAGTTGTATCTGACCACTTGTACCCTTCAAGTAGTGATTTTGATTCTAGAAGTAAAATTAATATTACTTGAAGAGTTCAGTTAGTTAAATATGACTACTTGAACCCTTCAAGCAGTGATTTTGATTCTGAAAATAAAAAAAATATATTACATGAAGAGTTCAAGTAGTTGTATCTGATCAGCTACTTGAACCCTTCAAGCAGTAAGTTTGATTCTGAAAGTTAAAAAAATATTACTTAAAGGGTTCAATTAGTTGTATCTGACTATTTGAACCATTCAATTAGTGAGTTGAATCTGAAAATAAAAACAAATATTACTTGAAGGGTTCAAGTAGTTGTATCTGACTACTCGAGCCCGTCAAGTAGTGATTTTGATTGTGGATGTAAAAAAATTATTTGAAGGGTTTAAGTAGTTGTATCTGATTACTTAAACCCTTCAAGTAGTGATTTTGATTCTAGAAGTAAAAAAAATATTACTTGAAGGGTTCAAGTAGTTGCATTTGACTACTTGAACTCTTCAAGTAGTGAGTTTGATTCTGGAAGTAAAAAAAAATATTATTTGAACGGTTCAAGTAGTTGTATCTGACTATTGAGTTTGATTTTGGAAGTAAAAAAATATTACTTGAAAGGTTCAAGTAGTCAGATTCAACTACTTGAACCCTTCAAGTAGTTAGTTTGATTCCTACAATCAATATTTCAGTGAGCGTGTGATTATTTGAAGGATTCAAGTAGTCATTTTTTACTACTTGAATCCTTTGAGTATTTTTTACTCTCTTGAAGTCTGTTGTCTAGTAAACTCGTCACTACTTAAAGGGTTCAAGTAGTGACGCGGACGGTGTAACTATAAAACTTTTCGAACAAATGAATCGTAACACGCGCAAGTCAATTTTTGGAGGGCATAACTTTTGACTCGGGGGATCCATGTGGCCCGTAAGATATCAAATCAAAGATTATTCAGAGATCTGTACTTTTAGAGGCCCATAATATGTTTCAGTCATAATTTTGGACTTTTTTATAGGATTCAACAGGTTTTGGAAGATCGATTGCTGGAAATCGTTCGTGATTCAACAATTTTTGGTAGTTTTTAGGGCTTTGTTGAGACTTCCGCTACATCAAGTAGTAATTTTATACTACTTAAACCCTTCAAGTAATTTTTTTTCCTCTTGAAGTTTATTGTCCAGTAAACTCATCACTACTTGAAGGGTTCAAGGAGTCACTTAGTGTATGGGTAATTGACTGACAAAAAACAACTAATAGAACTCTTCAAGTAGCCATAAACAACTACTTGAATATTTCAAGTAGTCACCTGGTGTATGGATAATTGACTGACAAAAAAATAATTATTTGAACTTTTTAAGTAGTCATGAACAACTACTTGAACCCTTCAAGTAGTCGTCTGCTGTATGAGTGTTGACTGACAAAAAAAATATTTATTTGAAGGGTTCAAGTAGTCATAAAAATTACTTGAACCCTTCAAGTAAAAGAAAAAATTTCGTTAAAAAAAATAAAGAGGTAGAAGAATAAAATATTATTAAATTGATTTGACATGAGAAAGAAAGAAAAATGATGAGGGAAAAAAGATATTGTAAGTCGTGGGTCTGGGGTATAAAATTCTTTATTTTCAAAAAGGGGTATAAAAATCCTTAAGGCAAATAAAAAAGGTATATTTATCCTAAAAGCCCGCGTGATAAATCTTAGTATTTTTTTCAAAGTCTATAAATGTTATGGAAATTAGGATATTGAAAATGACCTCATATGTGGTGTGGGGGTTTAACACTTTAACCTGACGAAGCCAAGAACTTATTTTAGTGGATTACATTCTCTTGTGATATCACTTATAATATACTAATTTTATAAATAATAAGTAAAAATTATTATATAACATTAAATTCTAAAAATTACAAGAATCACAATTGTCATTGATGGTTTTTTTAATTCTGAAATTGTTGCATCCTAAACACGAGGGGCGTGCTATTGGTAACTGTGGACTTGAGGGATTGCTCCCTCCAGGTTGCGGGTGCAAACTATGACTGTGATCCTTGTGCCATCGGCCTGGGGATGTGTGGTTTCTTACTTTATATGTGGTGCACTTACGCGAAACTCCTATCCGAGGGCCTGTGCACCACCAAAATTAGTCAAAAAAACTACGTTTAGGGAATCCAGTGCTAATCCAAAAATATAATTGTTACATAATTATTACATTCTCAATAGAATTACATACTTATTTTTCAATGTAAGAATCAAGAAGTTATTCATCTATTGATCTAATCTCAGCCAATTTTGTAATTGATTTTTATAATCTTCATTTGCATAAAAGGTCATTGATATTGTCAAATATGTGAGAGTTATGTGTAACTGACTAAATCTTATCATACCTAAGGGAATAGACTAGATCGATACCAATTTAAAACTTTAGGTAATGAGAAATTAAATTGTACGACAACAAGATTAGGCGACCCGTGTTTTGACTTAGGAGATCATTCTATGTTATTGTAGAAAAATGTCGAAGATGAAGATATAGTTGATAAATAAGTTGAATGAAATTACAGCTTTAAAATGATGAATGGTAGAGGTGAGATAATAGATTTCATATTATGATCCACATCGTCAATTAGTTAATATTTAATAACTAATAGAAAAAATATAAATTTTGTTAGATTTCAACGAAATCAATTGGTGTCAGGTGGAATACCCCAATAAGTAAATAAGCTCAGACAAATATATAGAATTACAGGAAAGATGACAGAAATAAGGAGAAGAGATGAAGACCAGAGAAAGGAGAAAGAAGGAATAAGAACGAAGAATAAACTCAAAGATTTCATTAACTAGAAAACAAACTAAAGAGAGTAACTAAATATTTAACAGTAAGGATCAAACGACTAGAAAGAGAAAAAGACAATCTAGCCCTTAACTAAAAGCTAACTAAATAAACTAACTGATACATAGCCCTTAACGTCCCCCCACAAACATATCGACAACTTGTCGATAAGTTTGTCCCTTAATAAACTAAATTGAGGAGTAGATAGAGGCTTCATGAACAAATCTGTCAGCTGATGTGAAAAAGCAAGATGCTTAACTACTAGATCATTTTTCATGACTTTCACAGCACAAAATGAAAATCAATCTTAACATGCTTTGTACGAGCATGGAGAACATAATTTAACGCTAGTGAAATGGTAGACGTGTTGTCACAATAAAGAATAGCAGCTTGAGACTGAAATACATGAAAATCATGAAATATCTGACTCAACCAACTCAATTCTGCTGCAATATTGGCCAATGCTTTGTACTCAGCCTCTGTGGATGACCTTGCAATAGTAGCTTGTTTCTTGACACTCTATGAAATAACATTAGTTACAAGAAATATCACGAACCATGAAGTAGACCTTCTGTCTGATGGATTTCTAGCCTAATCTGCATCCCTAAAGGCATGTAAAGAAAGAGATCCAGGTTTAAAAAGAATTCCATGATCTATAGTACCAAGAACACGTCTTATGATTCTTTTGACATCAGTAAAGTGTTATGTAATGGGAGAATGTATGAATTGATAGACTTTATTAACAACAAAGCTAATGTCAAGTCTAGTAAAAGTCAAATATTAAAGTGAACCAACTAAACTCATGTAAAGAGTTATATCAGGCAAGGGAGAACCAGTGTGGCTACATTGGGGAGATTTAGTAGAATTAGGAGACAAGCAAGTTTAGCATTCATCATACCAACTTTTAGAATCATATCTTTATCATATTTATGTTGATTAATAAATATTCCTTTAAATTTTATATGTATCTAAGGACGTAAGAAATATTTGAGATATCCTAAGTCTGACATATCAAAAGTATCCACAATCAAGCTCCAGGAGCCTGTTTTAAACCATAAAGAGACTTGTTTAACTTACAAATATAGTTAGAAAAGTCTTTATCTATAAAACCTTGGGGTTGAGCCATATAAATTTCTTCAGGTAAAGAACCATGTAAAAATACATTTTTAACATCCAGTTGCCACAATAGCCAATCATAAGAAGCAGCTAAGGAAAGAAAAATCATAATGGTAGGTTTCTTAATGACAAGACTAATGGTCTCACTGTGACCTAATCCAGCCTGTTGATGAAAGCCTTTGGTTACAAGCCTAGCTTTGTGCCTAGCAACAATACCATCTGGTTTATACTTTAATTTATAAACCCACTTGCATCCTACAATATTCTTATTAGGTGGTAAAGGAAAAATGGTCCAAGTATTTTGGGTTGTTAGGGCAGTGAACTCGTTTATCATAACCTAAGTCGATTCTGGACTTTTAATGGCTGAACTAAAGGATGTGGGTTGAGATGTAGTGTTCTTACTAGATAAACCAGAGGCCAGAAAAGCCTTTTTCTTATAAATTTCATACTTGGAACGAGTCTGCATAGGGTGTCTAGAGTGACTAGTAGTGTGAGACTATGGTGGGATAGAGGAAATATGCATATCAAAAGATAAAGCACTTAAAATATCAGGGAAAATATTATAATCATATCCAGACAAAGAACACAGATTGAACAAAATTATGTATCCCATCATTTAAACCAGAACCACTTAAAGCAGTAGAATCAGAAGCATTATTTCACACAGGAATAACAACAGAATTTAAAGAATCAGTAGAATTCTAATCATGCTCAACAAAATCACAGTAGTGTCTAAAAGAGAATGATCATAAACTAAACCAGTAGGCACAACAATATACGAACCAGAGTTATTATCAGAAGTTACAATAAAAGGAAGAGTTACAGTAGGAGAACTAGACATAGGAGAAACTGAATTACCTTTGTTATGAGATAGAGAATGAACTTAAGGCAACAAAGAATTATACCTGTTGTCGGAAGCATTGGAGCCAAAGTTGAAGAACTAACATCACTGTCATTAGTACTAGAGGCATAAGGACATTTCTAGAAGTATAAAACTTGTTGTTGAGCTAACATTGCTGTAAGTCATATCCTAAAAAGACACATGGAATAGATTTAGGACTGAACTTATTTTACATATATAGTCTTAGGCTTGGGTAACAAGTACAGCCAAAGACCTTTAATAGTTTATAATCAGACATCTTGCCAAATAAACATTCATATGGAGAGATATTATGAGTGACAGAACTAGCCATCTTGTTGATAAAATAAACAACAGTATTGAAACCAAAATTCCAGAAAATAGGGGGAAGGGAAGCATGATGTAAAAGTGTGAGACCTGTCTCCACAATATGCCTATGTTTCCCCTTAGCAACTCCATTTTCTTGAGGGGTATATGAGCAAGACTTTTGATGAACAATGCTATGTTCATATAGATAGGACCGAAAGGAAATACTGGTGTATTCACCACCCCCATCAAACTTAAGAGTCTTAATTTTAGTGGAGAACATGTTCTCAACTAAGGGTTTAAATCTTTTAAGAACACTAGGAACCTCAAATTTTTTAGAAATAGGAAATAGCCAAGAGTACCTAGACAAATCATCAATAAACACAACATGGTATCTATGCCCTAGAATTAATGTAGTAGGAGAGGGCTCCCACACATCACTATGAATAAGCTCAAGAGGATAAGTAGAGATAAAAAGGAAAGTTTAGACATTTTATTGGTAACACAGCTTATACAAACACACTGATCATTATTGGGCAGATTATAAGAAATATGAGCACTATTCATAACATGTCTAACTATATTGTGGTAGGGTGTCCTAATCTATTGTGCAGAGGAAATTAGATGACTTAGAACCTAAACAGGCAACATGAGAATGAGGCAAGCAAGATGGTATAGGGTATAGGCCATTTATGCTCGGTCCTCTATGCAGAATGGCCCTTATGACTTTGTCCTGAATATAGAAAAAAAGGGCATCAAACATAAACAAGCAATTATTTTTCAAATAGAATTTATGAACACATAAGAGATTAGAACAAAGATTAGGAACACAATAAACTTGAGAAAGTGGAAAATATTTGTTAGGAATATGAAGAATAACAGAACCTATATGAGAGGTAGAGAGGGCATGTCGACTGCTAATGGAGACTTATCCTCACCAGTGTACTTAGTAGGAGTGTAGAGTGTGCAAATCATGAGAAACATGGGTATTACACCTAATATCTGTTAGCCATACATGTGGATCAGTGGGGTGAGAGGCATGTGTTGAAGCTATCAGAGCATAGAGATTAGGATAGGGATTTCTTCCTTGGTAAGAAAAATTGAGACGATGGAAACAATCTATAGCATTATGTCCCATTTTTTGACAAATTTAACATTGTATTCTGTTGGTTTGAAAGAATATTGGTGCATTAGGAGAGAAATGTGTAGGGGATTTAAAATGAGAAGCATTCTAGGTGGGGAGGGCATTGGAGTTGGATGCCAATTTTGAGTCATTCCTCTCCCAAAATTGTTTCCGTCTGAGTTAAACCTATTGCCTATACCAGAGTTGAAATTGTTTCTGAAACCTCTCCTTACTGAGGTACCTCTGTTATTGGAGATAAAAGCCAGTAGGGTTGTGTTCGAGAAGATCGATTCTTTCTTTTTATGTTAAGACTCCAAGAACATTTCTTCAACCTTAAGAATAACGTGAAGTTCTTCAAGATTGAGAGGCTCAGCTCTGGTTCGAATGGAAGTCTTCAATGCTTTATACTAAGTTGGAATGTCTTTATGGTGAAAATAAGAATGTTTTCATCTTCAATGTGGACTTAAACTGCATACAATTTTTCCTTTATCTCCTTTCTATGATGAATATGCGTATCAATATTCTCTGTAGGCTTCTTGATTACAGACTGAAGATCAGATTTAAGTTATAAAATATTGGTGCGGTAGATGGAAGAAAATCTTTTTTCGATGGAGTCCCAAATTTCCTTCGATGTCCAGAAATCCACAACGTACGCCAAGGCCATTGGAGATAGGGTTGCGTTGATTAGAGTCAGAAGCGCTTAATCTTGTGTGACCCATTGTTCAGATTTAGGGTTCCTCTCTGTACTGTCACCAATCTTGATGAGCCTTTCTGGACATTTAATCGACCCATCAATATATCCAAAAACCATATGCGCCTTCAGTATATTGTTGAGATATGATACTTTCAGAGAATAAAGTTTGTCGAATCCAGTCAAATTGTAATGAGATTAGAAATGTTATAAAGGAGAAAAATAGGAGAATGGGGAGAAGTCACAGAACAAATTGGAGGAGTGTTATCACACTCTCGAGTTTGAGGAGACAGAACATATGGTTTGGGAACTAGTTAACAATTATTATTAAACCCCATGCAGAAGTCGTATTAAATAATATTTTTTACACCATCTATTAGGTTTTTGATAATTTGTTTAGTTATTTAGAATTTTGTCAAGTTATATATTTTTTAATTTGAATTGTTTTCTTTTGGATTTATTTACCCTGAATTAAAATTAGTGATAATTAAGTTTTTTCCAATTGTGATTTGTAAGGAGATTTTTCATATCCCTATATTTAAGGCAACTTCTTATCTTTATATTTAAAATGATAATTTTTATATAGTAATAAATCTTAATCTTTTAGCTATTATGCTAGGAATAAAATATTTATTATTTTTTGTTGACCGATTCATCCACTCCTTTTTTAATTTTGTTTTTAAACTTATAGATTTGTTCCTTTGATTTTTTTTTTACTTTTCAAACTTGATGATTTTAGTTTATTTTTATAATCATCGTTTGTTCCTGAAATTAATATTTGTTTCCAAAATAATTATTTATTAATGTTTGCTAATGGCATTCAAGTAGATATTGTTGGTGTTGATAGTGATTTCATCCATGTCAATGCAATTAGATGTTAAAAATCATTATTTTGTATGTGTGTAAATCATTTATCGATTATTGGTGTTGATAATGGTTTCATCCGCGTCAATATAATTATATATCAATTATCATTTTTTGTATATGTTTGAATATTTATTAATTTTTGGTGTTGATCGTGCTTTCGTCCATGTCAATATAATTAGATATTTATAATTAATAATTACATGTGTGTGTATTTATTAATTATTGGTGTTGATAATATTTTCATTTATGTCAATATGATTAGATATTGATTATCACTATGTAAATAATAATTGATTGTTCGTACTGATAGTGGGTTCATTCACGTCAATGTAATTAAATTATTACATGTGTGATGTTATTTGTTAGTTTTGTAATGGGAGAGAGTTATTTGAGCGTATCTCAAATAGAAATTTAAAATGTCATATTTTTTGCAAATTAAATCCAATGTCAAAATTAGTTGTTTAAATTCCAAATAGCAAATAAGTTAATAAAAATGATACTTAGGTTTCATAATCTATAAAATTTTGAAAATTTCTGAAAATGTTGACAAAAAATTTAAAATTTTGAAATATTTTCAGAAATTTAAATGTTTGACAGAAACTAATAGATATGTTCCATTATTTTTTGTTTTTTTAAACGTGTGGATTTTGAGTAATTTTGATAATCATTTTCTATTCTTGAAATTAATATTTATTCCTGAATTTAAAATCTTCTCAATGTTTTAGAGATATTTTTTTTTATATTTTTAGGGTGGTCAGAGAGAGATTTGCTAAAAGTTGTTGGCTGTTAACTTACGAGAGAGAAAGATCTTGAATGATTTGAGAGATATTTTAGAATTATACTTTTTGGTATGTCGTAAATGAAATAGTTTATTTAGGTGACATAAAACTTTTTCAGATTTTGCAATTTATGGGATGTAAATGTCTTTGGAATTGATTCTTAATGATTCGAATATACAATGAAGGGCATTTATAGTATATGAAATTAGGATATTTAGGATATATCAATAAACTTGACAAAAAAATTATGTTATAAAAATGATAAAAAAAACTAATTAGCTACTACAATTTTGTTTAATTACCTAAAAATCACAAAAAAAATGAGTGGTTTTGAAATCGACTATCGAGCTTTAGTTGTTCGACCCAAGCATGATTTAGTGTTAGGCCTTGGCTAACTCACATTGTGCCGTGTTTCCCTGTCACCCGAGCACATTGGGTTGGGCTTATTCAGGCTTGTGTCTGCTTGGTTAAATTTTTTTAAACTCGCAAAAGCCATGAACACTACTCAACAAATAAGATGTCGGCAATAACAGGGGGTGCCGACTCCCACCAAATAGAAGAATATGTAAGTGACAAGCCAAAACAGCGAGCCAGTGGGTTGCCTCATTACACCTCCTCATGATATGAGAAAATAAAGGACTAGAACCACAAGTGATGGACTCTTTACACTTCGCAATAATAAGACCCATTTCAGAGGCATTCACACCATTCGAGAAAAAATAAGTTAATAGCGCCACTAGAATCAAATTCAATAAAGCTAAGCTAAAAATTCCAACGATTTGCTAAGGTGATAGGTTTGATCCTGTAGAATCTTACCCATTTTTTCATTGAGCGAAAGATGCAAAATAAATCAGATTGATACCCCTCAAGCAAGACTAACGCTTCAACGATGATTGGTGACGGGCAGCCATCAAAATGCCTCAAGAAAGCCCTTCTGACCGAAGCGTTATTTTCCTGAATGATAACCCCAATTGCAAAAGAGTTCTTCCCCACGACCCCATCAACATTGAGTTTTAAACAACCGTGGGGAGGCCTCGACCAAGAGAAGGAACTCTACCCTGAAGAAGGCTGAGTCATGCACATATTTTGGGCCAAAGAGAACTCCTTGAGGAAGCCTTCAATCCACGGGATAACATCTACCACCTGACGATTTTGCTTCCCATGAAGAGAAGAATATCTCCAACTCCAAATTTTCCAGTAGGTAGCTATAGAGAAAGAAAGGTACGTGTTGTCAAGATGAAGGAGGTTGGCAGTAGCAAAAGTCGAGGAAAGACCAACCCTGGTAGAACTTCGGGGCCTCATGGGAAAAACTCAAGGGAGTCCCAAACCTTCCAAACAAACTTGCAAAAGAAAATTGCATGGGTAGTCGAGTCCATGGAACCACATCGCGGACAAACCCATCTTCGCTAATGTGTCTCCCATGCAGATTCCTCTTAGAGGGGATGATATCCAACGAAGTCCTCCACCCAAAGATTTTTATCTTGTTAGGGAGCTTAAGATTCCAGAGCCTCTTCCACCAAGAAGAATTACTTGTTCCAGTTGAGCAATTGCTTTCCTCTAATAAGGAAAAACCAATTTGGTAACCACTCCTAACCAAGTAAAGACCCTCGTTATCATAGTACAAGAAAATAGAGTCTTCGTGATCACCCGAAAGGATAGGTAAATACAAGGCTAGGGTAGACTCTTCCTCGGATAGAAAGGATTCAAGAGCATCCTCATTCCACTTTGCATCACTGATGAGAGAGGACATTTTGAACTATGGGTCCCCTTGGGGAGGGTAGGTAAGCCTGAACGTTGAGGGTCTAGAAAGCCAAGTGTTCTAGAAGATACGAACCCTTCTCCCCAATTCCAATCCGTCATCTGTAACCTTTTGAGAACAGCTTCCTTCCCGACAAGATACTTCTCCATAGGTACTCAGAAAATCAGAGGGCGAGAAGTAATTTGCCTTTAACACATGGATTAGAAGGTGATTCAACTCACACACTAATCTCCAATTATGTTTGGCAAGAAGGGCATGGTTGAAAACTATGAGAGATCTGAATCCCACTCCCTTAGAAGATTCTGGACTACACAATTTCTCCTGTGCAAGTCAGTGCATTATTCTTTGTTTATGAGAAGTGCCCCGCTAGAATTTTTCCATTTTAGAACTAAGCTCATTACAAAAGGCCTTGGGCAGGTGAAAAAAGTTCGTGGAATATGTTGGTAAAGCTTGAACCACGACTTTTCAAATGATCTCTGTCCCTCTAATAGAAAATTGCTTCTCTCTCCAATTTCCCATAAGAGATTTGTCTTTGGATATAATGAATCGAAGAGCTACTTTTTATTTGCCCCTATAATAGAAGGAAGACCCAAGTACTTCTCATGGAAGTTGGACCATCTCATGCCCATAAAATCAACAATCTTTTTCTTACGGCTTACTGGTGTGTTGGGAGAAAAAGTAATAACTGATTTGTCAAAGTTGATCATTTTTCCTGAAGCTCAGGAGTAAATGGATAAGATCTGATGGATGGCCTGACAATTTTTGTTATCCGCTCTAAAAAACCATACTATCATCCGCAAAGAACAAATGCGAGAGACACATGCCATTTCTACAAAACCTGGGTACTGAATCTGACCCTGCTCTTGACCTTTCTTCAAAAGGCCTAAAAGGCCCTCGACCACGAGGAGGAAGAGATAAGGGGAAATGGGGTCTCCCTATCTCAAGCCTCTCTGAGGGGTGATCTGCCGAACTGTCGAACCATTAATCACAAAAGAGTATGTAACCGAAGATATACACCTGAAAACCAGATATGTCAACTGAGCAGGAAAAACCATTTTCCTCATAATCAAAGTAACAAAACCCCATTCAACCCTTTCATACGCCTTACTTTTGTCTAGTTTCATAGCTAAGAAATAGGCCTTCCTCGATCTTTTCTTCTTAAGGGAGTGAATCATCTCAAATGCCAGAATAACATTATCAGAAATTAGTCTACCCTTAAGGAAGGCACTGTGAGATTTCAAAATAATGTCAGGGAGAATAAACTTCAACCTATTTGCTAGCATTTTGAAATAATTTTGTACATCATAGCACAAAGGCTAATAGGTCTATAATCACCAGCAGAAATAAGGTTTTGAATCTTAGAAATAAGGACAATAAGGGTTTTGTTTATAATGCCTAAATCAATACCATTATTCAGGAGTCCAGACATAATTCCGTAATATCCTTCCCAACAACATTCCGGTATTTATGAAAAAATAGAGTAGGGAAGCCATCAATACCTGGGCTCTTCAGGGGGTGCGTACTTTTGAGGGCATCTTTGACCTCTTACTCTGAGAAAATTTGAGAAGGATCCTTGTAAGAGCTTTTAGACACTCTATTGTCAACACACCGAGCTACTGCCTCCAGTCTAATGTGTCTGGATTTGTTAATGTGAGCAGGTCTGAGAAATAATTTTGAATCTAGGTACTAATCCTCTCTTTGGTGTCCTACCAATCCCCATTAGAATCCTGAATACCCCGGATGGTGTTTCGCCTTTTCCTTTCCGACGCTCTACAGTGGAAAAATGAAGTATTTCTGTCTCCAACTTGAAGCCAATCTGCTCTTGATCGTTGCTTCTAGAAAATGTCTTCATGATTTTCGAGCTCCATAATTTCCGTTTGAAGTTGTCTAATCTTTGCCCAATAATATCTATTGTGGCTGAATCAGTGAGGCATTTGAGCTTGTCCCTATTGTTTCGAAGCTTCTTCGAGATGGAACAGCATTTTTTATCTCCCCACGCACGAAGAGAAGACATGCACCCTGAAGTTTCGGGGATAATGGTGTTCACATTCCCCCCATTGTCTCTTCCCAAGCCCGAGAAATAACAAATTCACATTCATTTCCTTCACCAGATTTGCCTTAAAGTGACACCATTTTGAGTGATGCTTGTTACCAGTGAAAGGAGCTTCTTTGTCCAAGTGGATCAAAATTGACCTATGGTCCAAAGAGTTAAAGCCCAATGTTTCATACCAGGCCCAAGGAAAAAGGTTCCTGCCTACTCCAATCATAAAGGCCCAATCCATCTTTTCTTTGATGATGTTTACTACCTCTTTGTTGTTAGTCCAAGTGAACTTTGGGCACTTGTTATGAATCTCAGCCAAGGACTTTTGGATGGCCCTATAGAACTCTTGTAATTGGGTTTCACTCCTAAGTTACCCCCAACTTTATCAGTCTGGCACCAAATTGCATTGAAGTCACCACAAACACTCCAAGGGCCATCATAATTTTCTCCTAGTCTCTCGAGAAGATTCTACGAATGTTGTCTCAAATAAAATTATGCGCTCCTATAAAAACCAGTAATTCTCCAATGGGATCCATCATCCATGACCACGAAACCATCAATATGGCCCAGTGAATATGACCGAATATTAAGCTTGACATCGTTATTCCACAAAAGGGCCAGGCCACCCTTAAGCCCATTTCTACCAACTGCTAAACAGTTTCGAAAGCCCAATTTCATTCTAAGGTCATTCGTATCATTTTCAAGTAATTTTGTTTCCATTAAGAAAATAATGTCTGGGTAATTACTTTGCACTAAATTGTGCAAAACTCAGAATGCCCGGGGATTACCCGACCCTCAAGCATTCCAACTAAGGATTTTCATTGGGTACATCGGACCTTCTCTTCGATGCCTGTTGCATGGGATGATGCATCCAAATTACCGTCTAACATTTTATATTTTTTATGGGAAATAGTTTCAATACATTTTGCTTTCTTTTTGGGCTAACCAATAAAGAGACCCATTGGCTCCATGCTATTTGGACTCTCTATTCTTGGATCTATGCAAGTTTTCCTCCTGGCCCATTTCGTGAGCCTTTTTGGATATCACTGGCCTCCCCGGGATCAGTTTCTCTGTCTCTCATATGTAAGTCTCTGTTGTTAATTACCTCTTTAAGGGTAAAAATGTCATTGCAACCCGCTGTCTCTAAAACTACAACTTTTCCTCTATCCTCTGACACATGATTCCCTTCCCGCCTAGGAGATCTCATAGGCTCCTTGGAACCCGTCTCTGATCGCCACGTGTCTTTTTTGTTCGAGAAGTACCGAGCATGCATGTCATCATTTCCATCAGGCCTCCCTTCACGTCGTACATCCTCTGCACCCCTAGAACTTTTCCAACGTCTCATTGTTCCGTTAGAGAGCCTACCTTCGTCGCCTTGTTTTTCTGATAGGTATGCCTTATGCTTTCCCCTGATAAACGACCCGAGTAGATTGTGTGGGTTTCGAATCCCCTATTATTCCTTTCCGTTTCATCTGATTCTTGGGAGTTTGGGGTCGAACTAGTGCTAGAATGCCCCTGTTTTGGCTCCCTTGGTCCCATGAACTTATCCTCCCCAACTCTAAGACCCCTATCATACTGATACTCCCGAGTTTGACCTCCCTCCAGTTCTTCCATCTCTTTTTCATATATTTTGCAGTGTGCGTCAAACAACCACAATAATAACAAAGTCTAGCAGCCTTTCGTATTTGAAGTCAACCTAGTACACCTCATGTTTCCCCAATAGTCTTAACTCTATTCCCCTCCGTAGAGGTTTCTGAGAGTCAATCCTCACCCTTATGCAAATAAATTTTCCCCAGCATCCCTCACCTGGGTGTTCGTCCACATCAATAAATGATCCTACAAAGTTTCCTATCTGGACAACCATGGATGTTATCATGCAAGTTACTAGGAGGTTAAACACTTGTAACTAGAACTTAACCTTATGTATTTCTATTTCTGAGGGTTGTTTTAACGCCTCTAGTTCCCCCAATAACACCAACGATTTATCAAAATGCCAAGGTTTGTTTAGGAGAACTCTTTTTCGGTCCAGAAAGTGTTTAAAACAGATAATGAATTTATCTCTTTGATGGTTGCCCCTTTCCTTGGGTTCCAGAGCTTCAACAGGGTGGCTTTCATGACATTTTTATTGATTTTCTTTTCTGTAAGGATTTTCATGACTAAACAGAGATCCACATCCATCGAATCTTGAAAGATTGAGTCATCCACTTGAACCACGTTCTCTTCTTCCCCTATAAGGGCTAGCAATTTGTATTATCGCTCGACTTCTTCCAAACTAGGCTCCATAAATTAAACCCGAAGTGACCCACTGAAGAAAACTGTAAAAACTGAAGAGAATAGATGAAAAGCACAAGCCCCTCACCAAGGCTGACATGACTCTAAACCTAAGAGACAGACTCACTCCCACAGGGGAGAGAAAAATAAACCGTCCAGTCTCACAATTAAATATTGTGGTTGCCTGGTCGTTGCCTCAACACACACACACGCACACAAGTCTAATATTTATTATAAAAGATGACAAAAAATCATTTTTCAATTCAAACTATAAAATAGTTAGAAACTCTTTTTTTTTTTGCCAAAATGGCTGAAAGAGGCCGAAGTAAATATTTATTTATGAAAATTACATAGACGTAAATAAATTATTCCCATTATGCCTGTTTAATCCGATAATAAATTATGAGAAAATTAGAGGACTAGACAATATAGTAGACCATAATTAAATTTTTGTCATAAACTTTTAAAATTTAGATTTTTGTCAATTTTATTCAGAAACAAGAATATTAGCATTGAATTGCCCTAAATGCCCCTTCTACATTGACTTAGTAGCTTAAAAATAGGGAGTTTAAATTCAAGTACTATAATAATTTTAGATAGCAATTTCAAATGTTCTCTCTCACTCTCTCTCTCCCCCAAAATATCCACTCACTCATTTATATAGACATGTAAATACTTATTTGCATATAGGTAATTAATATATTTTAATTTTATTGTAAATGCAATGTGTTACAATGATTATAATTTTTAAGTATGCAAGTTTAATCTCTGTGTAATTATTGTATTAACGTGAATATAATGTCTTCATGAATTAATAGTATATGTTTTTTTTATGTCAATGAATATTTACATTGATTATATTTTATTGAATGACGTAAGTACTCAGTTAACGTATTGAGTTTGGCATATTCTCAATATAAATATCTAGTAAAGTACATATAAGGAGAATTTAAAATTTAAAAAATTAAACTACCTTGAATATATGAATAAACACAACAAGTAAAGTAAATTTTTTAAAAAAACCAAACACCAAAGAAGTCATCCTACAACTAAAATATATGAAAAATAAAAGGTTGAGATAGTTACCAAAAATATAGGAAGATAACTACCTTAATTAGAGATAGTATATTTAAAATTTATAAACATGAACTAGATAAAATATATTAATAAAAATAAAAATTAAACTAAAATAACTAAAAACGATTAACTACTAATATTTTAAATGTAGGAAAGCTAATTAGGGGGATCAGGGTAAGTTGGTCCAAGCATAAAAAATTAATTAAAAAGAAAATAAAAATGACAGATTTTTTTAACAATTTACAAAACTTGACATAAATCTAAGTAGACGTGTAAAAGTTGTTATTTGCTGTAATTTCTGATAAATTATTTACTCCGGATATTTTTGCAAAGAAAAAAAAGTTTTCTGACTATTTTTATGGTTTGAACTGAAAAATTAACTGTTTTTACAGTTCTTCCTATTTATTATAGATAGTTGTTTTCTTGCGTTATGTCTATCTTATACTGTATTTAAGCTTAGGCATTGAGTATCTTTGTGCCTGATAACTTTTCTCAAAACCAAATCCAAAGAGGTGTAACTAGTGATTGAGATTTGTAAATATTTATCCTAAAGTCAAAACAAAATTAAGAAAATGTTCTTTAATATGACTAATAATTAAGGCTTTAGACTTCAAGATAATTATTCAAAACTTACATGTAGAAACAGAACAAACGTGTGTGTTTGACATTAATTGTCAATATTTTCACATGATTCGATTTGTTTGGAACGCGCCATACTGACCATCTCACAAGCAGTCTTTCTTGTCCAACTTGGCCCCCAAAAGTCCAAAACATTGGAATAGTTACAATTCCCACCTTGTTCTTCTCCTTCTGCAGTGTGAAATAGGTATACATCTCATGCTAATGTGAAAATTATGCATGTTATGGAATTTGTGTAATTATTTTGCCTATCAGGTATGTTAAATTTATCCTACATCAAATGTGAAGAGAATCGACAATCATTTTACAAGTGTGATAGAAAACTTTACCTTTTAAGCACCCAACAACATAATAGAAAACTAAAAAATTAAGGAGACTCCTTCTCGAAGTCATAGTTCAAATCCTGGAAAACATAAATTTTCGCAGATGGTATGGACAGGAGAAAGTAAACCGTTATATGTCATGGAAAGAACAATATAAATAAGGACAAATAGAAATCATAATTAATTAAAATTCCTTACGCAATTTGAATACAAATGACAAACCAATTTGGTCTTCATATTCACACAAACACACACTATATATATATAATGACACCAATGGCGGATAGATATTGTATCATAATATTCAGTGAGAAGTAAATAAAAAAGAAGAGGCCAATATATATTAATGGGTTCAAAGAGAAATGCAGTCCTCATCATGATTTTCATGCTTCTGATATTCACTTACAAGGTAGCAGCAAGAAAGATGGTTGGCACTTCGACCCCTAATAATTTAGCTGGTAATATTAATTAGTTTGCTTTAATTTCCATTTGAAATAAATATATGTATTAAGGTTGGTTTTGGTTCATATAACATTGAAATTATTATTTTTCTTTCTGTAATCAGATTGCGGGGAGGATGGAAAGAAGAAGGAAATAATTATGGATGAAATGAAGAAATTAATCGGTGGCAGCTTTCAGATACTGCGGGCACAGGGTAAGGGTACCCCTACCCGTCGTCCCCCTCCCCCTCCCCCTCTGAGAGAAGATACACCTTGGAACGGCAACTTTCGGTAGTAGCCCATTAACAAAAGCTGTGATGTAAAACAAAACATGAATAATATTAATTTTAATGACTGAGACTCTTCTATTTCTCTCTCTCTAAAGTCCGTGTATATATATATCAAACTTAAGGGAAAGCAAGCATCTGTCTTTTTCTTTGTGTGAGAAACAGGATTGATGCATAAACTTTTTCTTTGAGATTTTTAGATATGTACATGTAAAAAGAGAATACTGATAATGGTAAGAACTTTAGCTTGCCACTACTGTCGTGCTTGGTCAAATGCACTCTATTAAGTTAGTATAAGATCGGAGTTATGAAATGTTTATGGACTTTTAGAGAGTAAACTGATAATTGTAAGAAGTTTAGCTTGCCACTACTGTTATGCTTGATCAAATGTACTCTGACGATTAAGTTAATATAAGATCGGAGTTATGAAATGCTTAAGGACTTTTAGAGAGTACGAGAGCAAATTCTCATAATAAAAATTAAGCTACGGTATTTCTGAGGGTCTTAAAGTTTTAATATGTTTTTATAAAACTTTGCATCTTTATCCTATATGACATACTTATGATTGTGTTGGATGATGTTTATCTTGTGAGATAAGGATATGCTTAGAGATCAGAATTAAACTATTTATCTTCTGGTGATAAGACTTATCATATAGGCTTACAAACTTGTATTGAGGGGTCCCCCTTGCTCAATTCTCTATGGTTATTAATGTCATAATGAGGATAATTCTATCAGGTTAGATGAGTCTCCAACAAATAAGGTAGAATGACGTCATACGATTAGCCTGATGATTTAATGAGAACATTGATAACTCGACTTATGGGTGACACAATCATGTCTCATTCATATGATGTCATATGAACTTTGGTGATGTCATGTAGACACTGATGGTCATTTTACGGGTGACACGACCATGCATATCTCATTCCACCTGATAATGTTATGTGCACTATGGTGATCAAACGTATGGGTGAAAAGACCATGTCCTCATTTGGCCTGGTAAAATCATACAAACTGTGATGACTTCATACGAACTTTTATGGCCTCATTTATGGGAATCATATCCATGCGTCGATTGGCCTCAACTAGAATTGGGTCTGATTCATACTAGGGAGTCTGATTGACTCACAGGGAAGGCCCATTGCATGATGGACTGAAATAAAGCATTAGTGCCCTCTACAAAAGTTATGATTGTGTCAAATTTTATATATTTCTCTATATCCTCCAATGGGAATTTCCCCATCTCCTCTTATTAGAGTTCTAGAAAATACTCATATTAGTGTTTATTATACTCTCCCACTATAATTCTTCATTACAATCACGAGAGTCAAATTTTCAGATGATGTCTTCTGGCATAGCTCATCAATGTTTTTTAATTGTTGATGAGTGTGTTTCATACTCATATTTTAAATAATATTAACTTTAATTTTATTGGTTCTTCGAGTTTTTTTGTTTGATTTAAATTTTCTCCTTATCAAGTATTAATCTTTTTAGTTCAATTTTTCATTCAAAAATTCCAACTTTTCGTCACTCTCAATTAGAATTAAAGTATACTTATTTTTAATATTTTAATATCAATCAATCTTGTGGACGATACTCTATTTTCATAGAAAATTTATTACTTGGCGATGATAGCGATACTTGCACTCTAGAATAATCGTAACAAGTTTTTGGCGCTATTGTCGGGGATTGATTTTATTTATTAATATTAGAGTTAGATATCCTTAATTTTACTTCAAGTCTTTATTTTTTATTTACGATTATTTACTATTTTGAATTTTCATTCATTTTCTAAGGTGTATGAGAAGATTTGGAAGTGAGAATTTAACTCCTTTGAATTTGGAGATTGAGCGAACTTATCGTCATACTAGAAAAGTGAGGAGATAAGCTTCTAAACAACCTCAAGAAACCATGAAAGATGTCAGATAAAATCCTGAAATTGTGAACAGGCCAAATAACCGGGAATTCAGGATTATGCTATGCTAGTGGTCAACGAGGCCGCGTCTTCCATTCAACGCTTTGTTATTATTACCAACAATTTTGAGGTTAAGCCGAATATCATTCACACGATGCAAGCAAATCAATTCAGTGACATGCCTACGATGGTCCAAATGTTCACAAATTTTTCTCAAATTTTGTGAGACATTCAAGCACAATAATGTCTCAACTGATGTAATTTGGTTGAGATTATTCCCATTTTCACTTCGAGATAAGGCTAAGAGTTGGTTGAACTTTTTATCAGCAGGATCAATCACCACTTGGAATGGACTTTCTAAGAAATTTTTGGCTAAATTCTTTCCAACAGCTAAAACAGCTAAGATGAGGAATGAGATTTCTACCTTTTTCCCAATATGATATGAAGTCTCTTTATGAAGCTTGGGAGATGTTGAGAGGATGCCCTCACCATGGACTTCCTAGATGGCTACAAGTCCAAACTTTCTACAATGGCTTAGAAAATTCAACGAGGACAATAGTGGATGCAACAACAAGAGTAGCTTTAATGGGTAAAACACATGAGGGGGCTTATGCTTTTGTTTGAAGAAATGGCTGTTAATGCCTATCAATGGCCAATGGAGTGTAACGTACTAAGAAAGATTCATGGAGTTCATGAAGTCGATGCTCTTACCGCTCTTACTGCTCAAGTAGATACATTGTCCAAGCAATTGAGCTCTTTAGCCGCCAATGCTAGTGCTATTGCTATTCATGCTTCACGAAAAGTTTGTAATTTATGCAATGGACCTCATCATAGTACTGAATGCCAAGCCGATAATCTTTCTACTCCTCAGTCAGAACATGTTAATTTTGTTGAGATTTACAGAAGGCCGAATAACCCATTGTCCAGCATTTATAACTAAGGGTGGCGAAACCACCCAAATTTCTCTTGGATGAATAGTCAGAATGTGATGAATACACCATTTGCTAATCAGCCTCATTTTTCTTTAGAAGATGCTCTTACCTAGCTCATAGTCAATACTACTCAATTTATGACAAGAACAAATGCTGTACTTCAGAGGCAAAAAAGAAATATTCAGAGTCAAGCTGTATCTATTCAAAATTTAGAGCTTCAAATTGGCCAACTGTCCGAAATACTCACTCAAATGCCATAAGGTTCTCCACCGTGCAACACTGAGAGGAATCCAAAATGAAAAGTAAAGCCATTACCCTTCGCAGTGGCAAGAAGTTAGCAAAAACACAGAAAGCCATTGTTGAAAAATCTCAGCCAATTGAAGCAAAAGCTGAGACAATGGGTGCTGATCTTGCCAACATCTTAGAAAAGAAAGAAGGTAAGCCTAAGTCAAAGCTCTTTTCTGATAATCCTCCACCATATGTTTCACTTATTCCATACCCTCAGTGGTTTCAAAAACAAAAATTGAACAAGCAGTTTTCTAAGTTTCTTGATGTGTTTAGAAAACTACAAATAAATATCCATTTTACTGATACTTTGGAACAAATGCCGAGCTATGTCAAAGTCATGAAGGATATTCTCCCAAACAAGAGAAAGCTATAGGAGTACGAGATAATTGCATTTACTGAGGAGTGTAGTGCTATCTTGCAAATTAAATTGCCTCTGAAGTTAAAGGACCCTGGAAGTTTTACTATTCCTTGCACCATAGAGAATTCATATTTTGAAAAAGCTTTATGTGATCTTGGGGCTGGTATCAATTTGATGACGTATTCAGTTTACTAGAAGTTAGGTCTTGAAGAAGCTAGAGGAGTATGAGATAGTTTCACTTATTGAGGAGTGTATCGTTATCTTGTAGAATAAATTGCCTCCAAAGTTAAAGGACCCTAGGAGTTTTATTATTCCTTGCACCATTGAAAATTCATATTTTAAAAATGATTTATGTGATCTTGGGGCTGGTATCAATTTGATGCTATATTCAGTTTAAAAGAAGTTAGGTCTTTGAGAAGTTAAGCTCACGACGATATCTTTATAGTTAGCTGATCGGTCTATCAGATATCCATTGGGGATCATTAAGGATATTTTGGTAAAGGTGGATAAATTTATCTTCCCAGCTGATTTTATTGTTCTTAACATGGAGGAAAATCAAGAAATTTTAATTATTCTTGGTAGACCATTTTCAGCTATGGAAAGAACTCTCATTGATGTGCAAAAATGGGAACTTATTCTCAGAGTGCAAAATGATCATGTAATTCTTAATGTCTTCAAAACAATCAAACACCCAAATGATATGAATAGTTTTTTGCTGGTGGATAGTACAGAACTTGGAGAAGGTAAACGTAGACACCTACCATTTATAGAAAAACAATCAGTTTTAGACCTCCACCTTCGGTACACCTTTATGGGAGAAGCATCCACTCAACCTGTCATTATCTCTGCTTCGTTAAATGGTGAACAAGAAGATAAGCTACTGAGGGTGTTGAGAAAGCAACAAATGGTCTTAGGCTGGTTGATTGCTGACACAAAGGAAATTCTAAAGTCAGTGGATAACAGGTGAAGCCTAGATGATCATTATGTCAGGTTGAAGACATTAAAACAAGCGTTACCAGAAGGCAACCAGATTTTATTTATGTTTTCTCATTTTTTTATTATTTTCTTTTGCTTATTTTATTTTTGTTTTTCTTCAGGATTTTATTTAAAATAAACTATGGACGAATTTGGCTCATGCACCACTTTCCCCTCATTTGGAGAGAACATGAACAATGCGGAGAATGATGAAGAGATAGCCCATCATTATTCAGAGAAGTCCTCTCCACTCACTCTATTTACATGTTTTCTTTTAATTGAGGTCAATGAAAGTTTTTAGTTTGGGGGGGGTGGTGGCCTTAATTAAAATTTTATTTTTTTTGGCGTTCTGTTGTAGACAACACTAACACCTATGGTGAGATTGGTTTTGAATTATTGATAGCCTTAAAAAATGATGAATTTGTGTATCCGTATGTGTTTGAATCAATTATTGATTTACATTTCATTAGAGAATCCTGAAATATTGAACACCTAGCCTTGAGCGTTTGATTATCTTTTTGCTTAGAGAATGTTTATGTGACTTAAGAAATTATTATGATCTCATAAGAACTCTAGAACCAATTAGATTGTTTTTTGAGGTGAAATTATAGGATACGCTTCACTTAGGACATGATTTAGGCCATCTTTGGATTGTTTGAGCTTTTCAAGCCAATCTGTGCATAATTATTTTTCTAGTCATCCCTGTTGAACTTAAATAGCCATATTTTTGTATCATCCATGACGATTTCACAATCTTATAAGAAGTTTCACCTAGTAACCCTTTTTACTCATAGTATTTGGATGTTCTAGAAAAATACTTAGAGCTATGACAATCTGGGTGGATGAGAGGAGTTTCGGTATAAAAAAAAATATTGTGAATAAGTTTGATTTCGTAGCCTCTTGGACTTGAGTGAGTAAGCTAGAAGGGGTGTCTTAACACCTAATACCCTAAAACCAACTAGTTTGAGAGTTATTAGCTGAAAGCTCGTTAAGGAAAACAAAGCTTAAAGAAATCAAATTAAAAAAAAAAGGAATGGTTGAGCATTGTTTATAATTCAAGTGGTGGAATGACAAGTTTGAGGGTATTACAAGATAAGTTGAGTTAAGCTCATTGATTTCTAGAATGCATGTGTGACTATGAGTAAAGATTGAGTTGAAATAATATCATTTATCCTACCCTAAATCCTAACCATACATTACAAGCCTACGAAAGTCCTAATGATATGAAGTTTTGTGGTTTGCCTACATTAGGGAGAGCGATATGAAAAAAATAGCTTGTGGAGTTCTACTTTATTTATAGATTAATGAATCCACTTTTGCGAGATTTGGTTGCATAAACCCTTTTAAGACTAAGAAGTTGGATGGCTTAAGGCAACACACACCCACTCTGGATTTTTCAAAGTGTAATGTAAGTTAGTGTTTGTGTTGAAACTCTACATGATCACAATTCAGAAGTTTTTCTTGAGTTATCACGATTTTGAAATCTCTGAGTCATGTTTAGTTAGTCAAAATATTTCATCATTTGATCCGTAGTTTTGCTTAATTAGTGTTAAATGTTTTCTTGTTTGATTTTTTATTTTAGTTTTGCTCGAGTACTTGCAAAAAGTTTTGTTTGGGGGTATCTGATGAGTCTGTTTCACACTCATATTTTAGATAATCTTAACTTTAATTTTATTGATTCTTTGATTTTTTTGTATTTGATTTATGTTTATTTTTATCTTGTAGGTTAGATATTCAAATGCATTTGGCTTGATTTTGAAAGATTTGGAAGGCAAAAGTGTGGATAGAATGAGAAAAAGACAAATTTTAGATTTTTTTGCTCCAATCCAATCCTTGACGAACTCTACTGAATAAATATAATATTAGGTCTTTTAGAGGACCTTTTTGGGATGTGAGAGGCAGAAGAGAAAGCTTTTGGGAGAGGAAGCAAAGATGTATCCAATCGGGAGACGGATCTTAACTTCAATTCATCCTCAAATCTAATTTTTTCTTCACTTTTCCTATATGTTCATGAATATTATTAGGATGTTTTCTCATTCTAGTATGTTCTAAATTTCTTATCTAGGGCTATGGCGTAGCCAAACCATGATTGTTCATATATTTTGATTTTTAATTCAATTGATGTTTATTCAGTATTATTGAGTGTTATAATCCGTTTTTAATGTTTATGATCGTTTGACTAACTATTGCATGATTTTAGATTTAATTCTGAGGCTGATAAGTGATGATTAAATTTATTATTTGTTTATAACCCCATGATAATTTCATAAGTTAGAGATAATTATGGATCTAGTGTAGCATTTATAGTATCTTATGTTTCATGACTTTCAATTTATTTACTCTTGACAGAGATGTGGGATTAATAATTTTGATTCATTATTATCGATACTTGAGAAATATTGATAATTATATAAGAAAATTTGGTGTCAATAATTTGATAAACATTGATTGATTGAGTTTAGAATTTAGACCATGTTTGGTTTGGTTAAATCGTAAATCCTAGAGCTTTTAACTAATTATATTTGAATTATCTCTTCTTATCAAGTATTAATCTTTTTAGTTTAGTTTTTTATTCAAAAATCCCAACTTTTCATCATTCTCAATTAGAACTAAGGTATACTTATTTTTAATATTTTAATATCAATCTATCATGTGGACGATACTCTATTTTCATAAAAATTTTATTACTTGATGACGATAATGTACATTTGCACTCTAGAATAATCGTAACAAGTTTTTACTATCTCATTTATGGGAAACATAGCCATGCGTCGATTAGCCTCAATTAGAATTGGGTCTGATTCATACTAGGAAGTCTGATGGACTGACAGGGAAGGCCCATTGCATTGTGGATTGAAATAAAACAAGCCCATTGCATTGTCGACTGAAATAAAGCATTAGTGCCCTTTACAAAAGTCATGATCGTCTCAAAATTTTTATATTTCTCTATATCCTCCGATGGGAATTTGCCCATCTCCTCTTATTAGAGTTCTTGAAAATACTCATATTAGTGTTTCTTATACTCTCCCACTATTATTCTTCGTTACAATCATGAGAGTCAAAGTTTCACATGGTGTCTTCTGACACAGTTCATCAATGTTTATTAATTGCTTCATTTGATCAAACTTCTAAATAACTTCTTGACGAAGGCACATCCACATAGATATTATCGAGATTTAATATCTAAACTGAAGTTAGCTTTTGGTTCAGCCATCGTGAGTTTGAGGGAGTATTATCATAAATACATAAGTACATTATTTTTTAGTAGTGATTCACTCATTTACATTGTACTACACTTATACTGCATTGTTCTACACTTGGATTATGATTGCTTCTCAAGTCATCTATAAACCATGCCTTGTGCATATTCAACATTGTATAATAAGTGAGGTTGATTCAAAGGTTTAAGTCCATCTATATATTTGCCATACTCAATGTCATTGTAGAGGTCGAAAACACATGGGTCCAGACCTCGACTCGCAAGTTCAAATGTCATCAAATTAGTCTTGGACTCAACACAGATTCAGTGGTCCGCTATCACTACTACAATCTTGGTTTACAATGACAACCATATAATATAATGACAGCTCTCTAAAACATGTCAAAGAAAAATGGTATAAGGCGGGGTAATTTGGATAAGATGACAGTACAAAAATTAGTTGTCATTAATGTATTATCTACTAATTTTTGGGTTTCCATAATAACTTCTTATAATGACAGTGCAAAAAAAACCTGTCATAGTTCTATAGTATAAAAAAATTACTAATTACCCCAAAGTTCATTTGATTTATGAAATTATCATCCCATTTAATCCATCCTAAACCTTAATTTTACTTTTTACAGTGTTCTTCTTCTTTGGCAGTGGCGAGTGGGGATTGGCGATTCCGAGAGTAGATCGCATGCTAGGCGAGCTTCACGACGACTTCCAAGCGAGGTTCGACGGTGAGATCTTACGGTAATCTTCCACGGCGGCTTCCAAGCAAGGTTGATGGTGAGGTCCTACAATAATCTTCTACGGCGAGCTTCTGTGGTGATATTATGGAAGAATGTAAATCGCATACAAGAGTTATGCCCTTAGTTGAGTCATTTGATGTAAAAGGTGAGACTGAGATGACTTATGTTAGTAATCATCTAGATGGTACATGGCTTGATATATGAATTGAATTTACAGGTACATATAAATTTATTGCTTTATCTGAATTATTTATCGTAATTGGTTAGTTGATTTTATGTGTTTAGATTTCTTCAATTACTGTGATGAGATAAATTATCGCTCTATCTTTTTAGAAAGCTACCATTTGATGCAAAACAGTGCAAGGACAAGTTTATCTCTTCTATGAGGTAAGGTTGGTAACAACTTTCATGTCTACTTTATCAACTTAACTTAGAAATTCTACTTTATCAACTTTCATGTGACTAATGTTGCTTTTATAGGATGTGTCGTTGAGTTGTCTGCTAGTTCAAGGGTGTAAGCTTAATTGATCAAGTCATGAAAGTTGATTTTAATATGACATATTACCTTTTGGAGGTAATTTTTTTTTCTTTTGATTGACTAGTGATACAAGTCATGAATGTGGAACTATGTTTAATATGTGGTTTGTAAAAGATAATTGAGATGGTATTTTCTTTTGGCGTAGTTACCTTTTAGTTCGGATCATTTATCCGTTGTGAGACTATTAAACTGATTATCTCTTTCTCATCGATAGTTTACTATCTCTCTAGGATATATATAAAGTCTCACATATCATACACATTTCTATCAGTGAGGGATTGCAACATCGGGGCTACCATCATGAATCTGTCCAGTAAACGTTTTATGCTTTCTGAATATGTAGCCAACACTCGATATTTTATCAATTAGTAGTTTTTGGATAATGAAACTTATTTCTCAAAATGAAACGTTTTTATAGTTTTTGGACAATGTCTTATTATGAGATTATTGTGTATGTTGTTTGTTAGTTTTACGATTTATATTATTAGTAGGGGAACTATCTAGGATTGATATTATATATAAGCAGTTGAACTTTCTAGGATTTATGATTTATGTTATTGGCAAGAGAACTATTTAGACTGAGATTATATATGGCACCCGAACTATCCAGGATTTATGATTTATATTATTGGCTGCGGAGAATTGAAATCAAAACTTTTAAGCTTTTTTCCTAACACAGGTAATCCCTATCATCTATTTTATCCATGAAGTACATTACATAATGAGGAATCGTTGCCATCTAATTGTTGTTCGTGGTAGATTAGATGATGGAGAATTTATATCATTGTAGGTACTTTTTATGACGGTTTTTGTTTTAAAATAGTACAAATGATAGTCCAAGAGATGCCAGTGGAATAACCATTGTAGATAACGTATTTTGTCCAGTTCAATATTTTGAAAATACATATTTTATTTTTTGGCACATATGCTAGTATAAAACTATGTGTTTGATTTGAAAAATAGCTCATGGACTAAAAATGCGTTTCATCATTTCTCATTAATATCCACGTAGTGTATATTCGTTGTTTCCATTTCCATAAATAAAAATAGAAGTGTTTGTTTATTTTTCTTCATTATTTTATTCTTAATCTTGAGTTTTTAATCCAATGTCTTTATGGGTTTCTATATTTGTTAATGAAATATTTTTGTTATCAACTCAATCAATGAGGATATTGATAAAACCTTTGAGGGGTGCAAATTAACTCAATGTGAATCAACCATTTAATATGTTGATAGTGTACATTCTCTGCAAAAATCCACTATGATAATTTCTCATACATAAAAAGTGTATAAAATATTATGTAGAGAGTTAAACATCTATATGGATAAAGATTATACAAATATTAAAACTTTGAATCCATTTTTAATGTTCTCACAAGATACTTTTTTTTAGATCTTGTTGTCATTTTCTATATTTGATAATGAAATATCTTTGTCATCAATTCAATCAATGAGGATGAGAATAAAACTTTTACGTGGTGTAAATTAACTCAATGTGAATCAACCCTTTAATAGATTGAAAGTGTATATTTTATGCAAAAATCCACTATGATAATTTCCCATGCATAAAAAATGTGTAAAATATTATGTAGAGAGTTAAACATCTATATGGATACATATTATACAAATATTAAAGCTTTGAATCCATTTTTAACGTTCTAAAAAGTTACTTTTTTAGATCTTATTGTCATTTTTTACATTTGATAATGAAATATATTTGTCATCAACTCAATCAAAGAGAATGATGATAAAATCTTTGATGGGTCCAAATTAACTCAATGTAAATCAACCATTTAATAATTTCTCATACATAAAATATATATAAAATATTATGTAGCGAGTTAAACATCTATATGGATAAAGATTATACAAATATTAAAGCTTTGAATCCATTTTTAGATCTTATTGTTATTTTTTGTGACACTTGATTGAACTAGTTACTGTCTATAGTTCTTCTTTTACTTAACAATGATTGAAGAAAAGAAAATAGGGAAAAATCTAATTCACACCCCTAAAATTTAACTTGTCGGCAATTATACTCTTAAACTATTTTTTTATCATCAAATACCTCTAACCTATGAGAATTGTCATTTATACCTCTCATCGCTAACTTTGGTCAAAATCTAACAGATTTTTTAGTTACATTAATTCTGTTAAGAAAATACTAATTAAACTAATTAAACGAATTTAAAAAAAGTCAAAAACTCAAAAAATTCTAAATCCCATTAAACTGAGATTGAAGGAAAAGTACCAGGAGAATAATGGGACAAAAGCACAATTCTTCGGCTTGGAATTGGGGTTTGATGGGAGCCCTGAAAAAAATGCAAGACCTAAGCACAAATGAAAATGAAAAAAAATGAAATTAAACGAATTAAACAAGGGCCCCATTCTCTCTCTGGTGTCTTGAATTTAGCTCGCTGAAGATGAAAAGCCCTGGTCCTTTTTCCTATCCAGGAGCAATTAAACGAATGTAATTCTAAAGGTTTATATATCAAATTGTCTCCATTCACAGTGTGATTTCCTCACCTCCAGTCCACGAGTGCTTGTTCTGATCACTTGTTTTAACCATTTTCTCTCCTCCACCTAGGAATTTGAAGGGGGAGAAAAAAATTGTGGCTGTCAATGGAGGGGAACATGAAATTAGGGATTTAGAATTTTTAGGGTTTTTTACTTTTATTTTTGTGTATATTAATTTAATTAATATTTTTAATTGAGTATTAATGTAACTAAAAAAGTCTATTAGATTTTAATGGTAGTTAATGGGGAGGGGTATAAATGAATAATCTTCATAGTTTATGGGTATTTGATTCTAAAGAAATAGTTTAGGAGTATATATTGTGGATGAGTCAAACTTTATGTGTGTAAATTGATTTTTTCTCAAGAAAATTATGATAAATAGTAGACTATGTGGTAAAAAATGATATATATTTTCCCTTTTTATTATTTTATACTTTTTTGTTTTAGTTTATTTTATTTTTCATTTTCTTTAATTAATATATGTTGGTATTTGTTGTTTTGTCAAACTTACCTTATAAATTCTAAGGAGACTGTAAGATATGACTTCAACTCACGATCTCTAAGGTATGAGTGTGAGAGCTTAATCAACTATGTCAACTCATCTTGTTATATTGGTATTTGTTTCAACTCACATTTTTATGTCTATTCTTTACATGTTTTACATATTCTTCCTTTTTTTACTCTATACATCATCTTCAAATTTATCATATATTTTTATCATCTTTAACTTTTCTTTCTATTTTTTATTTTTTTATTCATAGTTGTTTCTTCTTATTTTTATTTTATTTATGTTTCATTGCCATGTTGTCATGTTTATAATGTGATTTTTGCCTCATTCCCTTATTATTAGAGATAATATTCATATATGTATAGATTATAACATTAACAATTAGATTTAAATTTTACTAAGTTTATATTCAGATTTCAATAAAACTACCAATGACGGATTTTGAGACTTTTGGGATACAAAACTACTCGAACTACTGAAATGATAAGTTTTTTTTTCGAGATATCTAGAATAACTCCAATAATGCTTTGATTTTCAAAAAAATAAAAAAAATAAATTTTCAATGGTCTTTGTACCACCTTTTAAAGGTCATTTATTTTGATTCATTTTATGATATGAAATATACTTAATTGGACACTCAAAAAATAAATTTCTTTCACTTTTATTTATTTATTTATTTTAAGCGTAGCATTTGATTGAATTTGATAACCATTTAATAATGTGTTGTGGGGTGCTAATATATTCCCCATACACAAATGACTCCCGAACTAACTTTGAGTTTTCATAGACCAAAATTTTTATTTTTTTAAATTGGGTGACCAATCACGCTTTAAAATGATTGGTGATGACTCCAAATTTCTCTTTCAAAATAATCTTTTTTCAATCGTCGCTCTGTATCACATGCACGTTTCAACAATCGTCATTAAAGGGCCACCGTCATCTAAACCTATTTTTGTTGTACTGTATGGAAAGCTCACAGTCTTTTCTATAAATATATGGTGCTTAGTTCATTGAAAAGCACTCTCTAGCTCTCTTGATTTATGTTTTCAAAATTATTACTGATTTGAGTGTCGAAAGTTAATTATCTAGGCAGCGCACCAACATCAAGGTGATACTCTTACGTTCACTTTTTCTCTCTTATTCTCAAATTGGTCATCTAATTACTAAACGCTACATGGAAACATTTATGGTAGTAGACTTTCAGCTTCTACACTCGTAATAATCTTGCAACATTTGTTGTTCATATGTCTAATGTTTGGTTAAAAGGTGTCCAAGGCGTTAGTTAACAATTCAGCACCAAAAGACCTCAGGCATTTTCACTGATCCGTCAAATTGCTTTGTTTAGATAAGCAACATTTTAGAGATTTTTAGATAATTAGACAAAATTATAGTAGCTAATTAGATTTTTATCAAACTTTTTAAAACAATAGATTTTTGTCAGTTTTTCAGAACATTAGATTTTTCTAATTTCATACGCCCGTAAATGTCATTCATTATATATTTAAATTATTAAAATCAATTCCAACAAAAATAATCACTTCCCAAAGATTACAAAGTTTATAAAATCATTATAACTACTAAACAAACTATTTGGTTTACAACATACCTAAAATTATAATTCCAAAAAATATCTCTTAAATAGCTAAAAAGTATTTTTCTCTCCTAAATCAAATCTTAGCAAATATTTGAAAATCTTATTCTCTCTGTGCATCCTAAAAATATTAAAAATATATCTAAAAAATATTAATAAAATATTAAATTCAGTAACAAATATTAGTTTCGGGAGAAATAATGATTATCAAAGTTCATTAAAATCAACAAGTTAAAAAAAATGGAGCAGATCTAGTATAAGTTTGTCAATATATTTAAAATTTAGAATTTTTTATATTTAAAAAAATAAGAATTTGCATAGATGATGTGACCTAAATATTGTTTCCTTATTAACTTATTTGCTTAAATAGACACTAAATTGAATCCTGAAAAAAATAACATTTTAGTTTTTTACTTGAAATATACTCAATCAACTCTCTCCCACTCTAAAACTAATAAAAATTATCATACATACAAACAAAGATTAGTAGTATCTAATTATATTAATATGAATGAAACCACTATCAACCCCAACAATCAATGAATATTAACATACACACAAACAATGATTATTAATATCCAACTACATTGGCATGGATGAAACCACTATCAATATCAACCATCAATAAATATTTATACTAGCATGCCATTTGAAAACATTAATAAAAAAATTAATTTCGGTAACAAACAATGATATTAAAAAATTAATTAAAATCAACAGCTTATAAAATCAAATAAGAGAAAATATCTATAAGTTTCTGAAAAGAATTAAAATTAAAAGTAGAGGTAGATGGATATCTGCCGACAAAAAATGATAAGTATTCTACTGCTAACATAATAACTAAATGATTAAAATAAAATAAAAATTAGTACTTTAAGTACAGGGTAAGAAGCTACCTTAAATATAAGGATATGAAAAAACATCTTAAAAAATCAATTAAAAATTTTTATCACCAATTTCAAATTAGAGGTAAATGAGTTCAAAATAGAAAACAATTCAAATTAAAAAAAATATAAAATTGGCAGGATTCTAAATAGTTAGAAAACTTGACAAAAAATTAGAAGAGGGTGTAAAAGTTGTTATTTACTGCAAGGTCTGAACATTTTACCCTTAAAATGTGTGCGCCATGTTAATTTGGGGTCTAATTTAAAAATAAATTTTCATTATTCTCTTGACCTTCCAATGGTTTACTTTCCAAAACATGATCAATTTTTCTCCAATTTCTCATTGGAACAGTCAAACAGATGTTGAAGGACGAAGTTCTTAATTAACTGTTAATTATTTGTAAGTTCTTAAATAAATTTTCAAGATCAAATAATTAAGGATCCAAATGTATTATATCAGAAAAATATACATTTCTCCTATATATATATATTCCAAAAATATAATGTATTAACAAATATAAAAACAAAATGATTTACAGAAAAAGACAAAAGAGAATGTTGTCTCTTTTTATTTTCCCTGAAGTTGGTGACATGCATCATGTTTTATTTCAACGTGCTCTCAACTTCGATTTTCATTTTCAAACCCTCCAAAATTCCATGCATCTGGTTTGGTCAACGTCTTATAAGTGATAACCAACAATACTTAAACCCCAAAACCCCCAAAATCTAATACCTCAAAGAACAAACCAACAAACAAACAAGATGGACATTACAAGAACTCGCCGGCAACAATCACCAGCCATTCCAGAACAGCCTCCTCGCGGCCTTTTCCGTAGTAAAAGCCGATCATCTCCGGCATCCATGAACTTATCGGAGAACAACTCATGTTCAGCTAATACTAGCCAAAGATCAACGAGCAGCAGCAGATCAAAATCAAGAATTAGGAAAGATGAAGAGAATGTAAACCCTTTGACCACACTAGCTTCTATCAACCAAAAGCTCAAGTTTGGAGGTCAAGAAAATAGGGAGGGTAATTTTGTTAATAAATTGTTACAACCGGGTAATAGCGTTAATAAATCTCCTTCCGCGTGGGCGCTATCACCTGGGCGGTATTTGGGGTTGCCGGTGGGACAGCCGGAGTGTTCACCAGGGAGGAAGGTGAAAGCACCCGGTGGGGGTGGTGGTGTTGGTGGGGTTTTCAGGTATTTTAAGCAGAAGAAAGTGTCATTAGTAGAAGCAGAGGATTTTCATAGGTTTCGTGTTTTGCAAAACAGGCTGTTGCAGTGGAGGTTTGTCAATGCAAGAGCTGAGACTAATATGATTCACTTAAAATTATCAGTAGAGGTATATATGATTCTAATTATTTACTTGTTTTGTGTAGCTAATTTCATATTAGTTTCAATTTTTCAAAAGAGAATTTAAATTGTGAAATTTATTTTGATTAGTCTAATAATTTAGAATTTGATTAATTAGTGGTAAATAAGATGGATATAAGAGCAAGTGATCTTATAATTTAGAGTTCAAACCAATCCAATAAGAATGTTTCTCCATAACTAGATGTGTTGTAATAGTTGGTTTAATGCTTCACCCATATAAGAGAAGTCGAAATTCATCTGGAATTTATAACTTTGTAGAGTAAAACAATGTTTCTCCATATCTAAAATTGCGTTACATGTTATGCAAGTCGGCCCTCATGTAGCTTTGATTTCCATTATTTACTAATTTTAGACATTGTGCTTAAGGATATGTTTCAAGTGCTTTGTTTGAAAAATGATCAAAAGTTTTCGTAATTGCAAAAGCAATCGATTTCTCTGTTTGTACCTAGTAAATATTTGATGTACTATCAAGTCTGCCAGTAACTATGTTAAACAATTAACCGTTCAAATGATAAATGCATTATAGACCCTTGGTCATAAAAATTATTACCAATAATCAATTCAGAAATGTTAAGAATACACAGCAAAAAAAGTAATAAATCAACTAAAATTCTTTGATTTATTCGTTAATTATTGTTTTTTTTATTCTATTTTATTACCAGGACAAATTGTTCACTGTGTGGCTTAGGAACCTGAGAATGAGGAACTGTATAGTAGAAAGGAGAATTGAAGTGCAAAGACTGAAAAATGAGATCAAAATATATAGAATTATATATCCACAGATTTATCTACTTAACGAATGGTCAAAATTGGAGAAAAGAAACCAAGAATCAGTTTACAAGTTAGGAAGGACGTTGTCTGGCCTATCAATCAGACTTCCTCTTGTACAAGGTGTCAAGGTAAGGATATTTGGATCACCTCATGTTAACTTGACTAGCGCGGTTAAATTAAAATCAACACAACGACTTAGGTCGACAAAAAAATAAAAAAAATAAAAGAAATATGAGTTTTTTTTTACCTTTTTTTAAAGTTGATTTGGTACGTTGATCTGTTAAGTTTTGAATCAACGACTCAAATGATTTTGACGTGATAGTTCTTTTTTTGGATGATTCAAATCTTATTTTTAATCGATTTACAAATTTATTTCTAAATCAATTTTCACAGAGTTTTAGACAAAATTATTTATTTACATGATCTATCATAGGTTCGGATCAAATGATTCATCTATAATCGATTAATAAGTTGATAATTATTCTACCTGGTATGGATGGGAAACTAAGACTAGTATCAATTGATCATAAACAAAAAGGGTAAAAACTAAATCACCATATACTTTGTTTAAAAAAGAGTTAAAAAAAACAGAACATTTATTTTGTTTTTTATTTTTACCTCTTTTACATGATTATGATTTTATATTCAGAAAAATGATATAATTAATTTGTGGTCAGAAATATGGATATAAAGTAAATTGGTGACCTCATTTCATTAATATTTAATTAATTAATTCTGTTTCTTTCTCCTCTATGTAGGCAGACGTGGTATGTGTTTACCAAGCCATGAGTATGGCAGAGAGAGTGATGGATAGTATAAAGACAGTCATCACCGATTACCTTTCCCAGGTTCCTATTTATTTCTCTTTAATGCTCAAGAAACAAACTATTTTATTCAATATTCAATTATTACCACAAGTGACCCATAAGTATTTTGCTTTTCATTGTTTATGAATTTATTTGCAATTTTTTCTCTCAAAATAATAAAGTAGTTTACTTAAAGAACACTATCGTACTTTATTTTAAAAGAAGACTTAAATCTCCATTTACATAAGTTTTTTGTGACAAAAAACTTAAAATCGTTATATTCAAACTAGAATGTAATATCAAAACTACCTCTGATTGATTTCTCATTTCTGAAAATGTTAAAATCAATTTTCTTTTTAAATATTCAGACTTGTATTTACCTAAACTTAAAATAACTCGAGGCTGTTCAAGTTCTGGATTACAAAAATAGTAGGATCAAAACAATTATAGGGAACATTGTCTTTTCATGTCAAAACTAGCACATTTTTAACATAATAATTTTTTTTAACATTTTCTAAACTAGAGTCATGTTTTGTATCATTTAAACACATTACAAAAATTTCTGAGGAATTTTCTCAACTTATAATTACAGACTTAATCACGAAAGAAAATGCCAAATCGAACCTCTGAAACTGACATAATAATTTATATTATTTTTCAGCAAGTTGAGAAAGTTCTCTATATGGTTACCGAACGTCTAAGCATTTTTAAAGAACAAGAAGAGTGCTTGGAAGAATTGGAGAAAACTATTTTATGGTTTAATACATGTATGGTAAGTCTCACTAATCCCCTTTATAAACTCTGATAACATAATTGATTATCATAAGCTCTATCTTAAGCTTAATTTTGTCTTGCATTACAAATGATTAACAATTAACACTTTCACAATATCCATTAATACGTCTCTTATCTACGTAACATGCATGTGCTCCATTATATTCATGTGAGGTTCATGTCACGTTATTTATTGTAAGTGGACACATGTCATGTAAGTACTTAGTAGAATGGTTTTCATGGATAGACTACTTTAGAAATAAAAAAATAATTTTTATACCCTTGCCATGTTTTAAATGAAATTTAACATTTTTTATAGGAGGAAAAGATTAAGTTACTCATTTTATTAAAAAATTTATACTAACTTTCCATAGGCCATAGTCTAACCAAAATATTTGTTTAGGCTGAGTCTACAAGAGGCAACTTAGCTGTAAAATGACCAAATTTCATTAAAACGATACATGGGTCTAAAAATAATTTTTCATTTGTCGATCGTCTATCCATCACATTTTCTAGTTAATGTTTATTACCCACCACAATAGGCCGCTGCATGTTCGTTTTATTGTAGCTGTTGGTTGAACCACCACAACAAAAAAACTACCACAATGGGTGTATTTTCTTGTAGTGCATTTTTTATATAGGTTGTTAATTGCTAACATTTTTGTAAGTTCGAGATCACTTTAAACAGAACCACCCAAGAACGGCCTATGTTTCAAGAACCAATGCTCCTTTAATGAAATTGAAACTATAGGAACTAAATTTATCATAAGCACAAACTAAAAGAGGTCTCAAATGTGTATTTTACTTTTCTTTTTCTTGTTATGATTGGTTCATTAGTATTTGGATTTCTCTCAAACTTCACATTTATTATCTTTAACTTCCTTATTTTCTATCTAAAATTCTCTTTTACTTCCTTCATAAGCAGGTGAAGGAGGAAAGTGTAAGGGTGCAACAAATGCAATCAACAGATCAATTGAGGAGAAGATCTATCATTTAAAAGAATCACTAATTTCATGACATATATCCCATTTAGAAATACAACTATTTTTGTGCTAGTAATTTTGACATTTTATGACTCATTTTTACTATACAGTTTTTACAAAAACTATAGATCAAAGAAATAAAATCAAGGTTAATTACTCCGATTTCCTTAAAAAGATTCAAGGACAACTTATTACTATACACATCAAAATTGCATATGATAGGTAGTTATATCTAAACTCAATTTGCGCACAATTTGAAAATCAAATTATGCAATAAGATTGTATGCACAACTATTATCAGATATTAATATTTAATATCCCTTAGTGATCATCTTTAATATCCCTTGGTGATCACATGATCACATTGTTTGCAACAAATCTGAATATTATTGAAAAAAACGAAGACAAGAGTTACATTATGTATAGTCAAACACACTTTGAACTATGATATTCTCTCTACCAATTAAAGTATAAAAAGACTGAGGTAAATAAAAAAATGAAGGAATTAGTAGCTTGACACAATAAATACTTCACTTTTTCACCTAAATCAGTGGCCAAAAGCGTCCTTCTCGACAATATAATTTCACCGGTCATTTTAATGCAATCTTTATCAAGTGGTTTCCAATTGTAATTTACCATTAAATTAATATATTGAGTTATAATTCTTATATCAAACTTTAATAGACTAAAATCTTATCCAAACGACTTCTTCTGCTAGTAACATGACTTTTATAGAGGTGAAATATTATTTTCAAAACCTAAATGTAACAAAAAAAATATTGTAAGAAATTAAGGCTGTAAAAGGACGTCTATTACTTTAATTATTTTGTATATTAAAATTGAACACGTCAAACAATTTTTAAATGGTTCAGTTCATGTACTTTAAATTTTGTAAAAAAATCCTATTGTTACACGAAATTCAATAATTTTGAGCCTCTCGGTCTAGAAAAACGTTTACTTTCAATGATTATTCGAATACATAATTCTTCAAAAGAAAATTTAGTTAATGAATCCATAATGAAATTTGAGAGGCCAACAATTTCGTAGTGAAAAATATCAGAGCTTAACCTATCTTATATGTTAC
Source organism: Datisca glomerata (assembly GCA_003255025.1). NCBI lineage: Eukaryota > Viridiplantae > Streptophyta > Magnoliopsida > Cucurbitales > Datiscaceae > Datisca > Datisca glomerata. Next base: position 328,976 of record QANY01008484.1, read on the forward strand.
ATCAAGAATTGATCGAAAGGTAAGAAACAAGTTGTATAATGAAACACATATAAATGGTATGAGCTTAAACACTAAAACTAGGAGAATTTCCTTACATATTAACATCTAAATTTTGTTTCACTTAACACTTAGTATAAAAAATGTCTATAAGCTTTGCTGTTGAGACTTGATGACAAACGATGTTTTTTTTAAAGGTAAATTTATATAACAGACAAATTATTTTGGGGGGTCTCTAACAGTCAAATAAATATTTACATTCTACAAGTGATACCCTAAGAAAACATGAATAAAACTCCACCCTAAACAAAACTACCTACCAAGCAACCTCGGTATTATCAATGAAAGTCAAATCTACTCCCTAACCTGTCTACAAATTCACACGATCAGGATCTAGAGGAACAAACTTAGCAGACTATATTTTATCACAGACCAAAGAGAAAATTAGTAGACAAATAGAATTAGTGTCCTTAATTAATTTTACCTTAAACAATCCTCATATTTCCTTATAGCCTTATACAGTAAACAAAAGAAGTAAAAAGCAGACAAAGAACGTAAAAAATAAGACCTTTGAAAACCGTCCTGAGTTCAACAATAACCGACTAAGAATATCATAGGTGGCTGGGCATCTACAAAATAAATGATCCAACGATCCAACCCCATCAGTGCAAAACACACACCCAGGGTCAACAAAAGGCTGCCATTTATGAATTTCATCCTTCGTGGACAATTTCTAATGACAAGCAAGCGAGGTTAGCTACAGTTTAGGATAACCTTCTTGAACCATAGCAAGAGAAATACTATCACCCACCAACCCAAATACTGCAAAAGGTAGACAACCTATCACGGAGACGAAAAAACTTCCTCCAACACCAGGAAGGTTCAACACCAAACTTGACAGTGAAGATAGAATGACCATTGAGCAGAACTTTATGACACCAACTGATCCACAAGGAATCCCTAGAATGAGCAGCAAGCCTCCATAAATGCTCTGCAATAGCTACTATGTTCCAGACAACATATTACAGAGCCTTTTACCACCCTCCTCAACTGAAGGCAAACCCGATCCCAAGACACCTTAGCGTCTGAAAACGGTACCCGCTCTACCTTTCCAGAAATAATTCCTCAAAACACCATTAACTTCCCTCAGAACCTTTTTGGTGACCGAGATAAAAATACTAGACCAATAACCTAGAATAGCCGACATGATAGATTTTATAAGTTGTAAGCGGCCAACAAAGGACATATATCTATTCTCCCCTTTTTGGTTCTACAAATAAGCTTATCAACTAGAATGAAGCACTTGGCTCTACCTAACTTTGAAGAGATAAGAGGAACACCATGATATTTCATAAGCAGAGAAGAAAATATGGCTCTTCAGCGCATTTAGTTTTCAGAAATAACCTGGAACAAAGACAGACCATCCTGAATGTGAAACATGTAGAGCACACCAAATTGTCAAATATCCAAATGTGAAACATATACAGTAGACCAATTTGTTAAACTGTTAGTCACTAAGTCATTTACCTCACGTTGTGTGACAAATTTGGTGATTTTGTCCTCAAATATGAAGTGTAAAGCTAAAAAGTTTTTTTCCTTTCTCTAAAGACAATTTAGTTGCAACGAAGTGTCAAGTAAATCAAAGTTTATGTACTAATGTAGAGAGAAAGTAAATATTCTACAAGTTATAAATAGAACACGTTAATGGTGTGCGTTTTAACTATGGAGGATAGAAAATAAAATATGAAACCATACAAAATCAAGTTTTTATGTGGTTCAACCAAATTGTCTACATCCACGAAAAATCTACTATCAAAGAACAAATTACACACTCTAATAATCTCAATCTCACTCTCACAAACCCAAAGCTCCAATAACCTAATGTCCTCTCATAGTTTTTAACACACCATAACCCAAAGCCTAACATTATATTTATAGGCACACTCTCAAAACCCTAGGTTTCCTAAACACTGAAATTATAAAACTAACCTGCATATGGGTTGGTCCACACCAATCCCTACCTCCAATCCATGAGCGAGAAACACCCTACTAGGGTGTCTTGGTCACAATATGCAATTGCTTCATAGTTAATCTGGCATCATCACGAACCTTATCTTCAAATCTTACCTTCTTCTAGATCAGTTGCACTAGTGGGTCTTTTGTCTTTAAACTTTAACACTTGCTTTACCTTGAACATGTTAGAATTATGTCCATAAAGTAGGGTGTAATAACTATTTATGAGTATTTAGTTATTTTTCAGACAATTTGTATTACTGAATTTAATGAATAAATGGAAGTTTTTCTATTAATTAAAGTGTCTTTATAATTTACTCAAGTCCTGAAAATATTGACAATGTAAGAAGAGTAAAGACCGGATGGGTCTTGTAGATTAACTCTTATGAAATAGTTCAGAATATTATTCGCAATCTTTGGATCGACTGGACAATCGAGTCCGATTACGGCTGTTAGGTTGAACCAAAAGATGCCAGTCTTGGAGCATGAGAGTGGAGACTCTAACGGTTGACCTAGACATGTTATGAGACATATTAAATAGAGGATTAACAAATATTTTAGAGTAAAACCGTTTATCTAGCTCTAAATCTAATTGCTTACACATTAAGAGGGTTTCATGATTACCTTAATCTTGAGGTGAATACGAAACTTGATTTAATTACTTCTGGTCTTTGATACGCCAAAGGAGTGTGTTCAAATTACCAGACAATACATCGGCTATTGAGATCGTGATTCAACTATGTTGGAGTTACGTGATTCACATATATGAAATTCGTGACGAGATTGCAAAATACAACAATATCATCTTATGCTTTATTGATGGGTGTGTGAATAAATAAAATTGGCCAAGTACTCGATGAAATGAATCATTGAATAAGACATGGGGAACTGTGTGAGATAATTCACTGTTATGTCTTTCTTATTCACAGTCAATAAACAGTTAAGGAAATAATAATTAGAGGGGTAAAATGGTAATTTTATATCATTATCTTGTTATTGATATTCACGAAGGGTAACATAGCAAAATATTCTGTGGAATGTGAAATAAAAACTGTTTATTTGTACCAATAGAAAATGTTGTGCACATGAATCGAGAGTTGATTCGGCATCGGACCTGTAGTGGAATAGTACGATGTCAGAATTAAATAGGTCGGGAATTTATGGAGATAAATTTGTCAAGTATTTGAACTATAGCTTTATTCATGTTGGTCCATTCGGTCTTAAGAGTAGCTTATAAGGACATGAATGGTAAACAACACCAGTTGGACCAAAAATATGTTTTGGACCAAAGTATACTTCCCGAATCCATATGTGTTGGGTATCATCATTAGTAGTGAAGAGTAAAAATTAATGTTGAAGTTAATTAATTGTTATTTTCTAATTATTTGATAATTAGTAAATAAAAGAAATTAATTAATTAATTGATGGAGATTAATTTAATTCATCAATTTTGATTGATGGATTTGAACATAATATTGGCTCTAGGAAGATGTAAAATTTCAACAATTACAGTAAATGGAGGAGAATTTTGGTAATTTACAGTATATGGGTATATGTATAAATTCTGTAATCTTTATATAAGGGATGACATTAGGGTTACCTCCATAAGTGTGTAGCTCAACCCTGATAACAATGTATGATTACATAGAGCAAAGAAAGTAGTTTCTCTCTCCCCTCCTTGTTGTCGCCGAAATCTAGAGGAAGGAGAGAAAAAATTATTTATTTTTCTCCTGTTATTTTGAGAGCCCATACTTAATTCCTGATGACATCCTATTGAGATATACTTATGAATCATACGAGTGGTTGTTTGTGCAAAAATTGATTCAAGTTCTACGAAAAACAAATAACGCAAGACAATCAATAGGATTTCAACAAGTCAGAACTTCTCTGATACAAGAAAGGTATAATATTATTTACCTCTTCTAAATACGTCAATCTAGATATGCATGATCATAAAAGGTTTTATATTTAATATGATTAAATAGTTTATGTGAATTTTTTTTATTTTCCGTCCACGAATAGTTCGTTGCTCATTATTTTTTCTCAAATTTTTAAAACTCAATCCAACAGACAGTTGTACCGTCCAACTTGTATAAGTTCCTAAAACTTTTATATCCTCTTATTATCACTAAGGAGCCTCTCGTAACTTTCATTGCTCCATATTTTTCTGAATATCCATAACCCAACGAATCGAGTATTCCTAAAGAAATCAAATATCTTTTTAGCTTTGGCACATGCTTCACATCACCAGAATTCTTCATAGTTCCATCAAACATTCTCAGTTTCACTATTCCTTTCCCTTCAATCTTACATTCTTATCATTAGCCAACATTACATTTCTTTCGTTATCGGTCTCGTACATGTCAAACCAATCTCTATTCCAACACATATAAAAGGTGCATGTAGAATCTAAAATCATTGAATTTTTATTATAATAATTACCTTGAGCTACCGAAAGAACCTCATATGGTTACCTTCAATCTTGTTACTTCCAACCATAACTGCTGTGTCTATAGGATTCTCTAGAGAACTCTTCTTGAACTCTTATAGGTTTGCTATCATTTTTCTAAATCGATATTGGAAGTGTCCCTTTTCATGACAGTAAAACACTCGACATTACTCAGACTCTTAGACTTGTATTCTTGAACACTTATAGGTTTGCTATCATTTTTCTGCATCGATATTGGAAGTGTCCCTTTTCATGACAGTAATAACACTCAACATTACTCAAATCTATTAGACTTGAATTAGATCATGATGGATCTCTAAAATGATCTCCTGACATACTCCTTCCCCGACTCGAATCAGATATCACTATAAAATGCATTATTTTCAGTCTTAACCACTGGCTGCTTGAACTTTTTAGTCTCTAACAACACTGTAATTACTTCCTCCAGAATCTCTGATTTCAGTACCTTCATCTATACGCGGTTAATATAATTCTTTCTTACAATATAAAACGTTTGTGAATGACTTAGACATATATATCATCTCTAGCTTTTTCCATAATCTCACTTGGGATGTTTTATTCAACACATTATACTCTATTTCTAGTGCTAGACATAATCTAATAGTACTCACAACTTTCATCTCAAGTTCTTCCCAATCATCATTAGACATACTAGCCAGCTTCTTTGACTTTTCCATTAACTTCCTAAACAATCCGTATTGCATAAGAATATCTCTGATCGTACTCTGTCATAAAGACTAAAATTATTTATTCCATTAAACAACTCCACCTCAAACTTAGTACTCCAAATATCTTGCATCCTCACCAAGTCTAAAATAAAAAAACCAATTACCAGAAATAAACTCACCTCCAATCACCACAGAAAAAGAAAAAAGGAACACAAATCAAAAGTAAATATTCCAAACCAATAGATGAAATTGACTTAAGCTTATTTATTTCGTTCATCTATGAGAAATATAACAAGTGTGATTACAATAAAGAAGGAATATCCCTATAAATATGCTGCTAAATAAATTGAGCAACAAGGAAAAAAAATCAAAATAATTAATAGAGGCGACAAGGAAAGAAATCACAATAATTAAATTTCTAAAACTAGTCTATGCACCTATTTGCATCCAATAATGTTCTTACCATGTGGTAATGGTGTTAAAGCCCATGTATTATTGAGTTCAAGAGCCTTGATTTCATTAGTCATAGCCCCACGCCATTCAATAATTTGCATTGCTGCTGAAAAAGTTTTGGGCTCATGGGATGATGATATGGAAGCTAAAAAAGAACGGTGGGAATTAGAGAATTCTGTATATGAAACAAATTGACTTAAAGGATAAGCAATAACTGTAGCGGAGCCTTCATGATCTAGGTGGGGTGAAAAAGACGTCAATGAATAATGATAATTTCGTAACCACCTAGGGGGCGATGTGATCTTGTAGAATGCATATTATTTTACTCCATATTAGATTGTTCTGGAGAGGCACGTGAACTGTCATTATTTTGGTTGCAATTTTCATTTAGGATTTTTGAAAGTTGAATCTCATCTTCATTAGAAATGATGGGCAAAACAGGTTGTTTGGATATCATTAGAGAGGATTCATGTGATGCAAATGGGAAAATTGACTCATGAAATATAACATATCTATATATTTTATTTTCAAACAAATCAAACACACGATAACCTTTTTGCCCATATGGATACCCAATAAATATACATTTTCATTCTCGTGGACTAAATTTGTCTTTGGCTTGAATGCGAGCATAACATAAACATATAAAAAGAAGTAAGTGATGATAATGTGGCCTTATGTATAAGACTTCATGAGGGGATTTTCCAGCAAGATTTGATGTAGGCATCATATTTATTAAATATGTTGTCGTTAGAACACATTCACCCAAAAAATTTATAGGCAAACTTGCTTGCAAACGAATAGCTCGAACGACTTCGAGTACGTGTCTATGTTTGCGTTCAACGACACCATTTTATTGTGAGGTGCCGACACAAGATGTTTGGTGCATACTACCACACGAGTTAAAAAAATCATGCAATTTACCATACAAAAATTCAAGGCCATTATCACTCCTGATTTCTTTATTGTTTGAGAAAACTGGGTTTGTATCATTGTTATACAATTCTTGAGTAAATGGAAAGTTACATACTTAAATTTCATTAGAAAGACCCACATGCAACGAGAAAAATCATCTACTATTGTCAAAAAAGTATCTTGTCACAGATAATGATCGTGTTGAAAAGCACCCCAAAATCAACATGACTTAAAACAAATATAGAGTCACTAGAAGATTCACTTATAGGAAAAATAATTCTAGATTGTTTAGGCAAAGGTTAGATAGAACATGGATCTTTATTACTAATAAAACTAGATAGAGAAAAATGAAAATCTTTTGCTAAATTATTTAACCGTTTACTCAATGGGTGACACAAATGGTTATGTCAAAGATAAATGTAGATGTAGATTGATTACATAAAGCTAGAGGGAGTTGAAGAAATTGTACCCTTTGTAGTTACCGTATTTTGTTTGATCTAATACTTTAAATATACACATATTCCCTCATATACTAGTCTAAGAATATGTGTATGATTTAAAAAAGACCTCATTTCTAAAATAGAAAAGTACCCCAAGGACTAAAAATGAAAAAAAGTCCAAAAACTAAAAAACTCAATCAATGAGTATGAGGATAAAACCTTTTGAGGGGTGCAAATTAACTCAATGTGAATCAACCCTTTAATGAGTTGAAAGTGTACATTATTTGTAAAAAATTCCCTGTGATAATTTTTTATACATAAAAAAATGCATAAAATACCATATAAAGAGCTAAACATTTATATGGATACAGATTATACAAATATTAAAGCTTTGAATACCTTTTTTAATATTCTCACTAGGATTTTTTAGACCTTTTTTCTGTGACACTTATTTGAATTAGTTACCTCTCATGATCATTCATTTGTTGTTTGATTAACAATAATGAAAGAAAGGAAAAATGATAATTAGTAAATTAAGTAGTCTATAAATAAAAAAATAGGTATATTTATATCCAAAAAAATATTTTTTATTTGTATTTTGAGATTTTATTTATTATTTTTTATGTCGTTTGGTTTAATTGGTTATTGTTCGTAATTACCATTGCTATTTGATTATAATGGTTAAAAAATTTAATGATAACTAGTAAACTACTAGTAAAAAAGGGTATACTCTCATATCTACAATTAAAAAACAAAAAAAATAAAAAAAAATTATAAATGAAAACTAAAAAAATATGTTTTTTAGAAGGGTGGACAAAATTTATCCCCCACATACCCAAAGCTGACCAGCATCCAAAACTGCTGACCGCAGCTTTATTGTTCACCCTTGAGAGCTATGGCTTAAGGCCGTAGCTCTCAACCTTTTATTAATTTTTATTTATTTATTATATAATAAATTTATGTTTTGTCTTTTATATCTGCCTTCGTACCATGGTTTACATGTAATCATCACTTTATATAATTTCTCTACTTTGTCACTATACAACTACATATGATTCTAATTTTTCATATATTTATTTCTTTTACCTTTTTTAGCTATTAGTATAACTTTGTTTACATATTTATCTTTGTAACACTTTTATATTATCATATTTTAAATGTCATTCATGCATAATTTCCCTTGTAATTATATCAATATGTATATGCATGGTTTACAGTAATAATATGTAAATTTAAATCATCGTATCTTAATCAATTAGTCTTCATCAAAATTTCGATGATGAACTTTAGGATTTTTGGGATATCAAATTTCTCAAACTACTAAGGTGGTGAGTTATTTTTGAGATACCGAGAATGACTACAATAATACTTTGACTTAAAAAATATTAAAAAATAATAATTTTTTTCAATAGTTTTTGTACCACCCATTAAAGGTAATTTATTTTGTTTATTTTTCTGATACAAAATGTACTAAATAGGACATTCAAAAATGAATTTCTTCAACCTTATTTTCTAAGATATAACTTGGATAGCATTTGATTGAATTTGGTAACCATTTTAACAATGAGTGTTGTGGGGTGCTAATACCTTCCCTACACACAAATGACTCCCGAACCAACTTTGAGTTTTCGTATATCAAAATTTTATTTAAAATTGGGTGATCAATCACACCCTAAAATGATTGGTGACCACTCTGAATTTTTTTTTCAATCATCGCGTGCACGTTGCGACAGCTTGGCGACTCCATTGGAGACGCAATCGGTCTAACCATTTTTAGATCGATATAGAGTTAAGTCAAATTTTATCATATGCTATCCTTTTTGGCTCTTTGTTGGTTTATTTGATTCATTATTTTTCTTATTCATGCTTGTAGTTGTATATAGTTTATTTTTATGATATATATCTTTTTACATAATTTCTAATTTCACACACATACACTGGCCCCATACTCGGGCTTTCCTTATAGGATTAGCGAGAATGAGTACTGAAATGTCTTCGTGGAATTGTGGTTTCCGTACAGACTTATGAAAATTCTCACTCAAGTCGACATTTTTGAGATACCGTTTGAGGGTCATGTTATTCTGTTTGGATAACAATGTGGACAATCTGAGAGCCTATTAAGAGATTTTATACTCTAACCACACATATCTAGAAAACCTTAAAGCCTTCCACAATGAGCTATCAAGAACAAATCCTAGGGTCTTTCAAATGGGTTAGGTGAGTCACGTTGAATATTTATGTGGTACTCGTTATCTATCATGTTTTTAATTTTTTTCAATTGAGTCATCATGATCATCATCACCATCGCCGTCATCATCATATCATCATCATCCTCACCAGCTTCCTCATCATCATCATCATGATCATCATCATCATCACCATAAATGTATCATTTTCATTGTTACATACATCATGATTACTATTACTACCATTTTAGCATACAAGTACAATAAATTTTAAATGGCGAAACTTATTTCCATCCATGTTTTAGAATTGTCATGAACTCCATGCAACGACACACTTGTAATTCATGATTTATATATAATTCTCCATTTCATGCATCGTACGTTCATTATTTCTCTTATACATTGTAGGTTTATCCTTTAGTTCGTGCATCGTAGGTTCATCATTTACTTCATTGTATTAGAGGTTCATTGATTCTTTAATGCATTGTAATTTCTTCTCCATGCATTGAAGTCTATTTCATTCCTTCATGCATTGTAGCTTCTTTCTTTCCGTCATGCATTAATAAATATAGTTTTCATTTTTCATTTAAAAAAATAAAAAAGAAAAAGAAACTCATTGGGTGTGCCTCCACTATCCTTAAAGAGCATAATCCAAGCTAGAATCACGGATGAGCAAGAGAGAGAAATCACGATAAGAAATGAAACAAAGAATTAGACAACTGAAAGAGTAAATGGCCAGAGTCTTGAAACTCCTCACCACCAGCAAAGGGAATGCATGTCTTGAAAATCTGCAAAGGGTTCCATCACCATAAGATCAACTGCTAAATGATACTCCACTTTACCCTCCTGGATTCACTCCAGCCTACCAACGTCATCAGGCGGACCAATACCAATAAATGTGCAACACTACCCATTTCCATGTCCCTAGGAATCGATGCATACAAGTAGAACTAGGTACAACACCCTAACACTAGCACCTGACCACAATCAAGTTTTCACCTCACAAGGAGAACATGATAATGAGCCAATCATCATACATGATCTTAAAGACTCAAAACGCAGAGGCCCATTACTAAGACAAGCATGAATCCACTGACGAGTGATAAGTTGGATTTTTTTAGAATAAAGGTTACGTGCTATTGGGGGATTGGATACATATAGTACCATTGATGCGACCCAATTGTGCTAAGTCCCAAATGTAACCATCCCATATGAATTCAGACTATCTAACTTTCAAAAATGTGATGACAGTACATGTATGAGGGGTCACCTTATTGGCAACATGCATGCATGATAATAAGTTGTTGATCCATTTTTTCAAGACCATCTGATGGGCGATGCATCTCACTGGTACATCCAGTTGGATAGTCAACATATTAGGAGATGGAAAGACTTAGTCGGCTTTTCTAAGACAATGCAAGTACAATATGGATATGACTTCTGATCGTTTACAAAGATTGAATAAAAATCTTATTGAAAAATTTAAAGAATATGCACGAAGATGAATGGATTTAACTGTTCAGATACAACCTGTCTTATCAGAAAAAGAAATGACTGTAATATTCATCAATACCTTGAAGTCTCTATTCTATGATAGAGTGATTGAGAATGCTTTAAACAAATTTTCTGACATGATAGTGATTAATGAAATAATAGAATATGAGATAAAAAATGGTAGAATTTCAGAAGCTGTGTCAGAAGCGTCCTTTGTAGAAAAAGAGCTGCCATCGAAGCAAAAAGATGAAGATGTACAGACAATCAATTTTGTGTATCCAACACAAGCTATGAACATAGGGTCGAGATTTTCAAAGTGCAGTGAATGACCTAAATCTATGATATCATGTGTGGCAAATACCTCATAAGTGCCAAACAATTATTACTCCCAACAATCAAAATTTCAAAACAACTGAAGATTCAGTGTAAGACCACCAACTCACCAGAGATGTTGGTTAGGTTGATCAGTCTCAAAGGGAGAATAGAAATAACCAACGATTTGTCCAAATATCACTCAATTCTGATGTTCTACAAGAAATTATTATCGCAATTAATACAGAATAACCAGTTGGTGTCGGTCCCTTACGAGCCTCTCCAGCCACCATATCCTGCTGGGGCGATAGGGCATTCAAATGAAAATTGCACAACGTTGAAAGTTAGAGTTCAAATGTTAATCAAAGCTGGTTTGCTAAACTTCAAGAAAGATGAATGACAACTCATAATTAGCTCTAACTTTCCACCAAAGCATGATAATACCATGGTAAATTCTATGGGGCATCTCTCTGCATGTGATAATGGAACAACTTGATGTGGTGAATGTTTCGATGGTTGAAATGTATTGATGTGTCCATATATCATTGTTACCCTGACTATAAGTTCAATAATTGGGATGTAACTGAGTTGCCAATGCTTCTTAGGAATTTTCAAGAGGGACGAGCTAATGTCAATTTTCTAAAAGATCCACCCAATGTCTGAAAAAACTTTTGCTATGCATTTTCTTATCGTGTTTCGTTTATTTTTAGTCGTCTCCTAGTTTCAATTCTAGTTTTGTTCCGTTTACGTTTATGTTCATTTCAAAGTTAATAAATGCATTTCCAATTCTTCATTCATTGATGTCATACTCTTGCATCTCTCTCATTTCTTTTCTCTCACCCAACAAACCAACCCAGATCAGGAATGATGATTTTAAGAATAAAAGCATAAGCAATATCAATATAGATTTGACAATATTATTTTCAGTGAAAAGACAAATTACAATGAAAAATAGTCTTTTTTTTGGTGAATAAAGACATTACAAAAATGTATTATTCTTATCTGAGGTCATGTTCTTGTTGAATTTGCTTCTTATTGGACTTGAATCAGAGACCTCGCCCATGAAGTAAATCATCGCACCTACGGTCCAACCAATTGGGAGAGAATCAATAGATTCCTTTTCAGGAGTGATTCATCCTTCCTGAACATTAGCATATAACTCTCCGTTGTACTGCACTCTCCAAGTGTGCTTGTTTCCACCTTCTTCCTTACCATGGCAAGTCTTTGTGAAATAACTGATGAGAAGAAAAAAAAGGCGTTAAGATAGTTTAAAACTTGAATTGACACAATATCGCGAAGTGACCTTGATGCTGCGACTCATGCATTACTCACTAGAGGTGCAAGGCTTACAGAAGTACTGAAACAACCACATCGGCACTCCAGTGCATTTACGCTGTTATTTTTCCAATATCATTGAATAGCATGGCCTGGGGATAAGGTCACTTAAGTAGGAGAGCCGTGTTATGGGTGACCTTATTACACAGTTCAGAGAGCACTTGTGTATGTGAGGCAATTGAACGTTTACGAAAAATCTATTGTCAAGTTTCGTTATTCGTTTCATCGTCAACCCTATCTATGTTTCTACGATAGCCCAAGAACACGCTCATTCTTCAGCGGTAGACAGACTTTGAATTGCCGGTACCATTACGAGCTCAATATATATGAGCGTTATTCCGTGAAATCACTTGAATTTCAAATCATTCACTTGCTTTAACTACTCATGCTATGGATATGAGATCATCAAGTCCATCCCTGTGGGCTGCTTAGGAGTGGGAGAAATTGTTGGAATTCTATGAAAGAGCCTTAGGAGACCAGATGCATTCCAGTTTCATACGACCAGGTTGAATGGCATAAGATCTGCCTCTTGGCTTATGTCAAGATATTGATTCCTTCACACAACAATTTTCTTTTCGTATCGATGAATTAAAAGAGATGTCAACCGACAATGGTATCAAGAAACAACGATTAGTGGATATTGGTACTAGAACTGCACAACAAGTAAAATATTAGGGATACAGTGGTGTAATGTTAAGAGGTCGTGCGACATGAAGACATTGATAGCAATATGGAGGAAGTTCCCATCAGGCAACAGCTGTCTGACTCTACTGAGCTGACGAGAACTGAACTGGTTCAAGTATCCATTGCAAGCCTAATTGAGCCTTAAAATATCTTCATTTCATGACAGTCAACCAGTGATCATTCCCTACACTGGGGTAATTATTCTTTTTGTCAAAATATATGTGTCAAAAGTTGAAAAATTTCTCAAACTGGGGCAAAAGAAAAATACCAAGGCGTAAAAAATATTGTTAAAAAAATCAAAGCCAGGTGAGCCTTGTGATACTTTTAAGAGTGTCCTCTTACATTAAGGGAAAACCATTTCAACAAAAATTCTGAATGCATTTTTTTTCAAACTGGGGGTAGTTGTTCCAAAAAGTTCATATGCAAATATCCAATTTTTATTTCTCAAGACAAAAGGACAAAGTCCACACTAGGGCAATTTTTGTTCAGCAAAATCCTCGACGGTGATCACTGGTTTAAGCATATCTTTTTTAGATGAGTTTTGAGCATTTGATATCCTTTCTTTTGGCAGCTACAAACCATAGCCTACATTACAATCCAAAATAAGGTCCTCTTCAGATAAAAAAGATCTATCTACAATAAGAGCATGACTTTAAATAATTTAATACATCAATATATATTTGTCATGAGTAAGACACCACCTTTAAAAAAATACGAAAAAAGAGAAAAAGGAAAGAAGAAGGAAAAGAATGATCACTATGAATGTCAAAAGCGGTATGAAAAATGCTTTAGTTCTCAAAATAATTGTTCCAAAACTGGGAAAGATCTTATTCTGCAATTTATTTTCTCATAACCTCTTCAAATCATTATTTATCAGCATTTTTTCGTCAATAAAAAGCCTTTTAATCACAATATCCATTATATCATTCTAACTTTCTCTATTTCTTTTCTGCAACATTCAGAGCATGTAGATGACATTGTAAATCACTCTTGAAATTTCTTATAAGCGTGACTTTTGGAAAAAGAAAAAAATAAAAATAAGAGTTTGAGGTAATGGTGAAAACTTGAAAGGGCATCATGAGGAAAAAAATAGTTTGAGATAATGGTGAAAACCTACACATGACTTTCCAATATTTAGAGTATATAGTAGTCCATCTCTGGCTATCATATGAAGCTTGTATAAATCAGATCAAATGTCACTTCATTTTCTACGGTTAAATCGAACATGACTTTGTCGTGGTCGAAACCTGATGTCAGCGCCTGGTCAGTTTCATTAATATGGTTAAATTGAACCTGAGTTGAGTCAAAGTCGAAGCTTGTGTCTATCCATGTCCGTTTTCCTTTCAAATATCGTTGCTTAAATCGAACTTGATTTTATCGCAGTCGAAGTCCAATGGTAGTGCCTGGTCAGTTTTAATTAATATGGTTAAATCAAACCCAAATTGAGTCGAGATCGAAGCCTGTGTCTATCCAGGTCTATTTTCCTTTCAAATATCTTCGGTTAAATTAAACCTGACTTTGTCGCGGTCAGAGCCCGGTGTCAGCGCCTGGTCCATTTAAATTAATATGGTTAAATCAAACCTGAATTGAGTCGAGGTCGATGTCTGTGTCTATCCAGGTCCGTTTCTTTTTAAATATCTCGGTTAAATCGAACCTGAATTGAGTTGAGGTCAAAACTTGCATCTATCCATGTCCATTTCTTTTCAACTATCTCTGATTAAATCAAACCCGAACTGAGTCAAGGTCGAAGCCTGTATCTATCTAAGTCCGTTTCTTTTCTAATATCTCTAATTAAATCGAACTCGAATTGAGTAGAGGTCGAAACCTGTGTCTATCCATGTTAATTTCTTTTCAACTATCTCTGGTTAAATCGAACTAGAATTGAGTCGAGGTTAAAGCCTGTGTTTATCCAAGTCTATTTTCCTTTCAAATATCTCGGTTAAATCGAACCCGAATGAGTCGAGGTCAAAACCTGTGTCTATCCAGGTCCATTTCTTTTCAACTATCTCTGATTAAATTGAACCTGAATTGAGTCGAGGTCGAAAACTGTGTCTATCCATGCCCATTTTTCTTTCAAATATCTCGATTAAATAAAACCTGAATTGAGTCGAGGTCGAAGCATGTGTCTACCCAGGTTTGTTTTCCTTTCAAATATCTTCGGTTAAATCGAACTCAACTTTGTCACGGTCGAAGCCCAGTGTCAACGCCTGGTCCGTTTAAATTAATATGGTTAAATCGAATCCGAATTGAGTCAAGATCGAAGCCTGTGTCTATCCATGTCTATTTTACTTTCAAAATATCTTCGGTTAAATCGAATCTGACTTTGTCGCGGTCGAAGCTCGGTGTCAACACCTGTTCCGTTTCAATTAATATGGTTAAATCGAATATGACTTTGTCGCGGTCGAAGCGCGGTGTCAGCGCCTGATCCGTTTCAATCAGTATGGTTAAATCAAACCTGAATTTAGTTGAGGTCGAAACCTGCGTCTATCTAGGTCTGCTTCTTTTCAAATATCTTTCGTTAAATCGAACTTCAATTAAGTCGAGGTCGAAGCCCGTGTCTATCCAGGTCCATTTCATAATTCTTTCATTTCATAGAACCTGAATCAATCGGGGTTTCTATTCCAATATTTCATATATTGTCTTCTCATACCGATCGAAATACTTATCTACATCTTTGTCCACTTTCTAAGTTTAGAAGTGTGAACACAAAGGGGCAGCTGTAATTACCGTATTTTATCTGGTCAAATACTTTGAATATACACATTTTCCCTTATATAGTAGTCTAAGAATATTTGTATGATTTGAAAAAAATCCCATTTTAAAATAGAAAAGTAGCCCAAGGACTAAAAATGAAAAAAAAATCTAAAGACTTAAAAAATAAAAATGGAACAAAGGGACTAAAAATAAAAAGACAAACCCTAATTTTGCCTATAAATAGGAATGTGGTCTTCACTTGTGGATGGACTTTTGAAGTGAGAAAGAGGTGGTATCTTAGAGGGAGAAGGAGATGAGATCTTTTGAGAGAAGGAGATTGATCATTTTAGAGAGTGTGTGTGAGAAATAAGAGAAATTTTGTTAGAGAGAGAGGAAGAAAGTTTACATTTCTATTCATCTATTCATATTCTCTCATTATTTTTTAATGTAGTTTAAATTTCTTGCACTTCTACTAATAAATATATTATTCATTGATCTTCATCTTTTTTCCATTCATATTATTTGTTTATTTTTCCATATACAAGTGTTTGTTCATTCTTATTCATTTTTTACTCTTAATCCAAGTTTTATTTTAATGCATTGATGATTTTCTCTAAACTGAGATATATTTGTCATCAACTCAATCAATGAGTATGAGGATAAAGCCTTTTGAGGGGTGTAAATTAACTCAATGTGAATAACCCTTTAATGGGTTGAAAATGTACATTGTTACAAAACATCCTTTTATGATAATTTATCATACATAAAAAATGCATAAAATACCATATACATAGTTAAACATTTATATGGATAAAGATTATACAAATATTAAAGCTTTGAATCTCTTTTTCAATATTCTCACTAGGATTTTTTAGATTTTTTTGTGACACTTGTTTGAATTAGTTACCTCCATGATCATTCATTTGTTATTTGATTAACGATAATGAAAAAAAGAAAATGATAATTAGTAAACTAAATATCTAAGAATATAAAATGGGTATATTTATATAAAAAAATTATTTTCTATTTTTATTTTGAGATTTATTTATTATTTTTATGACATTCGATTTTACTGGTTATTGTTCGTAATTTATCATTGCTATTTGATTAATAATTGTTTAAGATTTTAATGATAACTAGTAGACTACTAGTAAAAAGGAAAAGGGTATACATGTATACCTACGATTAAAAAACTAAAAAAAGTTATAAATGAAAAAAAAAATTAGAAAGGTGGACAAAATTTATCCCATACATACCCAAAGTTGCTGACCGCAGTTTTGTTGTTCCCCTTTGAGAGCTACGGCTTAGCTCTCAACCTTCTATTAATTTTTTATTTATTTATGATATAATGAATTTTATGTTTTCTTTTATATTTACCTTCCTACCATGATTTACATGTAATCTCCACTTTAAACAATTTCTCTATTTTGTCATTATACAACTACATATGATTATAGTTTCTCTTTTATATTTTATTAGCTATTAGTATAACTTTGTTTACATCTTTATTTTTGTAGCACTCTTTTATTATCATATTTAAAATGTGATTCATGCATCATTTCTCTTATAATTATATCAGTATGTATATGCATGGTTTACAATAATAGTATGTAAATTTAAATCATCCTATCTTAATCAATTAGTCTTCACTAAAAATTTTGATGATGAATTTTATGATTTTTGGGATACCAAATTTTTCGAACTACTAAGATTAAGAGTTATTTTTGAGATACCGAGAATGATTACAATAATGTTTTGACTTAAAAAAATATAAAAAACAAAAATAATTTTTACCAATGGTCTTTGTACCACCCATGAAAGGTAATTTATTTTGTTCATTTTTATGATACAAAATGTTCTAAATGAGAAATTCAAAAATGAATTTCTTCGACCTTATTTTTTAAATTATAACTTGGATAGCATTTGATTAAATTTGGTAACCATTTTAACAATGTGTGGTGTGGGGTGCTAATACCTTCTCCACACACAAATGACTTACGGACCAACTTTGAGTTTTCGTAGACCAAAATTTGTATTTTAAAATTGTGTGACCAATCATATCCTAAAATGATTAGTGACGACTTTTAATTTTTTTTCAAAATGATTTTTCAATCGCCGCTTCGCTTCACGTGCATGTTGCTACACCCTTGTAGTAGTAAAGACCGTCCTTTTCCTCACCCGGACCAATCAACCTCCTCGTCAACAGGTCCTGAAAAACACAACAGGAAAAAAATTGCAACATAGTTATGCTCTTTTGTGAATTTGCTGAGAGATAATAGATTTAAATTGAACGTGGGAATGCATAAGATATTTTTTAGTTCAAGAGATTATGATAATTTTACGCCGTATAACGGAAATTGGGTAATTTGACCATGATTATAAACAATGATTCATGAAACAAGATTGCAGAGGCATTTGCTTCAAGATTTAATATGGATAACGATTTAGAATATTGTTCAGTAGTGAGTTGTGGCATGATTTGAGACTCGGTTACATTATCACCATTGAGAATATTATTGGAGGATGCATGATTCTTGAAGTTTCCACCATTGGTGTTGGAAGATGCATGATTATTAAAGTTTCCACCATTGTTATCTTTTGGTGGGTAGCCATGAAGCTTGAAGCATGTTTCACGGGTATGACCAAGAGAATTGCAATAGTCACAATACGGACGTCCGCGTCACCACGCCCAGTACGTCCTCCCCTTCCGCTAAAAGATTGGCTGTCACGATTATAAGACTTTCCAAAATAACGTTTTCCATGATTAGGTGCTGTCATTGCTACAACACTTTCTAATGCTGGACAGTTTTTGATTGGATCCCTTTTTGCCTTTCTTCTTGAGAAATCAAAGAATATATTTTGCTTATTGCTGGAAGGGGCTCCATGGTGAGAATTGGACTACGAACAGTTGAAGCAGCCTCATTTAAACCCATAAGAAATTGAAAGACTTTCTCATCTTGGAGTAAGCGAGAAAACTCTTTTATCCATAAGTACAGGCAGGCAGTGGGCATAGATCATTTATCTCATCCCAATAACTTTTGAGAGTAGTAAAATAAGTGGAAATTGTAGATTGATCTTTGTATAGAAATAGCTCTCTTAATGCGATTTGAGCAGCCCTACCATGAGAAAATGTTCTTCAAGATCGTTCCATGCTTCTTTTACATTTTCAAAATAGACAATGCTATGAACACGTTCTTTGTGAATTGAATTCCATATCCACGAAAGCACCATAGTATTGCAACGACCCCAAGTATCATAATCTGAAAAAATTTGTGCATGCTTCTCAATAGAACCATCAATAATGCCAATCTTATTTTTGGTTAGAAGGGTTGTCTTCATAGCAAGTCTCCAGAGTGAAAAATTTTCACCAGTAAGGACTTATGTAACCAAAATCATTCCTGGGTTGTCTGAGTGGTGGAGGAAAAATGGTAAGGAAACGTCCAAGTTTGTTAAACGGACCAAAGTTTAAATATTTGATGACTCGTTGATGATGGTGATGGTAGATATGATGATAAAGATTTAGAGAAATTATGAAATTACGAAAAATAGAGAGTTCGGTAACGTTCTGATACCATTGATTGAAGTTTTTTTCATTCATCATTGAGAAATATATACAAGTGTGATTACAATAAAGAAAGAATAAATCCCTGTAAATATGCTGCAACAAGGAAATAAATCACAATAATTAAATTTTCAAACTAGTCTATGCATTGATGGTATATATCATCAAATCGGCACTGATTGTTGGATTCAATTCTAACACAGGAACATGTACTCCCACTCAACCATTTTTTTAATTAATCCAAATAACTTTCAAACACGTTAACTCAAACAAATTAAATAGAAGAAAATCGACAAAACTGACCAACTATAAATTCGTACAGCAACAGACTATTTCTTTGGCAAAAGAAAACTCAATCATGCGTCAGGCACATCTTCAATATGCAGCAGCTTGGCTCAGTAATTTTGGATGTTGTCACAAACATTTGCTATCCTATCAATTGTTGTGGCAAACAACGATATAAAAGAAAATATGAAACCAAATTATATCCAGGACATATTCACTACTAAAGAACAAATTTCACACTTCAATAATCTTATTGAAGTCTCACATACCCAAAACCCCAATACATCTAATGTCCTCTTACATTTTCTGTCACAACAAAACCCTAAGCCTAACATTATATCTATAGGTACACTCTCATAACCCTAAGTTTCTTAAACGTTTAAAGTACAAAACTAACAATCAACATGGGTAATTAGCCAAGTGTTTTTCTTAAAAGAAACTTTTATTTTAAAAGTTTATTTATTGTATTAAATTCAAATGTTACTTCTAAATTTTCACCGATCGATAATT
Organism: Datisca glomerata; assembly: GCA_003255025.1. Classification (NCBI taxonomy): domain Eukaryota; kingdom Viridiplantae; phylum Streptophyta; class Magnoliopsida; order Cucurbitales; family Datiscaceae; genus Datisca; species Datisca glomerata. The sequence continues at coordinate 348,994 of QANY01008484.1, forward strand.
TTTACCGTTCAATTTTAAAATGAGTAGTTTTACACATAAACTTTCAAAATAGACAATTTTAGTCATTTCCCCTATTATTTAACGTCTCATACAATCTCATTAATTTTTTTAGAAAGAGTAGAATCTAATTCATACCCATATACTTTTACTTATAGGCAATATGTATCCATAGAGTTTAAAATAAGCGAAATCACTCCATGAAGTTTCACAATAAATAAAAGTAATCTTACTTTGTCTCTCATTATTTTGTTTGGCTACACATTTTGAATAAAAATCAAACAAAAGATTTTTAACTATATCATAGAGATCCAACTCAATTTTTCTTCGACTCCACATTAGGTATAACAGTTAACTCTACTCCGTTTGATTTTTAACTCTTTTAAAGGGATTCAACTCCATCTTAGTCGGGTTAGAGAGATTGCGATTTTGAGCTTTTTATCACTAATGTCGAGTTAAAAAAGGAGTTGGATCCATTTTACCTGGTTAACAATCATACTGGGTAGAGTTAATTTTACCTATCTCAAAACTTTATATAGTGATTTTACTCATTTTAAATTTTATAGGTGCAAATTAGCTATGGTGAGAGTTTATGAGTATGAATTGGATTTTATCATATAGTTTTTTGTTAAATGCCTAATTATGATCGCATGATGCGTTAAAAATGAATGAAAACAAGTAAACTTGCTCATTTTGAAAATTCATGAAATAAATTTACTGATTTTAAAGTTTATAAATACAAATTATCAATCAGTGATCAAATTCTTTTATTTAGAACTTAAATTTTGAGTTGAAGGCCAAAGGAAACTTGTTTCTTATCCAATAAACTCCTCGAAAATGTAAACAGCTGAAAAAGTAAAATAAATTCTAGAAAGGAAGAGGAGGAAGAATTTGAAGAAAAAGATAAATAAAATAAAAATTTGGGTAAGATTGAAAAGTGTGAGAAAGGAAAGGAAAGAGAGAGAGGAATAACAAATATGTTCGGTGGAAAAGGCATGGGTGGCGGAGGTGGAGGAGGATGCGGCGGAGGAAACATGTTAAGAACAGTGAGCAGAGCAGTCACAAGAGCTGGTGTCGCCGGCGGCACTGGCTTTCAAGAAACTCTTTCGTCTTCTTCTTCTTCAACAACCTCTCCTTCTCCAACTTCTAGGCCGGCTCAAAAACCCACTTTCTTCAACAATCTCTCTGTATCTTCATATAATAATAACAATAACAACAATAATAATAGCAATCCTGTTTCTGCTTTTTCTGGAGTACAAACTTGGCCTGTTATGTCTCAGAGTGATAAATTTGAGTGGGTTTCTGTGGGTGATTATGATGAAGAAGACGAAAAGGCAAATGGGTATTTTGAAGATTTCGTTTCTGGGTCTGTTCCTTCCATGGATGAGGTTGAAGACGCCGTCTCTGCTCTCCATCAGTATGCCTCTGCTCTATCTTTTTGTTATTATTTTTTCTACAGTTGAATTGACACAGTATATTCTAGAGGACCCACAACTCACTGTTTTTTAATATGTAAATTCGTGGAACATTGACTCTCCAGTTTACAATTCTTCCTGGTTTCTTATGGTTCCAAGTGTCATTTTAACTTCTTTTATGAGTCTAACAGATGCGAAACCGTACTCTCTGTAATTCTTCAAAACAGAGCTTGTTCAAAAGAACCCAAATTCATATATGTCGTCTGTTAATACAAAATGAACTGTACTAATGAGATACCCATATATTCCTGATCGTAGTAGAAGACCCCTCCCACGGGATAATCCGAATAAAATCTTCCATCATAAATAAAACGGTAAGTTCTTCTCTAAATAAAAAGTAGAGGCTTAAAAATTTTAATGCTTCATGTAGCACGCTTACACTACATATTTTAACATCATGTGTGGAGTATTTTGTGTTCCCGTAGTTATACTGTGTAGAGCTCTGAGAACAACGTAGGATTACAGGAATCACTATGCTTGTCCCATAGGACTTCTGGGTAGGAGGTTGTTTTTTTTCGTAAGTTTTTATTTTGTGGCTTGTTGGTTTGATTGGTGGTGTATTTGGGGTTTTCCCTTTGTTTTGTTTCTTCATGAGGCCTGGGATATGCCTCTTGTAAATATGTGCCATTTGGGTTTAAATAGACTTTAATTACCAAAAAAAATACGTCATGCTTGGACTTGAACGCCCTGAGGTAAAATCCATTCATAGTCTCTTCATCCATTGTTTTTGAGTTCAATGAACTTATGCTGCTAATGGAAATGAAGGGTATTTGGCCCAATTTCATACCCCCAGCTTGGTAGGGATAATCCTATTGATTCGGAAAGGAATGCAACAGCAGATCAGGTTGGTTTGAAGCACAGGGTTTCTTCAGTTGGGACAGAGTTCGATTGGGTTGAACCGTCTTTCCAATTATTCGATTCAAGAATGCCACAAGGTGCTGACAGGGTTTACGATGCTTTTCATTTGCTTCAGACTGAACCCTCAATTCAGGTTTCTTTTTGACTCTTACTCTTCATAAATCCGAGTTGTTGGTTTTAGTGCAATGGCTGTGCTATGTTCAGTTGCCCAATGGGTCGATCTCAGCCGTTCACGTATGGTGCGACCCACCATGCTAGACGCGTGGTGGTATTGTTGTTGAGGCTAAACAGTGTCTGGTATTGTTGTTGCCTTTGATGTTTCATGTGCGTCCAACTTTACACTTGGTTCGTGACACTTTAGTCTCTAAACTCATAACCAATAACCCTCATGCATTTGCATAATTGCATGGGTTGGTTCACATGGTAATATAATTGTATTCATAAGGATATGGGTGTTGTATCCAGAGAATGGTCATCTCGTTATCGTCGGATAAATCTGTTTGGGATGCGGTTCTGAACAATGAGGTTGTTCAGGAGCTCAAGGCGTCACTAAATGCAGGTTCGGATTGATTTTATCGATTTCTAAATAACATTTTACACCCTTCTAATTTTTGTTAGTAGTTGCTTTGATCATGTCAATGGTTTTGATTAAACATAGGCGGAAAGTATCCGGCTTAGATTGATTGTCCGTCTTTCACTCAAGTGCCCGCTCTCTGAAGATCCTGTCGAAGTATTCTGATATTTGTTGTTTTGCATGAATGTCTCTCTCCATCCATAGGTGAAGAAAATGGTTACCAAAGTCGAGCCGTTACTGCAAATGACCCTAATAATGCGTCCGGTGATGGAACAAGCGTCGTGAAGTGGATATTGGACAACATTCAGGCGAAATTCGCGGAGGTAATCGAGAAAATTATGAAGCTAGTGAAAGACTTGTTTCAGCCTGGTAATGAAGACAAGACAACCAAAGGTGTCAATGGACATTTTGAGGAGAAGCTGAGAACTTCATTCATGCTCTCCGTTCTGGTCTTGTTGGTTGTGGTGGTGACTCGAGCCAGCAGGGCTTGAGACAATTCGACGACATGAAGTACGTAAATTCCCGGTAGACAACATACTATATATCCCATCTTGGGGTTTGTATATCAAAATTATGTTTATTATGTGTTGTTCGTAACAATAATGTTCATGTTAGGTAAGGATAATATAAGAATCACTTATATGAATATTTGTTATATTTTAGTTAAATTTTGTAATATTAAATAAAATTAGTTATCTTCATCGTTTATGTGATATTTTAAGATTTAAAATTTAAAATAAAGTCCATGCGTGATAATATATGGCTTAGGCTATAAATAAACACTGTTATTGTAATTTGAAAATAGATTTCGTTTAATGAAATTTCAAAAAAGTGTCTATGTTTTCTTTTAAATTTTTGGCAATTATGAGCAATTCAAGGAGAGTTTGTTACTTGATTAACTGTCATTCATGGGCTAATCAATTGTCATTTAAAAGAGTTGTTCTCAATATTCGTGTGAGTCTTTCTTGTAGAGTTTCTGCTACTTGATTTCCAATTAGTGATGCTATTTATGTTAGATATGCAAAATCTGATTACCTCCGGAATCGGATTGATGTCAATATGATTGAGGCTTAGCAATGTCTTAATATCTTGATTGGGGTCATATTATTTGTCTCATTTCTTTATCCCTTTTACATTGATTTTCTTTATTTAACTAATTTGTTTAAGATATACTTTGTTCTATCTTTTATAATATGAAAACAATTTCATTGTGGGATATGTAAGGATATAGATAGAGATGTCAATGAGCGGTATAATGCCGGTATGGATTTACCCGTCCATACCCGACACTATTTTTAATGTCCATATCCACCCCACAGCCGTTATAAATTAGATCGGGTTGTGTGAGTTAATACCTATTAGGGTATGGATAATTTGTGAGTTATCCATTACACGTTTCTTTTAAGTTTTCAATGTCTTTCTTAATCTCTTATAACATAAGTATTTTTCTAATATTTGTTAACAAATTAAAATGGCTGCCTGGAGATTAGAGAATTAAAATGGCTGCCTAGATTAGAGAATTAAAATAACGTAACACTCAGTTATGAAATTAATGAATTTTTGTTTATTTCGATCCTAAAATTGATGAATTTTGATTTCATACGATTATAAAGTTGATGAATTTTACTTAGATTATTCGAGTACATAATTAATGATTCAGTTTGATTCGATTGTAAAGTTGATGAAAATAATATGCCTATTTGATTATAAAATTTGACAATCCAGTTTGATTCGGTTGTAAAATTAATGATTATTTTGGTTATTGACGATTCAGCTTGGTTCGATTGTAAAATTGACGATTTTCAATTTTGTTTATTATAAAGTTGCTGGATTTTAATATTATTCGATAGTAAAATTGATGAATTTTATTTCATTTCGATTATAAAAATTGATGAACTTGAGTTTGATTCACTTACAAAATTGATGAACATAAGTTTGGTTATTTGATTATAAAATTAATGACTCAATTTAGTTTCATTGTAAAGTTGATGTTCAATTCCATTTGATTATAAAGTTGATAAATTTTAGTAATTCAAATTGTAAAATCAATTATTTTCATTCGATTCGTTTATAAAACTAATTAATTTTAGTTTGATTATTTAACTAACGCCTCAGTTTTGTTTGATTATAAAATTGATAAACTTTTCGATTTAGTTTGATTATAAAATTAGTGATTCATTTTTGAATAATGAGATGATTATGGTGTTTGGTGGTGACTTATTAGTGGCTTATTAATGCTCCACAAATACACCATACCAACTTGATATCCAACGGATATAAAAATGAAAAGTTTTACATAATAGACAATTTTAAAGAATGTGCTTTAAAAATGATAGATTTTCAATATATTTAAATAAATAACAGAATTTTTATTTAGTCGATAATTTTAGACTAAATTGACCCTCATCCATATATAACATGTTAGATATTTTCTTAGATATATCATCGGTATATAATTAATATACCTAATTGATAGAATTAAAAATGAAGAAATAATTAATTGACGTTATTTAAAAATCTGACATATCATAACCATTTTTAAGAATCTCAAAATCCCTTGAAAATCACTAAATACAATAAATTCCCTTCAATAAATTAATTCTGAAATAAAAAAATTAATAAAATCTAAATTAAATCTATAAAAGACAATAAACACTTCCATCATATATGAAAGTTTATTTCGATAATAATCATTAAAAAACCAACTCTCCAAGTATATCAATGATAATACTAATACAACTCCATCAACAAATATTACTTGAAAAATCTTTCAATTTTTTTATAAATAATCCGTGTTTTTGAAGATATTCAAATATATCATGCATCTATAGATGATATACTAATTTCAATTATACTATAATTATAAGAGTATAAAATGTTTAACTTTTTAAATCATATTCGCCATAACCACCAAATTTTTTAAAAAAAACCTAAATCCTAATTGTAATCAACATTTGAAAACCGCTGAGATTATTTACATCCCGCCAATCATATTTTACCCCAAAAAAGATTAATTTTCCATTGATTTCAATTTTATTTGATTTTAGTTATATGTCTATAGATGATATACTGATTTTAATTATCCTATAATTCTTCAAACATGTTTGTTCATTCAATCTTAACCCAAACATATTTCATCAATACTCATATTCGACCTAAACATATTTCAATCGAAACTCAGTCAGATTAGAGCTCAAACAAACAGAATAGGTAGAATTGATACAAAACCAAACTATAAAATGCTAAATTTAAGAATTAGAAAGTTAATAGTAGAAATTATGAAAGACTAGTTATGTCTCACTTTCGATGCTCTACCTGTTCTTCTAGATCGTCTTTTATGCATTTGCCATTGTGCTGCTTCTTGCGGTAGATCCTCTATCTCCTTATTTATTAGACACATTTGGGACACATTATCTGAGTTAAGGGTATGTCGTCCACTACTTACTCGTGCTATCCCTTTTCTATGTTTTTTAGGTTGAGGAAGTGGTTCACAAGTAGATGCAACTTGTTTTACAGACTTATCTTTGAATCTTCTAGAGACCGGTGGTGTTGATGGTTCATCCTCAGTCATGTCGTCGTCATCCTCTACTATTCTGCTACGACGTTTTGGTGAATTATCTGTAATATGCCTCGTAATGGATGGACAATATATCTCATCCACTTGTTTCATTGCTTGTAGTGCTATGCGACAAGCAGCACGTATATATGGCATTGTCCGGACTGGCTCATGTAGTGTCAAATCATTGATATGGTGCATGGTGTCCCTCTACATGAAAAAAAAATACTCTTGAGTACAACAAATAAAGGTTGGAATAAGTATTGAGAAAATAATATAAGTACCATTAACTCATGAAATGCTCATTGTCGGCTTATGTACCGACGTGTAATATGCATATACCAGTTGTAGTAAGAGTCATCATCTTCTTGGGATATTGCATTCCTAGCTATGTTGTCTCTGCGCACATTCCATCTCTTAATGTACTGATGATGTTCGACTTGCCAATCAAGTTCATGTCTACCCCTCAAATCGATGGAGTGCAAACTTAGTTCGGTATCACATGGTTCTGGCACTGTTTGAGTGATACCGAATTGTCGCATCACACGATCAGGCTTGTGCCATTCCACTATGTGAAAACAGATCAACGGAGAGACTGTTTGCCAAATGTCTTTACCGTTAATGCAATAATCTGGAAGGTTAGAGATAACATCAGAGTAAGGCTGCCATACAACCTGTCAAAACAATGTTAAAATAATTATACAATAGATCCAAAATTAAATGACATGAATCTAACATCTATCATAGTTAAACAATGTTACCTGATCTGGGGTCTGACAATCTAACATGAATCGATATTGTGTCAGTACATGTGTGGGTTGTTCTGTGACACAAAATGAATCTCTCCATCTACAAGAGAACATAAGTCATAATTAACATACAAGTGATATAATATAAACAATATCCAAATATCAAATCAGTGTACCGTATACCCAACGGAGGTGGAGGCAATGGAAGTCCAACCTCGTCGACGTCAGCATGCACGAGTCGTTGCAACCTAGACGGGGCTAAATGAGGGAATCTATCCCATGCCCATATTTGCAATAATATCAAGGGGCCAGCAATTTCATGCGCATCCTTAAGGCAAGCTCTGCACATCTCTCTATACAACCAAGTCAGACATGCACTACCCCAACTATATTGACCGACAACACGAAAGTCTTCCAATAAGGGAAGAAACATCAAGTGTACTAAATTATTAGACTTGTCAGCAAACAGAAAACCTCCAATAAATTGTAGAATATATGCCCGTGCATAGCGTTGCACAATAAACTCATCATCATCTGTTAAAGGAGGAAATTGCGATGCCAACCATGATAAATTCAATCGTGATCCCGTCAATTGACGATTATTAGGTCTACCACCTAGCAAATCTTCACATACTTGGCTCCAATCTGCAAGTGAAGTGCCTGATACAGCTGTTCCATCAACTGGAAGGCCTAACTGTATAGCTACATCCTGTAGAGTAATAGTGCACTCACCATCTAAAAGGTGGAATGTATGCGTCTCAGGACGCCATCTCTCCACGAATGCTGTGATCAAATGCCAGTCTAACGAGATAAATCCCAAACGTGCAACTCTGTAGAATCCAGACTGTTGCAAATATGGAATGATGCGCCTGTGTAGTTTCATGGTCCTTTGCACTACAGCCTCTCGACGACGACAACGTAGAGCTTCCGACTCATTGAATTCCCAAATAGATTGTGATCGATGATCACTCTGCATATATAAGACTGAACTGTCTGATGGTCCAGGCTTCATGCTGGTAGATCATATGTCATGAAAGTATTAGTACTGTCAAAAGTTCATATGTCCCTCTAATGATAAGTTTTCTTTTAAATCGGGAATCTCACCATAGTAGGGTACCACCCATAGCTACCAAACTGGGGGAATCTAGCGCAACAACTCACAACCACAAATTCCCACTTTAATTTAAGTTTGATCCCAGGGGAATCAAACCTGTGACCAGTGCGCCTACAACACAGTCCCAGGCTTGGAGCGCCCTAACCAGTGTGCTATACCCTGAGGTGGGTTTCTTATCAGAAGTTGAATAAAACTTTAAATTTTAAATCCAAATTTATCCTTCAAGTTAGCATTTAGCAATTCATACTCTTAACTATCAATTTCGCATCATATACCCTCAATGTTTAGGAATTAGCCAATTTGACCCTGAACTCTCTTAGAGTTCAAGTTGGTAACTATGTTTATACAGAGTTATAACTTTGACAAATCATATTGATTTGGACATGGTACAAAATCACAAAAGCAAATGGACAGATGAAATATTGAAAAATAAAAACAAACCAGAATCACAAGCAGCCACTATCAACAAAATTACACAAGTTTCTTCTGAAATCTGAACAAAGCCCATTTCATCAATGAGCCAAATCAGAGAAGACGGAAGAAATAGCCATGGGCTATGACGAATTTAAGTCAACTGCCGACTCTTTTACTTACTGGTAAACCTTCTCAACCCAATAAACTGCCATGGAAATCAAAATCCTACAGGAGACCACAAGACCGTGTTTATATTTGGGGTCTCTCTCTCTCTCTCTCTCTCTCTCTCTCTCTCTCTCTCTACTCCGTTTCTCGGTCTCTTTGGTATGTTTGGTTGGTAAGAAAATTTGAGAGTTTTCTCTTCACTAGATTGTGATACGCTTTCTGGGTAGGAAAATGAAAAGGTTCCTGGACTAGAAGCTGTCGTGACCAATTTATGTTCTGTTAGATTATAGGGGTCAATTTGGCTAATTTCAAAACATGAAGGGAAATGTCAAATTTCAGGTCTAGATGGTGAAGTTTATCTGGAACTTTCCTCATTAATACACTCGAGTAATCAACGTTAAACTAAAAAGGAAAAAAAAAGCCTAGCAGCTCTAATAAATTATCTTACATATTCTAAAAAGATGATTCTGCAGTGGACAAAGTTGATCCATTTCCCAGAAATGCACATGTTAAAGCACCAACAAATGAAAGAAAATCACTTAAAGCTAGAATTTTAAAACGCATACAACATTTTCCACACTTGAATAAAATACCATATTTTATACCTAATATGTTGTGCTAGATGGTGGAGGACGGCGACAGAAAGGATCACGGCGGAGGATGCGGAGGATGAACACGACGGCGGGAGGCAACGGCGTCGGCGGCGCTTGAGGGAGAGAGTGAATCGGGAGAGAGAGTGATGAATCGGGGACAGAGAGTTTGGGGGACGAGTGATTTGGGAGAGGGTTTAAATGTATTAAAATGTAGAACACGCATCTTCACCTGGCGAGTTTCTTCAGCGTCGTAGTATTATCCAAGGGTGTAAATGATTTGGTTCGGTGCGGTTTATAGTTTTTTAACGAATCGAACCGTAAATGCGGTATATATAAAATAGTAACCGAACTGAACCGGTCAGAATGAAAAAATCACCCCGAACTGAACCGGTCAAAATGAAAAATCGCACCGAATTTAACCGTCAAATTTTTTTCTAAACCGCACCGAACCGGTAAAATAAACAGAATAAATTTTATTGAAAACAAACAAGTCTTAGTTTGAATGACTTTCTGAAAACGTAAATTTTCATTGGAAACAGAGAAGAAAGAATTGAGTTAATTTTAATCCAAAATTCTATTAATAGATTATAAATATAATCAGAAAACAATAAAATTTTCATAAGTATTAAGAATATTCATAAAGAAAAAAATAAAATACAAACTAAAAAAATAAAAAACAAATAAGTTTGAGTGAGAATAAGAAAATGGTGAAAATATTTATGGATTAAGATTAGAATTAGGGTACAGTCAAAATCTTTTTAATCCCATGTCTCGAAGACACGAGATTCTCCTCAGTCCACACCTCTCACCAACGACCAAACCCATTCCCATAACTTCCCTGTGAGAACTGTGTTTTGACTCTGTGACAGTAAAGCGTTTCTCTTTCTGTGTGAGCGAAATGGAGGTCAGCTCGTGGGATTACTGGGTAGAAGAAGCAATTGCAAAACTTGGTTCTCTCCAATTGCTTCGTTCTCTGAGACCTATTTACCTCTCAAGTAAGAAACCCCGGCCCATTGGTTACGAGTCGCAGAACTCATCTGAAACCCAAGTAGGAGGAGACGAAGAATTCGAGGTGTTTGCTGAAATGCAGCCGTGGGACCGCTCTTCTGTGGAAATTGAAATGGAAGAAGCCACATTTCAGAAATGGCTGCATGACGTTCCCAGCTCTGGTATGGTTGTTGATGAATAGTTTCGTTTCATGTCCTATTTACCTTTTGTCAGAAGCTGAAGGGTACTCTGTATAGGTTCATCTTTGTAACTCTGACCGAGAAACCAATTCATCCACCAGCTATTATTCTTCGACTTGACTTTTGATGATCACGTCAAATTTTAATGCGCTTGAATTTCTCAACATGACTCTGTTTTTCTATCTCTGCAAGTATATTGAATAGCTTTAGAGTGACTTGTATTCGAGCTAGACTTTCCCAATTTGATAAAATGAGCACAATTTGGTATTTTGCTACTAAAGAGATCCCTATTTGCAGGTAAAGATATTTATTCAGACTCTAGAGTACCATTTAAGAGAACTGCACATTGGTTCATGTTTATATAACATTAATCATCTGTACCGGAGTTGAAGGAACCGAGTTTATCTGGCTTGGATATAGATAGTTACATGCTTTAGCAGCTGTTTTCAAAATTTCTAAATGGAAGCTTGACGGGTAAACCTTATTTGAGAAAAAGAAGAATGGACGCTTTCTAATATTCAGAACTATGCTTTCCTATTTCATAGGAGATGAGATTGTTTGCGGAAGTACTGCTGCAAAAAGCCAAGTTGGGCTAGGTCCCCATCACTTCAGAAAGCTACTTTTATTCTCGGGAAATGATTATTTGGGCTTAAGTTCACACCCAACAATAGGAAAGGCTGCTGCAAAGGTGTGTTTTATGAGATTTCATTTTTTTTCAAAGAAAACAGTTACTAATTTAATTCATTTGATGCCTTATGATATGATATCAAAAACTCTTTTTTGGTATAACCATCTTATTAATTTTTTTTTCTGAACCAGGCAGCCCTAGAGCATAATATGGGCCCAAGGGGTTCTGCATTGATCTGTGGATATACTTACTATCACAAAATTCTAGAATCAGGCTTGGCTGAGTTAAAGAAGAAAGAGGTACAAGATTAATTGTAGACTGTCTTTACTGTTTCCACTACATTTCATAATGTTAGTTCGTTCAGGTACAAGTTCAAATTTATCTATTTGGGATGGAAATCTTACTCTTTGATATGAATAAAGTAAAAAGTTGTAGGTTTCTAGACATTGTTAATTGAATGGATGGTTACTATGAAGGGATTAATAAAATTTAATTTGCTAAACTGCATTGCTTCTTGCACGCCACTGATTCTTCATTAAATAATCCAAGCGTAAACATTAACTTGTTAGCTTTTAAAAAACTATGCAGGATTGATTGCACTTGCATAGAGAATTTCGGTAAATGGATTCATGGGAGTTCTTTAAGCATACTTAAAAAAAGACTCAATGGATTGACATTACATAGAGCTATTACAAAAAAAAACAGTAGAAACTTTAAATTTGATAAAAATGGACCATATCACAATCATATTGCCATGTCTTCAGAAAAGAATAAAGAGTTACTATTTACTTTGACATAACCTATGTTCTATACAGCTGCAAGGTGAAATATAGAAGAAATAATTACTGACTAAGGGGATGAAATTGCATGATCAATTACGGTCATGGAGGCCATTTATGCCCACTCCACTTAGTTGATACCATTTCATTGCACTTGAGCTGAACGCTAGTTTTTGTTGTTGTCTAGGATTGTCTTCTTTGTCCTACTGGATTTGCAGCCAATATGGCAGTGATGGTAGCATTAGGAAACATTGCTTCTCTCTTAGCTGCTAACAAGACTCCATTGGAAGAGGAAAAGATTGCCATATTTTCTGATGCACTGAACCATGCATCAATTATTGATGGGATTCGTCTTGCTGAGCGTCAACAAAATGTGAAGGTGTTCATTTATAGACATTGTGATATGTCACATCTTGATGCATTGCTGTATGTTTTGTTTCACAAATTTCCATAACAACTCTTTTCATTTGGTTTTATACTACCTGTTTTGCCTATCACAGCAATAATTTCTTTCAACAGATCAAGTTGCACGCTGAAGAAGAAAGTTGTTGTAACTGATAGGTCAGTATTTTGAAACTTGAAGGCCTATTTTATTCTCTGAGGTTTATATTTTCCTTTCCTCCATATCCAATAGTATAGAATTTTCATCTTGAAACTGGTATGATATAGAATTGCAAAATAAATCATTTATAGCTTTCTAGCACAAATGAATATCAGAAGAATTTTCATTGATCAGTAAATAGTTACTGTATTAGAAACAGAATAACCCCTGGCTGTACAACTGAAGGATAATTAAAGGAGTCCAACTGTCAAAAAGGCAGGACTCAAGATGAAGATCTGGGGAATAGATCCATCTTTACAAGAAAGTTTAAAAGATGAAAAACTTTATAAAAAGAGGCAAAGTATCGTCAAAACCTCTACTGTTTCTCTTGTCCAAAAAATGCATAAAGGGATTAATTTCCAAAGTCTTTCCTTCATTTGTCCATTTTCCCACAAAATTCTGGCCACAAAGAACGTCCTTGATAGAGGCGGGCATTGCCAAAGAAATGCCTACCCTACTAAGGACACTAATCCACATCCAGTAAGAGAAAAAACCATATTAAAACAAGTGATTTTTCTCCTCCCTAATGAACCCCTATTCTTTTCAAATTATCAGCCATGAGTACTTATCTGTGTTTGGACTTATTTTATTCTTCTTGCAGTTTGTTCAGCATGGATGGGGATTTTGCACCGATGATTGGACTTGCAAAACTTCGCAAGAAACATGGCTTTTTGTTAGTCATTGACGATGTAAGTTCTAGGGAATGCATGGGTATTTATGAAACTGTAGCAAACTGTATAAGAGAGAGCATTGTACATCTGATGATTGTCCAAGGTCGAATTCGGAAGTTAGCGCTTCAATATATGCTGTATTACATTTAATGGAGAGGACTAAATCTTGACACCACTGTGCTAGAAGCGTAGAAGTATTCCACATCTGTTAACATAACATATTAGAAGAACCCATTTTGTTCCTATTTAAATTGCTTCTGGGAGTTTCAGGCTCATGGAACATTTGTTTGTGGCAAAAATGGTGGTGGCGTGGCTGAGGAATTCAAGTGTGAAAGAGACGTGGACATATGTGTTGGCACCTTGAGTAAGGCTGCAGGTTGCCATGGCGGGTTTATCGCATGCAGGTAATAGTTTGCACGGAGATTTTTCTCCTCCTACATTATGTTATTTCAGATTTGGCCACTTTTACGGGGAACTTACCAACAACAATTTGTCACATTCTCTATCCAGATTCCCTCCACTTCATTTTCTGTAAATAAATTTCAAACTTCATATAGGAATTAATCGTACTTACTGACAGCGATGTGATGCAGAAGTGATGACACATTAGAAGAAAGAGTTGAGAATGAAGAAACACGTTTATGGAAGCCCACTAAATACCTATCAGACAATAACACAAGCATATATTATAGGCAAGTGGGATTTTTTAACTAATAAAAATTCTAGTGACGTGATAATGAGGAAGAAGGAAACTAGATCAAGATTAGGATCTGATACCAATTGACGCAGGACACATAGAAGAGTGGAGAAAGATAAAACACGAGCATGCAATGCACAAATAACTGAACAGCTCGGTTCATTATTTCTAGTCTCCTTAATACCACAACATGAGCCTAAACTTATAGGAATTTGAGTAATTTCAATTAAATCTCGAGACACTACTTTTAGATCAAACAATATTCTCAATCAGACCCCTAATCTAACTAGACGTTTAAATCAAGTAAAATACATGGACTGTTCAACCAGAATAATAATTGAAGATCCCTAACATCTAATATTATATCATAAATATTGCTTGATTCTTGCTCCTCCATCAGAATGATTGTGCAAGCTAAGTTCATTAATGTAAAGATTTAATGCTAATGTGGTCAGTCATAAATGAAATAATGAGAAATGTTATAAAGTTTTAAATTTTTTCGTATGCATTTACATGCTCTGTATTGTCAGTTCATATGCAAAATGTTTTTACATAATGCTACTTTCATAAAGCTTAAACCATGGACTTTTCGCACCTCTTATGATGAGAAATTGACAGACAAGGGAGATAAGTATGTGTGCCAGATGGATCTTGCTTTGAAGCCTTTCCCATCAAGTCCATTCTTTTTGTTTCCTCTTTAACTATCTTGACATAGATGGCCTCTCTACTGCTTTTTCTTGATCGCAGAATTTACTGTCAGCTATGAGATTGCGGTCCTGGAATTTAATAAATATAGGCCAAATAGAGATTGCATAATATGTACACTATATTTCCATTCCAGTCATGTAGCCTTATGTGATCTCACTGTTAATGTGGTTCTCCCTTTCTTTCTCCTTTGTAATTGATATTGAATATAGTCATAGGTTCTAATCCATAATCTCAACTTTTCTATTGAGACCTTGCATGATATGAGGTTCTTGAATGTTGTTTTTTGTTAGCAAAAGTATGTTTGATTTGTCAACGTCACTCTCTTTACTTTTTTTCTAAGTCACTCTTTACGCTATTTCTATACAGTAAAAGGTGGAAGCTCCTCATTCAATCAAGAGGTCGTGCATTTATATTTTCAACTGCTGCACCAATACCCATCGTTGCTGCTGCCCATGGTATGGTACTATGGTGGGTTTTATTGTTTGGAGTAACTAACCCTTAGAAGATTTACTGAATTGTGGAATCGCATCTGATAAAAATGTTATCAGTTGTTCGAATATTTGCATAGTATGT
This sequence comes from Datisca glomerata, assembly GCA_003255025.1. Classification (NCBI taxonomy): domain Eukaryota; kingdom Viridiplantae; phylum Streptophyta; class Magnoliopsida; order Cucurbitales; family Datiscaceae; genus Datisca; species Datisca glomerata. The sequence goes on from QANY01008484.1 coordinate 364,333, forward strand.
CCTGGTTAATTTGATGAGTAACTTTATCGCATGTACCACAAATATTTTGAGGAAAGAAAGATGTTTCAAATGCAAAGGCTGATGAATAAAAAGTTTTTAGCATGAGCGTAGCTATGGGTAATTATCCCCCTTTTCTTGTTAGAGTTGTTTTATATTCGTTCATGTACATTGTACAACCATTAAATTGTGTTTTCTGTTGTTTCCTGTTTTTGTTACAATATGCCTGTCTATTTATATCCGCATGTGAAGTGTCAACTGAGTGGTCGCTGTAGCATTTTGCCCTATAGTAAGGCATTCAATTGTTAAATTGAGCATATTTTTGCAGCTGCTGTTATTGTGGCAAAAGGGGAAAGGTGGCGTAGATCAGCAGTTTGGGATCGGGTGCGAGACTTTATTAATCTCACAGGAATCCCCATAACAAGTCCGATAATATCTCTCATTGTAGGTAGTGAAGAGAATGCCTTGCAAGCCAGCAGGTCTCTCTCTCTCTCTCTCTCTCTCTCTCTCTCTCTCTCTCTCTCTCTCTCTCTCCTCTTAATATATTAGTCCTCATGGAACAGACATTTGCTGAATTCTGGTATTCATGTAACTGCTATCAGACCTCCAACAGTACCAGCCAACTCTTGCAGGTTCTCATAAATTATTGTCGTTTTCTTTTCTTTTTTTGCATGGTAGTTTTTTTCTTCTAACTCTTGCAGGTTCTTATATTATTCATCATTTGCTTGGTTCAGTCTAATGATGCATGCATAGTAGTTTGTTTTTTCTCATTTGATCTTAAAATTATATTTACTTGGTCTTTTAATCTCATATATTGGACCAAGTAAATATAATTTTAAGATCAAATGAGAAAAAATAAACTACTATGCATGCATCATTATATTTACTTGGTCTTTTAATCTCATATATTGCATAAACCCCAAGGGGTTGGCCTAGTGGTAAGGGCGAATGCTGGAATGTGTGGATTAGGCGCACGTCCCAGGTTTGATTCCTCTTAGCATCAATTTCTTGGGGCCACTGGAAGGTCTCCCGGTCGAACTGCCAGGGCCCCATGGGAATAGTCGGGCGAAGCCCGGATACTCACGGTTATAAAAAAAATAAAACTCATATTGCATAAGCATTCACAGTAATTTGTTACAATACAGTTTGAACTTTGGATGTAGTTCACATGTGATCAACACGTTATTTGACCATAATTATTGCTAATATCAGTCAATAACCTTAATGTTTCGTGATATTCAATATCAACAGATTGTTGAGCTGCTTCATTCGTTGGTTCTTTTGCTTCCTTTTTCTTGTATTAACTTTCTACCACTAAACCATAGTTAATAAAATGTGTGATAAGAGTAGAAAATGGATCCATACCAACTTTATTCAGGTCCAAAGCTTTATTAACAAATTTGCAACAATGCAAGTTAGATTGGAAAGGAATAAATAAAGAGATGAGGAGAGAGAAAAATGAGAAAAGATTCTCTCTCGTCTCCATTCTCTCTCTCTCTCTCTCTCTCTCTCTCTCTCTCTCTTCCCAATATATTACTATTAACAGTAACGAAGCATGACCCATTTTGGCAGTTTTCTTTGTAGTTTCTGGCATGTCAGGGTAGAAGTAAGCTCCTATTATTTTTCTGACTACTTAGAGGCAATAAGTGTTTTTCTTTTCCCTCCCGCCACCCCGAAAATAGGCTGCGGGTGACCCTAAGTGCAACGCACACAAGGGAGGATTTGAAGAAGCTGACTGCTGCTCTATCCGAATGCATCAATTTTCAGGATATCGCCAAGAATACCTCAAATGGATATGCAAGATTATAAGGTTAGAATTTTGATTATTATTAATTTATTATCCATACTCCGTTGACGGAATCTGGCAGTACATGTTTAGGGTCATGGTTGATGAATAAGCTGAGCAAATGTTTATTGGAAGCATAGCTCAGTCCCCGGAAGGCGGCTTACATGTCGAAACGGAGTGTAGTTTTTCCATATCAAACCAGAAAGACCAGCTGAGCAGGAGTTTCCTTGGTGTAGGGAAATCGCCTAGGCGCCTTGCACTTAAGTGGGATATTATTGCTTTGATTGTATTGTTTGGCTTGGAAGATCTGTATTTATTTTATCAAAATGTTCAATAGAAATCTATTTAGATAATTTTTAAATTTTTAAATCAATTTTGTCTACCACTTTAGGAAAACACCAAATATAACACTTCTAAAAAATATATATAATTAATGTAGTAAATTTCATTAAATTTATTAATTTTTCCTATTTAGTTAGTTACCAATTCACCATTCTATTATTTAATTTAAATGAATAATCATCCCTAGTTTTTTCTCTCTATATTTATACTCATTAAATCTCTCTCTATATATAAATATATTACACCAGTACACGTTTTATATACACTAATAAGAAGTATATGTTGTATATTGTATAATAACTTAAATATTTTATATTGTCATGTATATCATATATATTTATGTATTATATATATGCAAGATATTTTATATACACATGCTATATATTACATAAATAACATATATGTAATGTATAAATGAGTTTGACAGTTATAAAATTTGTTGTCTTTTTTGTATTAATTTTTTATAATGTAATTATTTGTGTATAAAGTCTAATATTCAAAATAGTGTGTTTAGGAGTGGTTGTGGGTGAGAAGCAGTTTTATATGTTGAAATGATAATATGTTAACTAAAAATTATTTTATATTTATTTGTGTATGAATCACTTGGATTTATTGTCAAGCATATTTGTTTGTATTAGAAAACACTTGGATTGATGTTCATGTAAAAGTGTTTCTAAATATTAAAAAATATATTTTGAGCGATAATAGTTGATAAATAAATGTGATCTAAACTAGTATTTTGTCAATGTGTGAAAGTAATTTTCAAGCAAAATAATTCCAAACTCATCCTAAATGATTGGTTGGTTCGTTATATTCTGATCAGATAAAGCAAGTGAATATGACAACACATTTTCCTACAACACTAGCTTTTAGCCGGTCTAGGTGATTTTGGGAAGTAGGCCGCTTCTTACTTTGGGAAGTAAACGCATGATCCGGATTGAATTCCACTAAAAGCCAATTAAAAAAGTTACAGGTTTATCATATGGCACAACAGTCAATCTAAGTTATTGAGATTTAAACGAACGGCTCAGATCTTACCATAGAGTCATCTCATGTTAGATCACACAACATGAAGGAATTCATTTCCGTGATTTTGTTGTTCCCTAGCTTTTTCGGGGTGTTTATTTTGTTCATCTGTCACGTTGGTTGTTTCCTTGATATGGGTCTATCGCTTTGGTGATTCTAATACATTTGAACATGTAAAAATGTCAAAAATCAATAACAAGCGATTGTAAACTCGTAGTATTGTTTTCATAGTTGTCAAAATCGAGATCCAAATCATAGGATCATACGATCCTACAATCTTATAATTTCAAAACGATGCAGATCGAGTATAGAATCAGGATCAACTGAGATCATGGTAGGATCGAACCAGGATCGGTAGAATCGTACCGATACTACCCATATACTAATTTGGGCAGTTTTATTGGGCCAACATCAAGAATATGATATTTTTAAGAAAATAAAATAAAAAAATAGCCCAAGATGGAACAAAAATAAAAAAAAATAGCCATCCAAATTAAAAACAAACCAAAATCTGTTCCAAAAACCGTCACCTACGAGCTCCAACGAGATTTTGAATTTTTATCCACAAAAATTTTATAATAATACTGTATATATAAAATATACTACAAAAATTATACATGTATATATATATATATTATACTATATATGATATCTAATGTATATATATAAATTATCAAAATCTTGAGCTATGGTGCGCGTGACGCGAAAACTTCTTTGCGCGTGGGAGTCCATCTTTTTCAAAAATTATGCAAGGGGATTATTTTTTTATATTTTTATTCTTGTGGGCATTTTTTATGAATTTTCTTAGAAATTGACTATTTATTAACCTAACATATTTTTTTTAGTTTTATCAAATATTGTCAGATGACTGGTTGTTGAAGCCCACTTCCTAAGCTTCTCTAAGTCCAATTCAGTGTAATTGAAGCCCACATTCTAGTTAATATGTTGTCATAAATTAAAATTATTAAATCTTTATAATATTTTATGGGTTTTAACTCATATTTTCTCACACAAATCTTTGAATGTATAAAATTTTATTTGTGTGTTTATGATATTAAGAGTAACGGGGTTTTCGTAGAAACATTTTTGTGAAAATTTAATTTTATAATTTTAATTTTGAGAAACTTAAGAAACTAAAAATTGAATTGCCTTTGTCACTGTAATTATTAGAATGTTTGAGGAAATTATTTTGAGCAACTTAAAAAATTATGTGTTTAGGATCAAGCTTGAGTTGACTATTTTGAGATGTTATATATTTCAATCATTTATAAAGTAGAGTAAAACTTATTTTCATTATTTAATTTTAGTTATAAATAGTTAATTATTTTTTAGGATCATAATTTTTTAATATTATAATTATTAGCATTTGGTAGGATTTTACAATCCTCGATCTGATCCAACGATCCAATTCGGAAGACTCTATCCACTGATCTGAGTAAAAAATACGATCTTGAAAACTTTGACTGTCTTTGTTTTTACAAAGTGTACTGTCATTTTAAATGCACTCCATAGCCAATAAATACTTGGTTAGAATCTAAAAATAATTACTTTGCATATCTTTTTTAAGAAGAAATTCATTATGTGAAAAATTGTTTGTGTGAACTGATGGCACGCGATGCTGATATTGCATAACCTGTCTTATGGTTGAGAATGCTTCCGCATTTGAAAGTGAACTCATAGAATTGACTTATTAAATTACCGAAAATACACAACTTTAACACCAAATATCCGTAACGTTATGCTTCTTAGATTTATAGAATCTGGAGAAAAAATTTGAACAAAGCATAAAATTTGCATCATGTCACGTGGACAAAAAGGATCAGCTGAGAAGCAGTGAGGAGATTCCTACACACAAGTACGGGAATGAAGAGATTTGAGTCACGATAAAAGACCATGTGGCTGCAACTGATTTGACGATTGAAAGACTAGGGGATGAGACAGTTGAAAGGAATGGATGAAGTGAAGGGTCGATGAAGTGAAAGGTCGATGGAGTGAAGGGTCGATGAAGTGAAGGGTCTCACAACTGACAAAAGATCCAACGAGTATGAGTGAGATCCTATGAGTATAATAAAACCTCCAAAATCATAGGAGAGAGGAATCATTCCCCTCCTATAGGGGGAGAGGGTGACCATTCCCCTCATTTTACTATTTTATTAACAAAATTATTACTCTATTTACACCCAGTGACCTATAAAGGTTTGAGTAATGAACGAAGAGAATCCAATAAAAAATACAACTTGAAAAATTACTCAGTGTACTGATTACTCTTTCTCTCTCTCTCCCTTAGTCTCTAATCTTTTAGTAATTCTCGTTGATTATTAATAATACTCCATTGGAGTGGAGGAAAAAATAATTTACATTTTAGTTCTTTCATTGAGAGATGAATGAAAAACTTGAGAAACCCACCCCAGAAATAATAAATATGCCTAGAACTAGATCAAACGCAACCCTGAATGAAGACAACGGGATCAGAAACTGAGACTATCAATGGATCAACTAACTCAACTGACAGAAATGCTACAAACAATCCTAAACGGAATGCAGGAAATGGAAAGGAGAAACACAAAGGCAGTGCATAGCGCATGGCAGACTATGCAAGACAAGATTAACATGCTTCAACAAGAACTGGCAAGGACACGTCTTGAAGTCATTCAAAGGGCGAATAACGAGGAATGAAAAATTCAATCAGGGGGCAACAAGCAAGATGTAAGACATGAGAACCACGAGGACAGTAGGAACGTACAACGAGGACAATAGGAATGTACAGCTGGAGGAGGTGGAAGTCCATTCCCAAAACCACGTGAAGGAGGCTATTGGAGAAGCTCGCTAGTCTCGGGTCATAACAAAAGAGGTGGTGGAGAAATTATTGGACAAAAAAATGATGGAGATGAAAAACCTGGGAAGTACGGGAAGGACCGACCTCGAATCCCTAACCCATACTCCGTCAAGCCCTGAGTGCCTAACGACACCCGTACTTTGAAAGTTTGTGGCTCATAAATTTAAATGTTATGAAGGAAAAACAGACCTCGTAGACCACATCCAGCGATTTAGACAAGTAATGGCACTATATCAACACGAGGATAAACTGATGTGCAGGATGTTCCCCACCAGCTTGGACGAGACAACTCCGAGATGGTATCTTTCCCTCCCTATTCAATCGATTACTAAATTTCCTGTTATGTCTTCTATCTTCCTAAAATAGTACTCTACCTATCAGGCGGTCATGGAGGACACATGGTATCTTTTGAAAATTTCCACTAAGAGAGAGGAGTATCTACGAAAATACACCCACAGATTTAAGAACGAAATGGTAAAAGTTGAGAGTTACGATGATCGAGTTGTTAGACTAGACTTCAGATAGGAGTTGGAAGATCTATCTAAAATGAAGTCGTTGTCCATGGTAGAAACCTTCCAATGGACGCAAGCCTACCTTACTCTAGAGGAAGAGAAAAGAAGATTGTTGAGGGCCATCGAACATAAGACTGAGGAGTCAAGAAAACGGGAAGGAAGTTTGAAATCTTGAAGGAAAAAGTCTGACAGAATTAAAAGAGAAAACGAGAGAAGTGGCAAGAAGGAGAGAACAGGATATCGAAGGCGGGACTCAGACAGGGTACACCCGAGAGATAAAATCTACACGCCGTTGACCATACCAGTGAACCAGATCCTGGATATGATCAAGGACAAGCCTGAGCTCAAGAGACCGACCCCACTTACAAAATAACCAAGCTACAAGGATAAAAACAAGTACTGCTCCTTTCACAGGAGCAACGAATATTACACGAGGGATTATTTCAAGCTTAAGGACTGTATCAAACAATTGATCAAGGATGGGTACCTCCGTCAGTTCGTGAAAAAAGAAGAATAAAAGAAATGGGAAACTGAAAAGGACAATCACAGGGGAGATAAAAGAGACAACTGGAAACAACCACTCGGCATCGTCAACACGGTTATTGCGCTCACAGAACAGAAAGGGTCAATGAGGAAGGAAAGAAAGATCTATTGTAAAAAATCAATGCTAGAAGGTGCCTAGAAGAAACCCTAATAGTCAGAGGGAGTCCGCCACTGGTATTTAATGATCTGGACTTGAAGCATGACGAGCATCACAATGATGCTCTTGTCATTTCGATACAAGTCGACAACTACTTGCTAACGAGAGTACTGGTGGACTACGAGAGTACAATGAGTATTTTATACCAGGAAACCTTGGAAAAAATTTTAATGGGAGAACAAGAGCTATAAGGAAATTCAGAACCGTTGATAGCTTCAATGGCGCCATCAAATACTCAGAGGGAATCCTTGTCCTCCCAGTGAGTGCAGACCCCTTCAACTATATGACTGAGATCATGATATTGAGCACAATGTCCTTGTACAATGCTATCTTGGGAAGATCTTAGCTCCACAAAATGAAAGTCATCCCTTCAACTTTCTACCAAGCACTAAAATACCCAACACCAGAAAGGTTTAAAATGATAAGGGGAGATCGAGCCGTTTCCAACATCTGCTCCGTGACTACTCTAGAATCCTTCAAGAAGAGGGTAACAGAAAAGGTAGAAGTCAAGCGACCCATGGATTTATAGCAATCACAGAGAGACAGCGAAGACAGCCTAAGGTACGAGGCGGGGAAAGATATGGAACTTGTATGCTTGGAGGAAGGAACTCAAAAGATGACAAATGTTGGTACATGTCTCGAAGGAAGTGAAAAAGAAAAGTTAGTGAAATTCTTGAGGAAAAACAAGGATGTGTTCGCAACTACGACAAAGGAGATGCCAGGCATCCCCGAAGAAATCATCTGCCATAAGTTGAATAAGGATCTCTGATGAGGATCCAGTTGCACAAGCTTAAAGGATGGATCCACTTCAAGTACCAAGAGATCAAATCATAAAAGCTAGAGAAAAGTGGGTTCATATCAATCCCACTACAAAACAGTAAAGTAAAGGAAGATGAGCCTTACCTCAGAACAGAATCAGGCAATCAACGAAGAAGTCGAAAAACTCTTGGTAGTAGGTTTTGTTCGAGAAATGGACTACCCAGAGTGGTTAGACAACGTGGTAATGGTGCGAAAGAAAAGTGGAAAGTGGAGAATATGTGTGGACTTCACCGATTTGAATAAAGCCTATCCCAAAAATGAATACCAGCTGCCAAGGATATATAAGATGGTTGATGCCACTTTGGGACATGGGTTACTCAGCTTCATGGACGCGTACTCCGGATACAATTAGGTGAAATGGTTCTAACATGATCAGGAAAAAAATTCCTTTATTACTGAATATGGTACCTACTGTAATAAAGTTATGTCGTTTGGGCTGAAAATCGCATGTGCTAACTATCAAAGACCCGTGAACAAAGTCTTCTGTGAACATATCAGAAAAAATGTGGAAGTCTATGTAGATGACATGCTGGTCAAAAGCCAGAAATGGGAGGACCATATTTATTAGAGAAAAACTCCATGAAGTTAAATCTGGAAAAGTGTACGTTCAGGGTTGCTGCGGGAATATTCCTCGAGCACTTGGTGACACAGTGGGGAATCGAAGTAAACTCAGATTAATTGAAAGAAATTATGGAGATGAAATCTCCATGAAACTAAAAATTGGTTAACGAGAAGGTTAGCCGCCCTGAACAGATTCATCTCAAGGTCTATAGACAAATGTAAACCATTTTTTGAAAAGTTGAAAAAGAATTCTCTAGACGAATGGAACAAGGAATGTGAAGAAACTCTCAACGGAATTAAGGAATACCTGACAACTCGACCTTTACTCTCTAAGCCGGTACCAGGTGAACATGTCTTGCTGTATGTTGCCGTTTCTATTGTCACCGTCAGCGTCGTACTCAGCAGGGAGGAGGAAAGGAAGCAGAAGCCCGTGTACATCATCAGTAAAAGCCTTGTAGCGGTCGAGGTGAGGTACAAACAGATGGAGAACTTGGTGCTAGCCGTTGTGACCGCTGCATGAAAATAAAGTGTTGATGGATTCACCTGTCAAGAGTCTCCTGCACTCTCCAAAGGTAAGCGGGAGAATGGGAAAATGGTCGATTGAGCCAAGCCCATATGGCATTAATTACTATCCCATAACCTCAATGAAAGGGCAGGCACTAGCAAACATCGTTGCAGACTTCACTGAAGAGGAATTCGAAAGGGGACCTCACAAAGAAAATGAGAACGGGCCTTGGAAATTATACGTTGATGGTGCTTCAAATATCAAAGGAGCGGGAGCAGAGCTGGTGATACAGACCCCCTTTAGAGAAACATTGGAGTATTCTATCTCCTTCGAATTCAACGCGTCAAACAATGAAGCACTAATAGCGGGAGTGACCCTGCTATGGGAATATGAGGTAATGGATATAAAGATATTTTATGATTCTATGCTAATTGTGAAACATGTCGTAGGGAAAGACATAACGAAAGATGAAAGTATGATAAGCTACGTACAACGGGCAAAGGACCTCCTAAGCAAGTTGAAAGGCTTCCAGATCCAACAAATCCCGAGAGCTGAGAATGGGCGTGCTGACACGCTGGCGAACCTAGAATCATCATTGCAATTCCCGTACAAGAGGAGCGTTCCCGTGGAATTTATGGAGAGATCAAGTGCCTCCCTCCCGTGGATCGACGACCATGATATCGAAGTAGAAGGAGAACCCAATTGACATGATAACATAATCTGCTATCTTAAGGAAGAACTACTCCCAGAAGACAAGCTCCTCATTAGGAAGATGCAACAACAAAGCACCAGGTATACATTGATAAATGAACTATTGTATAAGAAATCATTGGCAAGTTCGTACCTGAAGTGTCTATGGGAGAAGGAAGCCCAATATGTATTAGCGGAAATTCACGAAGAGGTTTGTGGAAATCATACTGGGACCATATCTTTAGCATATAAAGTAATGAATGACGAGTACTACTAGCAGAAGATGCACCATGATGCTAAGCAGTATGCAAAGAGATGTGATAAGTGTCATCGTTTTGCACCCGTGGTTAATATGGTCCCCAGAGAGCTCAAAACCGTAACGATCTTTGACCGTTCATGCAGTGGGCCCTAGACATTGTTGGACCACTCCCCACCCACTCATAAACACTTCTTATTGGTCGTAACAGATTACTTCACCAAATGGATTAACGTTGAAGCCCTCACCAGAATTAGTGAAGAGGAGTTGAAAGGGTTTTTATGGAAGAACATAGTATGTCGATAAGGAATTCCCCGGGTCCTCGTATCTTACAACGGATGAGTTCACCAGTAACATGGTGAAAACCTTTTGTGAAGACTTTAAAATCATCAACCGATTCTCCACACCCTACTATCCACAAGGAAATGGATAAGCTGATAGGTCATACCTAATTATACTTGACAATTTAAAGAAATGACTAGAATCAGCCAAGGGAAAAGTGGGTGGAAGAATTGCTTGCAATACTATGGGCATACAGAACAACTCCTAGAGAAACAAAGGGTGAAACACCATTCGCTCTAGCATATGGAAAGGAAGCAATGATTCCTGTTGAAAGTGAAAACCCCACTATGATATCTAGACTGAACGAACAGCAAAACAAAGAACTCCTCAGAAATAGCCTTGATGAGCTGGAAGAACAATGAGAAGAAGCCTTGATCCGGATGGACCATTACAACCAGAAGAGAAAATTTTACTTCCCGAAAAAGGTATGAAAATGGGAATTCCAGAAGGGAGACCTGGTTCTAAAACAGATCTTCCAGACAGAGGGAAAGCTTGGGCCAACATGGGAAGGGCCATATATCATCAGTGGAATAGGGGGAAGTGGCTACTAGCGTATAGAAATAGAAAAAGGAACGGGTCTACCAAAACCCTGGAATGTGGCTCACCTAAAGAAATACTTTGTTTAAAAATTGTAACATTCATTATAGTGAGCACTTTTCACATGGTTTTTTCCCGTAAGGGTTTTCTGTTGGAAACGCGAAGCTTGCACGATGGAAGCATGGGGCTTTTAAAAGTTTATTAAGAACTAATATTGTTCGATAAAAGAAAATAAGCACGACACAACAGTTTTCAAAATATAAGCTTTTATTGAAAAACTCTTTTCATAATATATTTATATATTAAATCGAAAACATAGATGGATATGAATCATATACCTCTTGTAAAATGCACCAGACAACCAAAACATTGTGAAAATAGGCGGCTCGACCAAACGGGAATGGTCCCACTCTATTACATCATGAATCAACCAAAGCAAACTCTACTCTTCAAAGAAGACAAAAAATGGGATGAGTAAAACAAGTTACTATAGAAATAAGAAAATTTCTACTAAGTGTTTGAAAAAAATAGGAACCACTTGCCAAAATATTTCTCTAAAATTTTGCCAAATGTTTGAGAAAATGACAAAAGAAAGAAGAAGCAAGAGATCATTTTAGTATTGAGAATAGGAAAGCCGATAGAAGAAACAGTGAAATAGGAAAGATATTCTCATTAAACTTCAGAAAAATACAAGTAAAAGTACATAAAAGGGAAAATAACATGGAAAAGTAAAATGGAAGGAAACTAAACTAAGATTCCTATTCACGAGTGGCCTGAGGGTCAGAAGCGGGAATAGTAATGAATGGTTCAGAATTAGCAAGATCGTCAGGAAGGTCAACCAGAGGCACGCGGGGGAGCCTTGTCAGATTTGGCGTCACGATTGTTTGAATTATGTTCATAAAGTAAGGTGTAGTAACTATTTATGATTATTTAGTCATTTCTCTGACATTATGTCTTACTGAATTTAATGAATGAATGAAAGTTTTTCTATTAATTAAAGTGTGTTTATAATTTACTCAAGTCCTGCAACTATTATCAACGTAAAAAGAGTAAAGACAGAGGGGTCTTTCAGACAAACTCTTCTGAAATAGTTCTGAATGTTATTCGTAGTCTTAAGATCGATTGGACAATCGAATCTGATTAGACTGTTAGGTCGAATTAAACGATGCCGGTCTTGGGGCATGGGAGTGGAGACTCTAACGCTTGATCTAGATATGTTGTGAAACATGTTGAATAGAACAGTAACTAATCAGTTTAGAGCAAAGCTGTTTATCTAGCACTAGATCTAATTGTTACACATATAAGGTTACTTTCATAATTATATTTATCCTGAGGCGAATATGAAATTTGACTTAATTAGTTACAATCTTTCATATGTTAAAGAAGTGAGTTCGAATTACTAGATAATACATCGACTGTTAAGACCGTGATTCAACTATGTTGGAGTTGCGTGATTCACATATATGAAAAATCGTTGCGACAATATCACCTTATGATTGTTGATGGGTGTGTGAATAAATTAACTTGTCCGAGTATTCAATGAAATGAAGTATTGAATAAGACATGGTGAACTGCACGAAATAAAAAACTACTATATCTTTCTTATTCACAATAAAAAAGGAGTTAAGGAAATAATAACTAGAGGGGTAAGATGATAATTTTACATCCCACTATTTGTTACCGATATTCATGAAGGGTAATATGTTAAAATATTCCGTGGACCGTGACATAAAAGTATTTATTTCGACTAACAGAAAATGCAGCACGCATGAACGAGAATTGATTCGACATCGGACTTATAGTGGAGTCATACGATGTCAGGATTAAATAGGTCGGGAATTTACGGAGTTAAATTCATCTAGTATTCTAATCCTATAGTTTTATTCATGTGAGTCAATTCGGGCTCTGGAGTAGCTCATAAAGACAAGAATGAAAAATAACACTAGTTGGACCAAAAATATGTTTTGAACCAAGGTATATTTCTCGAACCCATATGTGATGTGTGTTGTCACTTAATTAGTGAAGAGTAAGTAATTAATGCTCAAATTAATTAATTAATTATTGGATAATAGTAAATAAGAAAAATTAATTATTTAATTGATGGAGATCAATTTAATTTATCAATTTAGATGGATGAATTTGGATATAACATTGACTCTATGGAGATATGTAATTTTTGGCGCAAATATTAGGGGGTGAATGTTTAGTAATTTAACATATAGGGTATATGTGCAAATTTCATAATTATTATTATATAAGGGATGACAATAGGGTTGCATTCCTAATTCTAACACAGTGTGTGATTACACAGATCATAGAAAACACAGTTTCTCCCCCTCCCCTATTTGCCGTCGAAATACACAGAGGAGAAGGAAAAATATGATTTTTCTTCTTCAATTGTTTTGAGAGCCCACACTCAATTCCTGATAAACATCCGATTGAGATATACTTCTGAATACTACAAGTGGTTGTTGGTGTGAAGGCTTATTCAAGTTCTACGAAGAACGAAGAACATAAAGGCAATCAATAAGATTCCACCAAATCAGAAATTCTCTGATACAACATAAGATATAAATTGATTTTACCTCGATTGAATACGTTTAATTAAGTATCCAAAATCGTAAATATAATTTTATTATGATTAAATGGTTGGTGAGAAATTTTTTTTAGTTTCCACCCATGAACTGTTCCTAGTTCATTGATTTTTTCTCAAATTTTAAAACTCGATCTAACAATTGGTATCAGAGCCTTGTATTCTTGGACATAATTAGTTTTTAAACGTATGTATCATTGGGTGTTGTGATATTGACATATTATTTTGTATGGTAGATTTAAAATTGATTTGAACATGTTTTATGAATGGATCCCGGTCTATTGGCTCTAGACGTTTTGTTTTTCAATTTTTGAATTGATGTACCGCGAAATTGACGAAACAGGATTTTATGTAATTATTTTCTTGTAAAAGTTATATTTTTTAAATTCGCACCACCATTATCATCCTTGTCGCCCTCAGAAATTCACCGTAAAAAACCATCACCGTCGCACCGCCGTTATCATCCTTGTCGCCATCACCAGACGTTGCCACCGCTGCCATCGCCGCTCACCTCCGCCGCTGTACCGCACCCCCTCTTGCCCCACCGCTTGCCGTTGTGACCTTGTGTGGTGACTAAGGTTTGTGAAACCCTAGGTGATAACAATTAGGGTTTAGGAGGTCATTTGATGTTTCGTGAAAAGCCTTATCCTATCGTTTATCTTTTAAATTTTGAATTTTAAACAGATAAAAGATAATTATAAATTTTATCTATTTATCTTTTGATTTTTGAATTCAAAAGATAATTATCTATTTTATCTTTTTATCTTTTAAATTTTGAATTTTAAAAAGGATATTTAATGGAATCATTTAATTAAGAAAATAGTTTTCAGTAATTAAAGGGTTTTGATCAAAGCTTGAAAATGTGACAGCACTGTTGTAAAGGGTTACAAAATTAGTGGGAATTCGTGAAGGACAAGGAGACAATTACAGTCGCCATGAAAACTGGTAATTAAATTATTGTAATTTATTTATTATTCACTTTATGGATTGTAATTAAAAATGAGCCAATATGAAGGTTAATTTTGAATGGATAATTTATTATTAATCTCGCATCATCAAATAATATGTCATGTAGAAATAGGGAGCCAATATCAAAATGCCATGTCGCATGTACAAGGATCATTGTAGTTTAAATTTATAATGGGTTATAATTAAAATACAATGCAAATTTTATAATGTTATAGATTTTGAATTAGAATTTAAATTTTATAAAAGTTTATAATTTTCAAAATTTTCTTTTTCTAAATTAATAAAGAGCTATAATTTTTGAAAAAAACAACGAAAAATCTATTTTTCCAAAAATTAAGTGGGAGGGTCATTTACGTTGAAACGTTCTTAAGGTCCCCAACACAAACTTGATCGTGGCACGAGAAATAGTTTAGAGCCGCCCTAGCGGTCCTCTCTTCAGCGGGAGAAACTTGAGAATCGTATCGTTTTGAGTCATCGAGTTGCTTAAGAAACTAAACTTATACAAGAATTGGTGAGGTAGTACCGTTCCTAGACAGGTTGTTAGTTCATGCCTTGGTTAAGCACTTAGACTGAAACACATTGGAATCACTCATAGGGGCTGGTCAATAAGGCTAAGGTGACCAAAACCATTGGTGATTGGTTAAGCTAGATGTAGTGACATCTTTAGAAGCGTTAACCAAATGAGAGGAGTCTCGATGCGATAAGAGGTAACATCGGCGTTGTCATTAGACGAGACAAGCTATCATGTTGATCGTAACATCATGAAATAATTTTTTTTATTAGATTTTTAAATATTTAAGTATTTGCATTATACATCACACTTTCCTAAATGATTATCTATTTATTTACACCACTTTATTTGTTCTTTTTAGTAATCATGTCGCTATCCCCACTCTCAACTATCTTAAACGGGAACAAACTTACCGTGAAAATTACGTGGATTAGAAATGTAATCTTGACATCGTGCTGACGATAGAAAAGAACAACTTCGTGCTCACAACCTCTTGTCCCCTTAGGCCTATTGCTGAATCGACTCAAGAAGAAAATAATGCTTATGCTTCTTGGCTGTGTTCTGATGAGATCGCCATGTGTTACATCTTGGCTTCTGTTAGCATTGTGTTGCAACAACATCATCAGAACATAGAAACAATCGCTGATATGATGTTAAACATCACTGAAATGTTCAGAGATCAAGATCGTCAAGCCAAACAGGCTGTTGTCTGAAACTTCATGAACTGTAGGATGAAACCTGTAACTCTTGTCAGAGAACATATGATGTCAATCATTAGTTATCTGAATGAGATGGAGATCATGAGTGCTGAGGTAGATGGCGAGACACAAGTTGATATGATCCCTAAAACTCTGCCTGACACTTTTGAGAACTGCAATCTTAATAATTCGATGAATAAGTTGAGGTTCTCACTTTTTGAGCTGATGAAGGAACTGCAAGCTGCTGAGACTCTGTTTCTGAAGGGCAAAAGGAATATTGAAGAGGCAAACTTTACTGAAAGCAAGCCTTCCACCTCTAGCGTAAAAAAACATAAGAGAGGTCTGAAGAAGGCTAAGAAGAAGAACTCAAAAGTTGTGAAAGGTAAGGGCATTGCAAAAGTGGACAAGTTGAAAGATATGTGTCACCATTGTGGAACCGCTGGCCATTAGAAACGTAATTGTCCAGACTATCTCAAGGAGTTGAGATCTAAATGTATAATACTTATTGTTGAGGCCTGTTATGTGGCTGACTCTATTTTTTCATGGATTTAGACTCTGCAGCTACTAGACATATATGTTGTTCCTTGTAGAGGTTCACAGAAATCAGAAGACTTCGACGAGGGAAAGTTCAACTTTCGTTGGGGAAATGGAGCATGAGTATCGGTCGTATCTGTTAGAACTATTAAATTATTATTCAATAACAGTTTTATGGTTTTATGTGATGTTTATTATATCCCAATTTTTGGGAAGAACCGTATTTCAGTAGGTAGTTTAATATAGCAAGGATTTAGTTTGAATTTCATTTATAAAGATACTGATATTTTTAGAAATGATTGCTTTATTACTACCGTATGTTTGATAAATAAACTATTTTATGTAAAATCAATAGTTCCAATGATATGTGACACTGAAGTAACTACTGATTTACAAAGGAATAGTAAAAGGTTGAAGTGTGACTCTACCGATCTAACATATTTGTGGCACTTACGTCTTGGCCACATCAGCCTGGACAAGATTAAAAGAGTTGCGAGAGATTGTCCATTGCAACTTTAAGTGTGGGATCACTACCCACATGTGAATCCTATATAGAAGGAAAAATGATCAAGAAACCCTTTTTAGTGAAGGGTGAAATAGTCATTCAATATCTTGAACTCATACATAGTGATGTATATGGGCCATTAAATATCAAAGCAATAGGAGGTTATGAATACTTTGTAACATTCATTGATGAGTACTCACATATTGGACATGTTTGCCCAATGTACCAAAATTTTGAAACCTTTGAAAAGTTTAAAATGTACAAGGCTATGGTCGAAAATCAATTAGAGAAACAAATCTAAACGATATGATCTAATCGTGGTGGAGAGTACTTGCTAGGAGAGTTCGAAGACTTTCTTAAGGAAGAATGTATTCTTTCCCAGCTTACAACACCTAGTACTCTAAAACAGAATGATGTTTTAGAAAGAAGGAATCGAACTCTGTTGGATATGGTTAGATCCATGATAAGTTACTCATCCCTCTCAGATTCGTTCTGGGGATATACATTGGCCAATGGATACATTCTGAACCATCAAAGACGGATATACAACAGCATACATTCTAAACCAAGTTCCATCAAAGACGGTGCTTGGTACGGCATATGAAATATGAAATGGATGAAAGTCATCCATAAACCAACTTAGAATATGGGGATGCCCAGTACATGTTCTGAAATCGATGACAGGCAAGTTGGCCAGTGGATCAAAATTATGCTTGTTTGTAGGATGTTCCAAGGGAACGAAGAGATACATCTTTTATAGTCTAACCGACAAGAAAACATTTGTGAACACGGATTCTTGAAGAGGACTATATAAGAAGTGTGAAGTCGAGAAACACTATTATGCTAGAGGAATTATTGAGTGGGAGGACATTGACTCCCCAAATCAGGAATTGTTTCTGATTCAATAATGGAAAAACCACAATTAGAGCCAGAGCCTATGGAGCCTCGACGTAATGGGAGGGTTGTGAGACAACCTGACAGGTACATGTCTTATAGAAATGCCTTAACAACAATCTCAATTAAGGATCATGATGAAACTGTCTCATACTCATATGTCGTGGCTGGTCTTGAAGCAAATCTAAGGCAAGAACTTGTAGATCCTCCTGAAGGTATAAAACTCGTAGGGTGTAAATGGGTTTATAAGAAAAAGAGAGGTCCGGATGGAAATGTGGAGACATTCAAAACTAGGCTAGTAGCCAAAGGCTATACCCAAAAGAAATGTATTGACTATGAGGATACCTTCTCGCCGGTGGCCATGCTTAAATCCATCCGAATCCTCCTGTGCATTGCTGCTGCCTTTATTATAAAATCTGGCAGATGGATGTCACGACTGCTTTTCTGAATGGCAATCTTGAATAGTGTATTTATATAGCTCAACCAGACAGATTCATGGAGAAAGGCTAAGATGGAAATGTTTGTGAACTGCTTAAGTCCATTTATGAACTTAAACGAGCGTCCCGATCGTGAAATATTAGATTAAAAAAAACTATCAAGAACTTCAGTTTGAGCAGTTAGTGGATGAACCCTGTGTGTATAAGCTGATACACAAATGAAATGTGATTTTCTATGGTTTTGTATGTGGATGATATTCTGCTCATTCAAAATGATGTAGGAAAATTATCTGATGTCAATATTTGGCTTGCAAAGTAATTTGATATGAAAGATCTTGGAGAAGCTGAATTTGTCTTAGGTATTCAGATCTTCAGGACCGGACGAACAGACAATTGGCACTATCTCAAACATCTTATATTGATTAGGTGATGGATCGCTTCAGTATGAAAAACTCTAAGAAGGGATATCATTCTTTCAGGCATGGAGGCAGCCTCTCCAAGTTGCAGTCTCCCAAGACTTCTCAAGAAGAGGAAGACATGAGAAAGATTCCTTATGCCTCAGCCGTAGAAAGTTTAATGCATGTGATGCTTTACATTAGGACAAACATTTTTTATGCGGTGAGTGTGATGAGTCGTTTCCAATCTAATCCTAGACTCGAGCATTGGAATGCCGTCAAGCGTATCCTTAAGTATTTTAGGAGAACAAGGTACTACATGCATATGTATTTATTCACGAAGACTTTAAGCAGCAAAGTCTTTTATGTTCATCTGGATGGCATGTAGATATGATATTGTACACTCCTTCTTTAGTGTAGCATGGAAATGATGTAGTAAAACAGATATCGACGGTCAACAACCTGGCAGATGCTGGTCATCGCGACGCGTGCGTGGTGGAAGCGTGAAAGCGCGTGGCCTTTTAAAAATTAAACTTTTAATAAAAATCAAATATGTTAATAAAACAAAACTGACCGATCCTACGTTCTACAAAATTATTCCAACGATCAGTAGACTCTGAGATCCACACTAAAATCTTTCAAGTCAATCATCAACGCACTATGACGTGTGTGGGCATGTAGAATATTACAAGACATTTTTTCTGTCTCTAGATGTTCTCAACACATGAGATCTAGAGATTTACTGAGAAGGATTTTAGTGAGACGATTCTCTAAAAGAATGTGATGATTATTCTCTTAGAGATTTGATTAACGTTTAATCACAGAAGAAAATCATACTGACACCAATCATGTTCTCAATTCAACTCTTGATTGATAAACTAATGATCTGATCAACTGATTTTATCCTATTCTTTCAACAACCTAGGCCATTAGAATAATATCTGTATATATTCTAGATAATGTGATGATTATTCTTTTAAATATTTGATTAACATTTAATCAGAAAAGAAAATCTCCTTAACATAAATCGTGTTCTCAATTCAACTCTTGATTAATGGACTGATTATCTGATCAATTGATTATATCCTCTTATTTCAACAACCTAGGCCATTAGAATAGTATCTATTTATATTCAAGATAATGCCGTATCATATTTTTAGGGATAAACTGCAATAATATTTAATTATTAAATTATCAATTGTAGTGGACCCAATGCAATTGTGCACAATTGTAGTGCCATATGCCGTGAGCCAGCACAATGCTTCACGGAACCATTATATGGCCATGTGGCACTACAATGTTGCACACTCACTATTGTAGTGCCACGTGCCACCACAGTAGTCCATGTCAATTTCTGATACCCTATCAGTGATTGACATGCGCCAATTACTGTGAATTAAATATTTATTTTAATCATATAACTATCTAGATATCAGTTAATTCAAAATTAATATATCTGATTATATCTATCAACTAACTTATATGTTATTTCACAAATAATAGATTCAGTTAATTTAAATTATTATCTAATAATAATTTAATTATCTAATTTCACAAATTAGATATTTTGTCTCACATATCCATAACTAAAAAAATTGATAATTATTTGTGTGTGTATATATATATATATATAATTTCCTAAAATTATATTTAAATATATTAATAATATAATTAATTAATCACACATAATTATCTTATAATTATGTACTTGCACTATAATAAAAATTTATTTTGCAAGTCAGTTTCTCATCTCCTGAAATATTCACATCCTAGACAGTGCAGTATAGATGTGACTTGAGGATCATGGACGTATAATCCTAAGCTCTAATAAATCAAATTATTAATTAAACTATTTAACTAAATAATCTTATTTATTAATTTCATTATTACTCCACTAAAATATAGAATTGCACTCTTAGAGATTATAAAATGTATTTACAGAGTATTCTCATGTAGTCCACTAAGATAATCATTTCATGTAGTTCTGTCCTCCAATTGGTCGAAATTATCATTTTACCCTTCTAATTATCTATTGATCATTACGTACCATTAATCCACTAGTGAATGACTAATTTCTAATCTTATTATAAATTTGAGCTCAATAACCATTCAGAACCAGAATTAACACTTAAATGAATCAATATACGATCCGTTAGAAAAGCTTAGATTCCAAATCTTGTAAGATCATGTCCACAGCCATCCACATCACTGAATCTTCAAAATAAAAGTCACTAGCCTGATTAACAAACAGACCTTAAAGAGTGAATCAAATGATCCAGTAGACATGCATAGGAGTTCATGACTACTCAGGGTTCAGACTGGTCTATATATGATCATGGAATTGATGTGTATTAAATCTTTATGATAAACGACACATTAATAAATATATTAATTCACATCGGTCCTATCATATATAATCTTATTTTATAAATTACCTTTACTAAGATGTCTATCCACATCAATGATTCTGATCTAGATCACACGCATTCATAATGCTTAGTGAACCGTACTAGCAGCCATTCATTAAAGATTCCATACTTCAATATGTTGCTGACAATTTTATTCATTATCTATGATCTTAATCATCTCGTACTAACATAAGATCATAATTTCATTAATGAATATGGAATTTTCAGATATTTATATAAATTATTCAACAATAATTTAAAAGAACAATTATAAGAAAAATGTAATCCTATTTAAATTTCATATCAAAATGTCAATACACATGTTTTTAGGGCATAACCCCCAACAATCTTCCACTTGTAAGGCAAATATGACATCTCTCTTAATCCCATGTTACGCACGTGACCCTCAAATGACTTCGCAGGAAGTGTCTTTGTAAACGGATTAGCCAGGTTCTGTTCTGATGCTATTTTCATAACAGTCACATCCCCTTGATGCACGATCTTTCTTATAAGATGATATTTTCTCTCTATGTGCTTGCTCCTATTGTGACTCCTCGATTTTATGGAATTTACTATCACCTCATTGTTATCACAGTATAAGATCAGTGGTTTGTCCATATCTAGAACTACTTCTAGATCAGAATAGAAATTTCTGAGCCATACCGCCTCTTTTGCAGCTTCACAAGTCGCTATTCAACTTCAATAGTGGAATCTGCAATGCTAGATTGTTTAATACTTCTCCAGGCTACAGCTACTCCACCTAGGATAAATACTGATCCAGACGTTGACTTTTGATTGTCTCTATCTGATTGAAAATCAGAATCAGTATATCTAGTGGGGTTCGGGTCTCCACTTGAATAAACAAGCATATAGTTTCTCGTTCTCCTAAGATACTTAAGAATGTCCTTTACTGCAATCCAGTGTTCCAAACCTGGATTCGATTGATAACGACTGACAATTCTCACTGCATAACAGATGTCTGGTCTCGTGCATAACATGGAATGCATGAGACTTCCAACTGCTAAAGCATAGGGAACCTTTCTCATGTTCTCTTCCTCATGAGGTGTCTTAGGAGATTGTTCCTTAGAGAGGACAATTCCATGTCTGGTCGGTTGTTGAACTTTCCTGAAATCTCCATAGAGAATTTGTTCTTTCTATCCTTTAGGATTTGGATGTCTAGAACATAGCTCGCTTCTCACAAATATTTCATTTGAAATTTCTCGGCTAACCACTTCTTTATCTTTGAAAAGTTTCTACGTCATTCATAATAAGTAAAATATCATCAACATAAAGAACTAAGAAAATAACTATCTTATGGCTTCATTAACATTGTGCACGAAGCCATATGACTTTATAATCTCATCAAATGTAAGATTCCAAGATCTAGATGCTTGCTTTAATCCATAAATGGATTTAAGCAACTTGCATACTTTCTGATCTTACGCCTTTTGTACGAACATTTCTGGTTACGTCATATAGATTCTTTTTTCAAGAGAGTCATTCAGAAAAGCTGTCTTGACGTCTATTTTCCATATCTCATAGTCAAAACTAGCGGCTATGGAAAAAATGATACGAATGGATTTTAGCATGGTCACAGAGGAGAAAGTCTCTTCATAATCGACTCCCTCCCTTTGTGTATAACCCTTGGCTACTAACCGTGCCTTGAAAGTCTCCACTTTCCCACCTATACCTCTTATTTTCTTGAAGATTCATTTACATCCAATGGGCTTGACATCTTTAGGTCGATCTACAAGTTTCCCGACAAAATTAGAATACATACATTCATTCCACTTCTTGGTTCATGACATCTTGCCATTTCTCCTTTTCAATATCATCCATTGCTTCTTCATAAGATAATGGATCGTCCTTATTAGTGTAGGACATGTGCCTCTAGTTTGTAGCAAACTGATTGTCTCACAACCCTATCACTACGACATTGCACCGGGGTTTCCTTTATAGGAACTGTGGTTTTTCTTGTTTGTCATTTATCAGTAGAAATTAAAGGTGGTCTCATCTCATTAGTCGTTAATTCCTCGAGAACTATTTTGCTACGAGGTTTGTAATTTTGCATATGGTCATGCTCAAGAAAGGTTGCGTTTGTCGACACAAATACCGTTTGATCATTATGACTATAAAAGTACCCACCTTTAGTCTCTAGAGAATAGCCAACGGATATGCATACTTCATATCTTGAGTCTAATTTTCTGGTCTTGGGTCTAAGAACGTGAGTTGGACACCCCCATATACGGAAATGGCGCAAACTAGGTTTGGAGCCATTACCTAACACTAAAAGCGCCTTGCTTACAAATTTAGAGGGCATTACATTCAAAATATAAGTTACTGTGTGATTTGCATATCCTCAAAACGTAAATGATAATGATGAGTAGCTTAACATCGACCTAATTATATCCAATAAAGTTTGGTTTCTCCTCTCTGCAACATCATTTTGCTATGGCGTTTCATGTGCTGTAAGTTGGGATATGATTCCATACTCCAACAAATAATCCTTGAATTCAAAATTTTATTCGCCATCTCGATCAGATCAAAGGGTTTTCAATGATTTACCTAATTATTTTACAGCATCAGCCTTGAAGCCTTTAAACTTTCCAAAAGTTTTAGAATTTCAATGCATTAGGTAACTATAACCATATCTTGAGTAGTCGTCATTGAAGGTGACAAAATACTCATATCCACCTCTAGCTTGTGCATGTATCAGTCTACAGATCTCATTATGTACTAACTCAAGTGGTTCCTTGGCTCTTTGGCCCTTTCCTATGAAAGATCTATTGGTCATTTTACCCTCTAGACAGGATTCACAAATAGGAAGATTTGTAACTTTTAGCTTTCTCAAAGTACCGTGCTTTGTTAATATGTTTAATATATCAAAATTAATATATCCCAACCTAAGATGCCATAAATATGTGTTATCATCATGAGAAACTCTTTGTCTTTTGTTATTTTTAGGTTTTGCTACTTTAAGTAATCCAGAATAATTTAATGCGCGTTCAGTCAGTTTAAGCCTATACACTCTGTTTATAATTTTAACATGATAGATATCAAAACATTTTTTAGAAATAATAAACTCTATATTAATGAAAGAAACTTCGAATAACTATCCTTGCAAAAATGAAAGAAAAATCAAATTCTTCGAAAAACCAGGAATATAATAAACATTGTTCAAAACTAAGTAATTATATCCAAAAAGTAAACATATTGTCCCTAATGGTTTAGCTGACACGATCGGACCACTACCAACTCTCAAAATGACCTCACCATCAGCCAACTGCCTTGACGAATCAAGCATCTGTAAAGAATAATATACATGGTTAGTGGCTCCTCAATTAAGTATCCAAGATGACAAATCATATTCCACTAAACAAGTTTTGAGAACAAGTAAATCATATTTACCTTTTTTTTTTCAACTTGGAGAAATACTTGTTACAGTTTCTCTTCCAATGACCTTCAACACCCACAGTGAAAACACTTTCATTTGGGCTTGCTATCTTTCTTTTTTTTCTTAGCTTTCGGTGATGTCTTGGATTTCTGTACTCTTTTGTTCTTACTCTTGTCCTTACCATTATTCTTCTTCATTTTCTTGTTCTTAACAATATTAGAAGAAGGTTTTTGCTCGACAATATTTACCTCGGCCTCTTTGATAATTCTAAGGTTGAGTGACTCAAAAATATGTAGTTCATTGAACCATTAGATCATGTTGAATTGCAACTTGTTCATAACATAGTTGGACATGAATGCAGAAAAAGCTGGTGTGAGTAACTCTAGTATGATGCTAACTGCCTCGTGTATTATGTTGATCATGTTCAAAACTTATTCTCGAATAGAAGTCCCCTTCCTCATCTTAGTTGTCATATAGCTCCTAGTGGCCTCATGATAACTTTGATTGGACTACTGCTCAAACATTGCATGTAAATATTTCATAATCTCATAAACAATCTCCATACTTTCATGCTTGGTTCCTAGAGCATCATTCATGCTCATAAACATGTAACACTTTGCCTTATTGTTTGATATGATCCAAGCATCATATTTGTCCGTAACATTCTTAGGGGCATTAGCAGCAGGCTGCTCAGGACATGAATGAACTTGTGGTTCTCACATATCAGCATTAAGTTGATATTTGATTTCCAACGTACAATATTATCACCATTCAATTTCTCAAGAGCGAGTAAAACAGTAACAGGGTTGCTCAAGGTAGACATAATATTGATAACTGAAAATTAAAAACATACATGATTCAATATAATTGATAAATATCTAGAATTCAAAAAGTAAACTTGATGCATGAATGCAATCATAATAAAACACATAAATTTAGTATTTACTAATCACGACAAAACAACCCAACGATTAATGTGCCGCCTTAGGGTCAGCCAGATTAATCTTAGATGTCTATGAGACATTCTCATCCTTATTAATTAAAACTTAAAATATCTCATTTTTCTCTTTTAACAATAAGGTACCGCTTGTTCGGTTAAGTCACCACTATCCACATGAAAGCTTAATTGTGACTTTGTACATCATTTCAGATTTCATGACTTCATTTTGAATATGTCACCTTAGGGTCGGTCAAAATTAAACTACATCACATCCTCATATCTTCTTAAGAAGTCCAACATTAGTATTGTTACAGCTCGAAACCTTCTCTAGGGGGATGAAAACAAAACCATCTTGAGGCCCTCATGGCACCTCATGATGTTGTACTAATGATGAATACCAGAAGTTGCATTGACATTTCAACATTCTCCCACTCACTGTTTTAGGATAATGTGTTTCTATTTTAACTAATCAATTAATTCTAAATTAATTACTATTTAAAATAATAACCCTGTGAATATTTAATTATCAGTTAATTCAATCTCATTGGTCTAAATTCATTTAACTTTCTGAAACGCCTAAATCATAATTAGGTGAACTTAGATTAACTAATTAATTATATTCATCAAACTTTAATAAAACTCATTTACTAAAGTTGATTAACCTAAAGGTTACAATAGTTTTTAGTATGGTGTGATTACCAAGTTTTAACTAGTTAAAACCTAGCAGTATACATACAATTGATTTCATAAAGAAATACATATAAACATATTAGGACAATCATAATAAATCATGTTTCTACAGATGAGATGCATGATAAAATAAAACCATGTGAGCTTTTCATGTTTGGCAAGTGATTGACTAATGCATAAACATGTTATCAAACATAACAATTAAACAACTATTTAACAATTAAATAAAATAATAACAGACCGAGTGACTATTGAGTATTTTTAAAATACAACCCTTAAAATAAAGAAAAAATTACAAAGCCAACTTCAAGAAACATATTTCCCCAATATTGCCTTCAAAAAGCTTTGAACAAAACTATTTTTAATTAGAAAAACTATTTTTTAATTAAAACAATTTCTATAGTTATTTCTTTTAATATAGTTGACTTTGACTTAGTCAAATAAACACTTTATTTTATTTGGTCAAACTTGGGCAAACTCAATTAACCTATTAATTTTTAATTTTTATAAAATCAAAAATTAATAATTAATTTTTAATTTTCATAAATCAAAAATTAATAATTAATTTTAAAATTACATTAATTTCAAAATTTAAATGGATAATTAAAAGAGTTGTAATGAAACACTTAGGCGATATAGTTGGTTGCATGGTTTGTTGAAAATTTTCCTAAAATATGACAACAGTTGTCACCGACGATAGGACTCTTCGATCACCGCCCATCACCACCGCTACCCGTCTCACCTTCGGCAGCCACCTGCCGCACCGGACAACCACTGTTCACCGCCGGTACAGTACCACCGACACTGTTCACCTCTACCGGAACAGTAAATTTTCGACGTGAACGGTGTTTTCGGGGATGAACAGCGTTTTCACAAATGACCTGTGTTTTCACGGATGAACAGTGCTTTCACGTGAACAGTATATTTTTGCCGTTCGTCTCGTGTGTTCTTCATCTTCTCGCGTTTGGAATAAATATAATAATATTCAAAATAAAATTACAAAAATTCATACGCCTCAATTCAGCTTGCATAAGATCTAGAAAAAATTAAAACAAAGCCTAACCAAATAATAACCATACAATTAACGATCCATTATTTTTCACACATTCAAAAAACATAACCATCCACCATCATACATATCTCATATTATATGAATAATGTAAAAAAATTCACACATCATTTAACATATAAAGATCACTTTGATACCACTTGTTGGTCGCCACGGCGCGTGCGCGGTGGAAGCGTGGAGGCGCGTAGCCTTTTAAAAATTAAACTTTTAATAAAAATCGAATCTTTTAATAAAATAAAACTTACACAACACCACGATAACCAAATAAAATTTTTTATTGAAAACTCTTTTTCAATCAGTCAAGATCCATTATATATTTATAAGTTAAATCTACAACATTCGATGAAATGAATCATTGAATAAGATATGCTAAACTGTACGAGATAATTCACTGCCATTTCTTTCATATTAACAGTCAATAAAAGAGTTAAAAAATAATAACTAGAGGGGTAAAATGGTAATTTTACATCGCGCTCTTTCTACTGATATTCACGAAAGGTAATATGTTAAAATATTCTATGGACTGTGAAATAAAATTATTTATTTGCACAAATAGAAAATGTAACGCGCATGAATCGAGAGTTGATTCGACATTGCACCTATAGTGGAGTCGTAATATGTCATGATTAAATATGTCGAGAATTTATAGAGTTAAATTCACTGAGTATTTGAATCCTATAGATTTATTCATGTGAATTCATTCGGTCTCAGGAGTAGTTCATAAGAACATCAATGAAAAACACCAGTCGAACAAAAAGAGTGTTTTGGACCAAGGTATATTTTCCAAACCCATATGTGATGAGTGTTACCGCTTAATTAGTATAGAGCAAGTAATTATTATTCAAATTAATTAATTATTTTTTTTATAATTATTATATAATTGGTAAATAAAAGAAATTAATTAATTATTTGATATAGATCAATTTAATTTACCAATTTGGATTGATAAATTTGGACATAACATTGACTCTGGGGAGATATGCAATTTTTGGCAATAGCAAATATTATGGGGTGAATTTGTGGTAATTTAACATATATGGGTATATGTTCAAATTTTGTAATTATTATATAAGAGATGGCAATAGGGTTGCATCCCTAATTTTTAACACAATGTGTGACTACATAGAGTAGAGAAAACACAATTTCTCTCCCTCCCCTAGCTGCAGCAGAAATATACAGAGGCGAAGGAAAAATATGATTTTTCCTCTCTAGTTATTTTGGGAGCCCACACTCAATTCATGATCAACATTCGGAGTGTATGTGGTTTTAATATTTAATATGAAAAATAGGTATGATTTCTACCTTTAACGAATACGTTTAATTAAGTATGCATAATTTTAAGTATGATTTTAATATTTAATATGATTAAATGGTTGATGTGATTTTTTTTATTTTCCGTCCACGAACCGTTCATGGTTCATTCATTTTTCCTCAACTTTAAAACCCAATCCAACAACGGTAACCTGCACTATAGGCCATACCCTCAGCCTGATCAACAATGGCCTGCTACTCAGCCTCAAGTTCGGTTTCCCGCTCACCAGCCCTAGCCAAAGCAACCAATGCAGATGACAAGTTCTCTTCTGCCTCGGCCAACTTCCCTTCGACAACGAAAAAGTTCTCATCGTTGATCTCAACAGTCATCTCTGACTCCTGCAGGGACTCCTCCAAACTAGCCCACTCAACCACAACGACTTCCAACTCTTCAATGAGACGGGTGACGACCCTCGGAGCTTAGCCTCCACTTTCCCCAGATGATATCGTTCAGCAAGAACGATCTCGTAAGACTTGTTGATCTCCTACATCATCATCCTAAATCCCACCATCTCGAGCTTCATAGAGCGGATGTCCTCCTGGAGCCCGTTGTGGTAAGTCATAGCATGCAAAAACACCTCCAAGTGTTAGTGAAAGAAAAAGAATAAAGGAAAGAGCAAAGAGATGAAGTCAAAGAAAGTAAAAAGTTACCTACATCAGACTATGACTAAGGTCGACAATCTTGTCGTTAACAGGCATCTGGCAGAGGGAAGTCGTGTCCACATCAGACTTGATCCCTTTTGCGACCATGTGTGAAGAACGGGGATCCTTCAAGAAGCTCACAGAAGCAGGAACAGGCAGAGCCGCCTTATACCGATGCCATCTCTAGACGTCAGTCTCCTTGGGCATCCACCGAGAACTAGCAAATGAAGGAGCTAGCCTTTGAGCAGACGTAGGGGGAGGGGGAGAAACTTCTGCTCGTGCTGAAGTGTCCTCATCTACGGGGATAGGAAGATCATATGAAGAAGGGGGTGGAACAGCAGCAGGAATAAGAGCGGGTGTTAGTTGAATAGCAGCAGGATCGAACAGTCCAAAACTAGTTCAGTTCGGTTCGGTTTACAGTTTTGTCCTGCCACAATATAATATATATATATANATAAGAGAAAAAATTACCAAACCATTTCCACCTATAATAAACCACATAAAACACTCAAAAATACTATTTCTAATCACGATAACGTGGTGGAAGCCACATTCAGATCCATTGCCACAAAACTTTCTAAAAACAAAGATCTAGGATTCACAATATAATAAAATCAATGTCATCCAACACGTAAATAAGGACTTAATCTTGTGTTTAAGTAAACGGGAGTGAATCGGATCAAGAGATAATTTAGCCTACCCATGAAAAGATAAATGTAAAATTCTATTTGACTGGAGACACTGCTAATTCCACTAAGAAAAACATTATAACAAATAGTAAGAATAACATTGTAACAAATAGTGACAAACAAAAACAATTCTAGGTCACATTTCACAATAAGCAAAGCTAAGAAGGGGAGAAACCTCATAATGGTGATTCATGCATGCTTCTGTCTGTGAAAATCCATCTCTAAGAACATTTGAAGCATCACATAAAGACAAAACCCTTTCGCTCTTCAGAGAATCATATAAAATAGTTACAACCATCTCTGGCAGAATTCTAGATAAAAACATTACATAAAATGAATATAAACATGGTAAAATGAATCAATTAAATAGTAGCTCCTCCGTCGTACTACTCGACATCATCCTCCACTATTACGGTTACGAACTCCTCTTTCATCACCAACTCTAAAGAACAAAAAATAAATATACATTAAGATTAATAGCACAACTAAAATTTAACATAATAAAAACTAAAATATAAAATGAGATACCTTTATCCAATTTTTCACTATCCTCAAGTGGTTCAACAATGTAGATTTGTGAAGCTCGAAACCAATCTTCTAAACAAACAAAGGCTTGGAAAGTCTTAGGAGCCAATGAGCTACGCTACTGATCAAGTATACAACCACCGGTACTAAAAGCAGGTTCTTAAGCAACCGTTGAAATCAAAATTGCCAATACATCTCTAGCCGTTAGCGAAACTACCGGATATCTAGAAGAGTTCACCTTTCACCAATTAAGAAGATCAAAATCATAAGCTTTTTTTCACAAGCTGCTAATAAATATTGATCTAATTTTGACTTGTTGTCCATGTTTTCCTCTTCATTCATATGCTTAGAAAATGTAGGGGTGAAGTCAAACTCATCTTCATCATCCTGAACCACATGTTGAGAAGATAATGCATCTTTGACTTCTATCATTACATCACCCTTATATGCATTAAAAATCTTCTCAAAACCAAATCAACCTTCTTTGTTGACTCTTTAGCAACACCAACATCATTTTAAATTGAAAAACAATAATCCATGACCTTCATTTTCAATCGTGGGTCAAGCACATCAGCTACAAACAATAAAGAGTTCACTTTCTCAAAACTTCCCCAATACTTATCAAACTTCATTTTCATGTTAGATGTCATCTTACTCAAAAGACAATAAGCAGTTTTAGAATACTTTCGAATCAAACTTTCAATCTTACAAAGATCTTGAAAGAATCTATTTGAACACACGTGCAAAGAACTAGAAAGTCTTACAGTCATTTCATAGAATACTTTTAAAAACTCAATAAAGAAAGGAGCATTATCCCAATCATCATAACTAGGAGGCCCCCTTCTTTACCCCATCTCCAAGAAAATCCATGGAGTATTGTGCATCTTTCTACTCGAGTCTTTCAAAATCATTTTGAAAATTTTCTACCACCTCCAACATCATGTAAGTTAAGTTCCATCTAGTAGGACAATCTAGGCACAAAAGAATTTTGGAGGAAATCTTCACTGCCTCAACACAAGCCTTAAACTTAACTAATCTAGCCGGTGAGGACCTCACACATATCACAGCATTGCAGATCCTAACGATAGATTCATGTAGATCCTTGAAACTGTCAGATACAATTAATTTTATAATTTGTGCACAACATCTCATATGTAAAAACTCACCATCCAACACCATCCCATTCCGATTTTTCATATTTCTTTTCAAATAAGTCATCGCAACATCATTCATACTAACAATATCGACAGCTACAGTAAAAACTCTATTAATACCCCGTTCAAGCAAACAGATCTCAATTTGTAAACATATTGACTCTCCTATATGACTAGAAATTGAACCAAAGTTCATAACTCTCCTTTGTAAACTCCATTCTTTGTCAATATAGTGACAGTTAACACCATATAGTTATTTTGAATAGATGTCCATGTGTTCGTAGTAAGACAAACTATTTATTTTATTTCTTAAAGAAGTTTTGTAGCTTTTTCTTCTCATCTCATTATAGTTTGAAGCAATCTTTAGCAACCGTAAACCGTGATGGAATATTAAATTTGGGTTGCAAAGTATAGCTATAGTCACGAAATGAATCAGCCTCAACAACTCTAAATGATAGCTCAGTTTAGATAATGAACTTTGCAAATGTCTTTCTACATCTATCCACACTATAACTAGTGGCAACTAAATTACAAGTTTGTGAACCACCAACCTTCTTCTTAATTTCAAAACACAAAGTCTTTTGTTTAGGATCAAGAAACCTATTAGGATTCTTTTTGCATATATCCAAGTGTCCTAGCATACTTGAGGTCCCATTGTGTCTAGAATGAGATTTGCAAACTTATTTGCAATAATCTCATATAGATGTTACATTACCTTCTTCATCAGGTTCATTCTTAGTAAATGAATCCCAAACAATTGAAGGCTCCCTAGACAATTTTATTTTACCCACTGTTAGGGGTCTCAGTGGCAAATCAGGAGACTTTGAACCAAAGACCGATTTTCCTGTCTTCGATTTTCCCATCTAAAAAATCATTAACTGAGACTCATTAACTCAAATCAAACTTAATATTTAAACTATATAGTCACACAAGCAGACATCCTAATAGGTTCAGAAAAAACAAGCATACATTCCAATAAGACAATAAGTTCAGATAAAACAAGCAACCTTAATTTTTTCTGGGTTTCATTTGATGATAATCAATGGGATGTGTAGCAATGGTGGGTTGTTTTTGTTGAACTCATATTTTAGCATCTATTGTGTTTGGTTTCTATTTTATCTATTAAAAACTTATTTTTGGGTAATCATTTGCTTATATAAGTGTTGTTTCAATCTTCTTATTCACTGCAAACACTATCAGTTAGCATGCTCTATCTTCATTTCTTTTCATTTCCTTTATTTTGCCGTGAATATTTGATTTTTTTCTTTATTTAATGTTATTTTTCACATGGGAGCTTGTTGAAGGAAAAGAAAAGTATTTAACAGTGAACTCTAGACAATTGTAAATCTGAGATTTTGTTGGATACTTTGATATGTTGGATTATAGGTTTTCTTCTATTTTATTAATCATTCTTTTATGTATAAACCGCACGAATTTATTGATTACAAAATCTTCTATCTAGTTCATAGAAATATAGATAAAAAGTAAAATTCATACAGAAAGAAGAATGAGATACATAGAGAGATAGATATAGAGTATACCAGATCTATCCCTCATCGTCAGTAGTCGAGCAAACAGATCTCGCCCTCATCGTCGAGCAAACAGATCTCTCCCTCATCGTCGAGCAAATAGATCTCTCCCTCATCGTCGAGCAAATAGATCTCTCCCTCATCGTCGAGCAATCGAGTGACCACATCTCTACTTCATCATCGAGAAGTCGAGCAAACATGTCTCCCCTTTATCGTCGAGCAATCAGATCCCCCTTCTTCGTTGAGCAGTCGAGCAAACAGGTTTCCCCTTCGTCGTCGAGCAATCGAGAAACCAAATCTCCCCTTCATCGTCGAGTAGTAGAGTAAGTCGCCTATATCATCTCTCGACTCGAGGTGTCCTTCGAGGGTGGAGGGGTTAGGTTAGGTCTGCAAGAGTCTCGGGGTGAATTGTGAGGATTGAGGAGAAGGGGAAATTAGGGTAAATTTTAGAGGTATATATATAAGTGTGTTCCAGTTCGGGCAGTCAGGTTGATTTTCTCGGTTTTACTTACGCCCCTACTTGAGTTTGTGAAATCAGAGAAAAATCTAGCGAATATGCTGACAAAAGGACTTGCCAGGAAATTAATTATCGACATGTCGAGGGGGATGGGAATTTAGCCAATAGAGTGAATTTCCCATGGGAGCAACCCAACCTATATGAATGGAGATCCCATGAATTAAGTTCAATGAGTAACAACAACTCATGGAGAAATTCTATTTAGGATTATTAATTGTTTGTCCCTATGACGTGTGTGATATGAATAATGTTTTACTGCAAATTGGTAGGTTGAGATATGCTCTTAATGAACTCATAGCCTATGATTGGATGGTGTAAAGCAGTAATGCACTTGATGAGTTTACCTATGTAAGGTCGAGGGTGGAGGCCGCCTTCTATAAAAGTGTGGCTTACTTTCTAGAGCACTTATGAATATCTAGGTAGACGCATGACCGTATAAAAGTGTCAAATCACAAACTCATCAAATGAAAGGAGGTGCGTGCATTGGTCACTAAGTTTATATTGAGGAAATTGGGTTCAAAACTAAGTTTACCTAATGACCATGAGCTAACACTAGGAAGCACCATGTGCTTATTCAAGTTGAAAAACATCAACACTTAAGCACCGACTTTTGCAATATTTTTACTTGATATTTCTAATTACTTGCAAAAATAAATTATTATTTTGAATCATGTGGGGGATTGTAAGTTATGATTCAAAGGGTCACACTCCAATGCCGGGGGTTTTTCACGGCGTTGATGTTGGAAAAAAAATATTTTTTTCTCCATCAAATACATATTAGGGTTCACCAAATACGTACTAGGGGTTCACCAAATACGTACTAGGGGTTCACCAAGTATGTAGTGGGGTTCATCAAATACATATAAATTAATAAATCTTGGAGGGGTTCACCAAATACGTACTAGTATTCACCAAATATGTAGTGGGCTTCACAAAATATGTAATGGGGTTCATGAAATACGTATAAATTAATAATTATTGGAGGGGTTCACTAAATATGTAGTGGGGTTCACCAAATATGTAATGAGCTGCACCAAATACGTAATGTGGTTCACCAAATACGTACATATTAATAAATCTTATAGTGGTTCACTAAACATATACAGGTGTTCACCAAATATGTATAAGGGTTCACCAAATACATAGTGAAGTTCACCAAATACGTAGTGGGGTTCATCAAATATGTAATGGGGTTCACCAAATATATATAAATTAATAATTCTTGGAGGGGTTCACCCTATACGTAGTGAGGTTCGTCGAATACATAATGAGGCTCATCAAATACGTATAAATTAATAATTCTTGGATGAGTTCATCAAATATGTATTAGGGTTCTCCAATTATGCCATGGGATTCACCAAATACAGACAAAGTCATTTTTTGTGAACCCCTCCAAGAATTATTAATGTTCTAGTATTTGGTGAACCCAACTACGTATTTGATGAACCCATGTACATATTTGGTGAACTCCTTCAAGAATTAGTAATTTAGACGTATTTGGTGAATCGGTGAACTCCACTACGTATTTGGTGAACCTTAGTACATATTTGCTGAAACACTAGAAAAAGAATTTTTAATTTTTGGTGAACCTCACAAGATTCCCTTTGTACCGGCATTTTCTCTAACCTATACCGGCAGTTTATGCCCATATACCGATAGTTTCTGGCGATTTTTCTAATTTGCGGCGGTTTTGTTATTTTTCGGCGATTTTACATCAATACGATAGTTTTTCATATCTTTTTACAGCGGTTTTTCAGCAAATTCAATTTTCTAAAATTAATCAGGGTATACTCGATGAATCGCAAGCAAAGTTACCAAGATTCTCGATTTTTCAATGCGAACATTAATTACCTTCACTTATATTTTAAATTGAATTTGAATTAAGTAATTAATTATTAAAATATTTGAACACTTATTCATAATCGTATAAGAACATATTCTTAATTATGTTGTTGTGATTTTATTAGATTAAGTAAAGATTCCCAAAATAATTGCACTTATTCATAAACTCGTTAAAAATTATTGATAATGTTGTTGTGCTTTTTTGGTAAGTATCGATCGAGACGTATTTTCACCATATATAATTATAGGTCGTGATGTTATGATGACTGGTAAATCTTATTTATCGGTTCTTATGTACTTACTTATTTTGTTACTTATCCATATTTTCATGCACTTAAGCATTTTCACGTACTTAAAATTTTTCATTCACTTAGTAATTTTTTAACTCTTTGTCACTTTATGTCAATTTTTGTCCCTTAGTCGTACATTTAGTCATTTTTAAATACTTAACCATTATACACTTAACCAATTTAAGTATTTTCATACACTTAACCATTTTTACTCATTTGATGTTTTAATTTACAAGCATATAAATATATTTTGTTAAATCTAAGCCAAACTCCAGAGTGGCGTTTGGGGTCCAAAATGGACCAGTTGGACCCCAACGCCATTCATGAATGGTGACTCGCCATTATAGGCACTAAAATCACCGTAATAGACACTAAAACGGCCACTATTGATACAAAAGCCACCAGTATTGATGCCAGAACCACCAACAATAGACATAAAAACCGCCGCAATAGATATTAAAATTAAAAAATCGCCAAAAATCACCGGTATCGGGGCAAAAACCACCGGTATAGGGGAAAAACCACCGGTATTGGTTGTGAAAACCACAGGTATTGATTGAAGAAAGCTGCTGATATTGTGTATCACCAAAAT
The DNA here is from genome assembly GCA_003255025.1 of Datisca glomerata. Taxonomy (NCBI): domain Eukaryota; kingdom Viridiplantae; phylum Streptophyta; class Magnoliopsida; order Cucurbitales; family Datiscaceae; genus Datisca; species Datisca glomerata. The sequence continues at coordinate 400,370 of QANY01008484.1, forward strand.
TGGTGTTTAGGAGCCCAAACGCCATCAGCATGCTCTAAAAGCCATCAATACTTGGTGTTTCTCCATGTGGTGGTGGCGTTTCACCATGTGGCGGTGGCATTTGGCCTAGATGCAATATACAAATATGGGGAATATGTTTTTTTTAAAATTTGGTGAATGCTTGCATTTAGAGAACGAGTCTTCTAAATGTGTTCATCTCTAACCTTAGAGGTTATACATGATCATTAAATAGTGAAAAATTATTTTACTCGATATTAGTCATAAAATCATGACAACATAATCAAGGATATGTTCTTATGGGGTAATAATTATAAAATAAAAGGTTGAACTAACCTTGGGGTCATACATGTTCGTCAAACCCATAAATAGGATTTACCGACTATATCATGACCTATAATTATACATGGTAAAAATTAATCTCTTTTAATACTCCTTTACATGTCTATTGCGGCGGTTTTAGTGTCTATAATGGCAAGTCGCCATTCATGAATGGCGTTTGGGGTCCAACTAGTCTATTTTGGACCCAAACGCCATTCACAGTGGCGTTTATGGCGTTTGGCTTAAATTTAAAAAAATATATTTATATGATTATAAATTAGAACGTAAAATGTGTGAAAATGGTAATGTGTATGTAAATGGTTAAATTGGTTAAGTGTATAATGGTTAAGTGTTTAAAAATGACGAAGTGTATATCTAAGTGATAAAAAATGTACTTAAAAATGACGAAGGGTTAAAAAATTACTAAGTGAATGAATATTGCGAAGTACGTGAAAATGTCAAAGTGCATTAAAATATGGCTAAGTGACAAAATAAGTAAGTACATAAAAATCGATAAATAAGATTTATCGGCCATCATAACATCACGACCTATAATTATATATGGTGAAAATACTTCTCACTCGATACTTTTCACAAAAGCACAATAACATTATCAATGACAAATTTTAACGAGTTAATGAATATGTTCTTATGCTTCAGGTCTCGTGAATCTTTACTTAATCTAATAAAATCACAACAACATAATCAAGAATATATTCTTATGCGTTTATGAATAAGTGTTCGATTGTTTTAACAAATAATTACTTAATTCAAATCTAATTTAAAATATAAGTGAAGGTACTTAATGTTCGTATTGGAAAATAAAAAATCTTGATAACTTTGTTTGCGATTCATCAGTTATACCCTGATCAATTTTAGAAAATTGAATTTATTGAAAAAACAACTATAAAAATGTCTGAAAAACCATTGTATTGAGTCAAAACTGCCGAAAAACAACAAAAGCATCACAAAAGTGGAAAAAACGCCAAAACCACCGGTATAGGTTGCAAAAATCCCCGCTATTGGTTAGAAAATCATCGGTATATGTTAGAGAAACCGCCGGTACAAAGGGAATCTTGAGGGGTTCATCAAAAATTAAAAATTCTTTTTTTAGAGGTTCACCATATATGTACTGAGGTTCACCAAGTCGTAGTGGTTAATAATTCTTAGTGGGGTTCACTAAATATGTACTGGAGTTCACCATATACGTAGTGAGGTTCACCAAATACGTAAAACATTAATAATTCTTGGTGGAGTTCACCAAATATGACTTTGCACGTATTTGATGAAGCTCAGTACGCAATTAGTGAACTCCAATACATATTTGGTGAATCCTTCTATGAATTATTAATTTATACATATTTAGTGAACCTCGTTACGTATTCGGTCAACCCCACTATGTATTTTGTGGACCCTAGTACATATTTGGTGAACCTCATTACGTATTTGGTGAACCTCATTACATTTTCGGTGAACCCCACTACGTATTTGGTGAACCCCTTCAAGATTTATTAATTTATATGTATTTTATGAACGTCATTACATATTTGGTGAACCCCTCCAAGATTTATTAATTTAGATGTATTTTGTGAACGCCATTACGTATTTGGTGAACCCTTCCAAGATTTATTAATTTGTACATATTTGATAAATTTCAATACATATTTAGTGAACTTCTAATATATATATATAGTGAACCCTAACACGTATTTAGTGAACTAAAAAAAATTACTGGCATCATAAAATTTTCCAGATTCAAAATAATAATAACAAAATCCGTTTCTTGACTTTTGGCTTGATATGGTAAGCTTTCATGGTTGATTTTATTTCTTTAATAGTCTTTATGGTGAAAAATCAAATAATGGAGTGAGAGTTTTCTGGCTCATAAAAGTCAAATTTTAATGCAAAGGTTTTGTCTTATAACAGACAATTAATTAGCCAATTTAACTTAATAACTTAAACGGCTAAAAAATTTCATCTATATATATATAATGGGTTTTTTCATTCCATAAGGACACGACCAAAAAAGCTTTATACATTTGAATCCGTATTTCTCTTTCCAGATTTTCTATTTACATATTCTTGCTTTCCAAATTGACATCTTACTAAACCTAATTTCCTATTATCAACCATTTCTTGTTGGACTGAAGTTTGATGAGTTCATCTTATTTTTATGAGTGCACAAAAAGACAAGCAATCGTTGAATCTTAGAGAGTGACAGTCTGTGAAGCTATTTCCACCAATGATAATGTCCTTGTGAGGGCAAAATCACTTTCAGGATAACGGATTGAGTTCCGTGGCTCGGTTGTATATCTTTTCTCATGATATTTATCATTATTCTAATTAAGCACTTAAATTACTTGTTTTATTTTATTACTTTTTTTAACACAAGTTATATGGATGTTATGTTGATTTGCGCTCAGGTCGAGTGTCAAGAAGCAAATGAAGGGAAAATGATACAATGTGAATCACATTCCATAAGGGGTAAACAAAGACAAATCATCATAACAAATTGTGGAAAACATACTATATATAAGATGTGTCCCTGTAATTATACTCCTAATCCTTTCAGTGTAAAGATCCTCAATAGTATGACGCCCCAATTAAGTTCATAAACAAGATTAAACGAGTAGAAGACTGGACTTGGAATAGAATAAGGGAATAGAATAAGGAGGTATGGCCTTCTTTGCAATTTATGTTCAATAAGAAGGATAACTTCATATTTTCCTATGGGTTGTATGATATTACCCTGCGGATAATAATAATAGATAGTAGATAATAATTTTCTGGTGAATAACAAATGACGAATCAACCACTTGTAGAGTAACTCAAGGAAGGTTTAGCTGTAGCCAACTGAGCTAACCACCACCCCTCTCTCATTGACAACCATGAAGGGGCGGAGGAGGAGGAGGAGGCAGAGGAGGAGGAGCTTTTCACATTATCTTTTGTTTCCGCTGCCAGTTCATTTTCTCTGTTTGCTTCAACTAACTGCTCAATATCACTCAAAAAGAAGCACACAGTTAAAGATACTAGATAATTATTTAAACTTACAAAAATAAAAAGAATATAAGAAGGTAAATTATGCTTACCAGTGGCATGTCTGGAATATAAGATGGTAAATTTTGAGTTCTTCTCTGGTAAGTATGGGTTCCGTTTAATGCAGATTCATAGTTGTGAGCTTGAGAGAGAGGGACCTCGTTGAGATTGAGGAAAGCAGTTTTGGTAGAAATTATACCTTGGGATTTGTTGGTTTCAGGTGATAGTGAAATAATGGTGGGATGTGAAATGCTGTTGATTGGCCGTCTGGCTGATGGCTTAACAGGGGATGTAGAGTGGGGCCCTAGATGTTGCTGAGGTGGAGAAAAGAAGGGAGGTGCTAAGGTGGTGGAAGAGGCTGAGGGTGGAGTTGGGACCACCACAGACGGGTCATCTGGGTGGTGGGCCACAACTGGAGGAGATAGTGCCATGTTTGGCCACAGAAATGTACCTTGCGCCTTACAAATCCTGAATCCACTCCTCAGCCTTCGTATTTTTGCTGCCTTGTCTTCTACCATGGCTTCTGCCTTGTCCTCTCCTTCTTTATGTCCGTCCACCTCCTCCCCTTGTTTTAGTACTGCTTTGTTCTTTTGCTCCTCTATTTGCTTTGTTTCTCTTTCAGTAGTGTCCAATGGTGTTGCCTGTAATGGTGATGAGGCTATTGTTAATGCTGCTGGTTCTTCTGATTCTGACATGTTTTGTTCCTCCACTCTTGATTTTAGCATCCCCACTCCTTCCTGTATATTTAGTTATAACATTATCCTTTATTGCATTCCTATATATATATATTCTTCACTATCATTACCCTTACTGATGTAAATATTACTCTTTCTAGCTAAAACCAATTCAATGTTAATGTCGTTTAAATCCAGCATAGTATTACTTAAAGTGAGCAGACTCTGAGCACTTTTCCTATTTTTCCTCTACCAAACCACTGGAAGCGAAATGGAGCACCTATTGAATTTGAAAACAATACCCCAATTTTAGCCAAGGCCAAAAATTAATTACCCCAATCCACTAATAACCTCAACGTTTTCACAAAATCTAACTCTCTTAAAAAGAAGGCCAATTTCTATAGTTCTTGCAGGGTTAAACTACATTTGAGCGTAGAGCTTGATTTGTCCGTACCATCAAGTCTTGAGATGATCAGAAGATCAATGTTTCAACGATATATCAGCGTCGTTTACATTTTGTAGGAGAAAATAAACTGATTCATGAGCCAGCAATCGATACACTACCGGTGCTAAAATAGGAAGATCGCCACTTTGGACTATACACGTTAAACTTGTCCAGTCAACAATAACTTTGGATGACAGATGTTCAATTATATTGGCATACCTCCATTCCACTCAGAGAATAAGAAATTTCCATAAGTTGTTCCTCAATCTTAGCTTTTCTGTTCAGCAATTCATTGTAGATTTTCTGTCGAAAAATAATAAAAAAAAAGACGAGCAAAATGAGCTAGCTTTAGGAAGATCTGTGAAGTTATTTAAGAACTTTAATCAGTCCATTATCAAATGCTCCAAACCTTAAGAGGGAGTAAGGAGCCTTCTGGGTCCAAGTTCGGACTTCTAGCAGTAAAATCTGGTGTGATCGCAATAGAAAAATCTTGTTGCTTCCTAAATGTCAATTCCAGCACATCTCTGTTCATTTGACCACATCAGAGTGGAATTAGGTTCAAAACTCTGAAGGAAAATGGCTAAAATGAGGGTCGCATATTGATGAAAGGCAGTAAATTGGTCGCATATTTTAAAGGAGCATCACCTTTTCATTTGAGCCAGCTCTTCCTTCAACTCCTTTATCTCTCTAACACAAACAGGGTCCTGAGTCGGGTTATCACCAAGCTTCCAACCAGGTTGAGGAGTCCAATATGGATCCTGCACTCCAGCTTCCCTCCTAAGATTGACCAGATCAGCACTCTCCAGCCAGTACTCCATTGCCCCATCCGCGTTGTGCCGTCTGCGGAATCGGTCAGTTTCACCTGGTGCCACTTTTCCAGCCATGTGCTTCAGCAGGTGGTCTAGCAAACCCGTATCACCGATCAGCTTCCGAGCTTCAGCTCTCAGTGCTGGTCTCAGTATTGGGTTCCCAAAGACTGCTCTTTTGGCCTTTAAAATCTTCAACATGTTCTCTTCAGCCAACTTATACCTTAATAAATGAAGTATGTACCGTCAAACAAACTAACTAATTAACCTGAACAATGACCTGTTTAAATAAAGGCTTTACTGTAGTTGTGAAGTTATACCTTTCCACAGACCATCTGCTAATGGATTTCTTTAGCTCCTTTTTCTTACTGTAATTGTGAAGTTGTATTCGACTTTGATCTTCAGGATTTACCTTTCTGCGCTTCTGAATCGTGTTAGAGCAATGTCGTTTTCTCTTAAGGTTGTTTTTCCCACATGGCTCTACGCTAGTTTCTTCGTCACCATCCTCGCGTTCTCTCTGCTCCTCTTGCTCAAAACTTCCCTCTTTTCCTTGTTCTTTCATCTCTACATGTTTTGATAAAGCTTTCAGCTTTTCATCTTCGTGTCGTCCTAGGAACCGAACTTGCCTGCGTTTACCCCACTGCACCATCCCTGTTAGCTTTAGCTCTGACAAGCAAAAACCCTTCTTAGGAACTGGATCACCGACCCCTCCACCGATTGAAACTGAGCTTATATATCCTCGAGCCGCCTCCGACGGAAACATCCAGAAGTTCCAGGAGCTCCCCTTTTCTGCAATCTCTTGAGCTGGTATTCTCCTATAAAGTACATCTTCCGCGAGGTCTGAACTCATAACACAATTCTCGTTCAGAGCAGGTAGCTTCTTCCCATTTGGGTTCCCGCAATTCCTGAAGTGTGTACGTAGAGAGTGAAAACTTGGGAACCTTACGGACACGTTAACTCCATCCTTCTCATTCACCTGCATCAACCCAGATAACCAAAAGCATTACATTCGAAACCAACTTACAAATAACTAGCTAGCCAATAAAGTCTCAAGACTGTATATATGTTTGTTAAAATACCATGACGACACGGATTGACTTAAGCTGTTCTGTGGCCTCCGATGAAAGCTTTGAGTGGTCTATTTCATAGAAAGAACCGACTTTTATATGCTCTAAAGCCTCTGCAATACACGAAAGCGAAATAGGATTATAAATGCAGGCTTTAGAGACCTTATGGCAGTACATACACGACTGATATTTGTGAAATAGACGAGGTCTAATATGTAGCACAAAAAATGATATCAATAACGAGACAGGAGAGAATGCTGTTGTTACCAGTGGTACAAATTGGTGTAGAAGTTGCAGATGATGTTGCCAGAGTATGTCTGGCAAAAGCCGTAGTATTTTGTGCGTCGTCTTGGCAACTTTGTTCCGGACGTTTCTTTAAGCCCACCATCATTTCCATCTCCTACTCAATCCATAATAATATTGTATTAAAACCGCATTTTAATTATTCTTTTAGAGAAAACCCATTTTAATTATCCTCGAGAAAAATTTTGCACGTTGCAATATTACAAAATAATTATTACTTCCATACACCATGCAATATTGATGTTCATACACTAATTAGTAATTAGAATATGCTCAATAACGATCCACACGCGTCTCTCCCTCCTGTGCGCACGAGAGCATGTAATATATATCTCTGCAGAGGGAGTTGAGAGGGTGAATTGCAGCATTTCGTGCGGTTTTTTGTAATCTAATTATTACGCATTCATTTCAGTTATTTGGTTAAGACATGTACACGCACACCAAAAGGAAAACGATAGCGCTGCTTCAGGATTGGAGAACTAACCGAACCAAAGAGCAACTTACACGCGCTACTTATTGGCGTGAGGGGACAGAAAAGTAAGTTGCACTGATTTGTTTCCTGTGTTGTTTGGAAACCCTATAATTGTCTCATTCTCACCGTCTGATTCGTATCAAGTTTAAATTCAACGGTAGGATATTAGGATATTGGCTTAGTCGATGTTAAGGGAGTGGTACAATGGTGACAAAGCGGGTGGGTACGTGAGATGGATATGTACTAAAGAATAACAGAAAAAATAAGAGAGAGAGAGAGAGAGAGAGAGAGAGAGAGAGAGAGAGAGAGATTATAGTGCTAACTTGAGCATCATCAACTACACACAAGCTTGCCTCCATGCTTGCAACCTGACATTTATGATATCAACAAAATTGGCTGTTAAGAAAAATAACAAGGGATGAAAAGCAGAAGATGAAAGACATTCTTAAGTAAAATTGAATCATTTTATTGCCCTTGATTAAGCTATTTTTTTAAGTTTGTTAATTTTGGCATCAAATTTGAGCCTTTTGCTCAAGTGGAAAAGGATCAGAAAGTAAAAATACCACAAGCAGCAGAGAGAATGTAAGATCTATTAGTGGAAAGGAATTAAATATAGCGGCTATGTAAGAAAAAGTTTGTAAAGGCGAAAATGGAAATATCAGAGACCTGAAACTTCAGAGACAAAGGAAAAATTTCAGACCTGAACTTAAAAACGACAAAGAAAGAAAAATCGAAACCAATCAAATGGTTCGGGAAATTAATGCAAAGTGAGGGATTGAGAGTGACTCGCTGAGTTTGACTAGAAAATTTCGAGATCACACTCCTGAACGATTGCAGAAAATAAAGCTGCATTATACAATAGTTTACGATCAAATATAAGCTTAAAGTTGAACGGTTCTTATTTGAATTCGAAATTAATCTTGTTCTTGTAATATGAACAAAAATAAAAGAAGATTGGGAATCAAATGCAGAGCATTCAGTACATTTGAATCGATATCAAAAATCGAGTTTTAATGATAATGAACGTACGTAAAACCAGTCCAAAACTCCAAACTAGTTTCAAAAGCCAAATTTATATATAATAAGCTTATAGAAAAAATAATAGTGATAATAAAGACTATGGTCATGGTGATTGTTGATCACCTCTATATTCTTTTCCAGGCAGAAGAATTTGAAATCACCTGCTAGAGTAGAAAAGGCAGAATCACAAAGCCTGTTACCTGATGTTGAAACGGGCTTGGGCTCCAATGGTTAATTCCTAAGCAGAGCCAAACTGTACATCATCGGGGAAATGAAGATCAAGTTAGAGCTCAAGGATTGATCATTTGAAGACTGCAGAGTGTGTAAGCATCAAACTCTAGCTCAAAACACAGCAAGCATAGATAATTTGTTGTCTAAGTTGGTGGAAAAAGTTGATCGAGCTAGGAGCTAGATTGAAAACGACATTGAAGGATATATCGGGAATTCAAATTACATGTAGAAGCTGGAAAAACGTATATGCATGGCAGACCTTTGATATTAATGAAACTTTGGTACCAAATTAAGACTTGTGTTTTAGCGATTCTGTGAGTGTGATGATTACTTTCCCGAGAAAATTTTTGGCAGAGAAAAGGAGCGAAATTCTGTTATGCATGAAACCAACGAGCGGGCACACTTGAGAGAGAGAGAGAGAGAGAGAGAGAGAGAAAGAGAGAGAGAGAGAGAGAGCGAGAGAG